>CM026161.1:14904777-14928650 GCA_014825975.1 Bombus haemorrhoidalis
ATATATATATATATATATATATATATATATATATATATATATATATATATATATATATATATATATATATATATATATATATATATATATATAGCAATAATCAGAAGATCATAAATTAAAATGTGTTTCAATAATGTAATAACTTGCATAGATTCTTTCTCGATAACAAAAACGTAGTTTAGTATGATATTTATAATATACGTATGTGTTTTTAAATTAATTCATATTATACTATTATATTAGAGTATTGCTTAAATTAGTATTAGAATGTTGTATAACTTCTTAAATATTATATAAGTTTTTACTTACAGCTTAACAATTAATAAAATTTCTAATGTACATATCAAAAACAACAATTGCATATTAAATTGTTCACAAAATCATATCTAGAATTGAAGAAAATTATGGTAACAATGATCTTATACGGCATAATATTAATATTTAAAGGTTCATGGTTCTAAAATCTCATTATAAATTCTTTTCTTTAATAGCAAGTAGTATCTTGGAAGAGAAGTCCAAATAGTTTAATTGTATTCAAAGTTACTAGAAATGTTGCAACTTTTTCCTTTTTTTCTTTTTCTTTTTATTTTTTTTTTTTTTGGCTATTAATAGATATTTCTTATTTTGGCAACAATGATGTATTGTAAATTTAAGAAATCATGAACAAGTTTGTAAAAATTCGTAGTACTTAATTATTTTTAAATAATACTTTCTAAAATTATTTACCTGTACATTAAGCAATTAAACGTGTGTGTGTGTGTGTGTGTGTGTGTGTGTGTGTGTGTACGTGTGTGTGTGTACGTGTACAAAACAAATTATCGTTTGGGCTATATACATAAAATTCACCTCATAAGGGATAGGAGAAGATACAATTTTGGGAATATGGACCATAAATGGCAGTTTGCCATGAGTATGGAATGATTAATTCTCAATGCTAATGGGAATGAGTTACCAGGAAAACCTGATGTGCAATAAAAGAGTATTAAAATTTAATGTAAAATAAAGGATATAGAATACATATCACAATATAAATGTTCCCGAATTTAGTACCTCATTTACTGATCATTTCTCTAAAGTTTATAAAAGCGATCAATAATGTAACGTTATATTGTTGAAAACTTAGGATGGACGGAATCCATATTGTTGGATTTTAGGTGCTATTCAATAAGAGTAGAAAATCCAGATATTGATTAAGTTCTACGATGTAGAAACTAATTTTATTTAACTTACTACGATTCGAATTAAGAAATCTTAGCTACATTATGAGATCAGTTGAGGATTTAATCACTAGTAGCGTTTTAAAATGTCAAGAAAACGTAAAAGAGAATTTGGAAGTGATGTGATTTGATACATGATGTCGAATGGATTTAAAATGTTGTTAAACTGATAGAGACTGATGATAATGTGATGACAAAAAGTGCTAAATGGCATAACATTGCAAGATAGGTGCGGAAACGTGTGTCTATCCCAGTATTCATTGGATACATATTAGTAGAGCTTACACCTTCCGTTTCCTTGTAAGATGGGCCCCAGAAGTATCTACAACATAGCATGTATGTTAATAATGTGATTTCAAGCCTTCCAAAACATTGAATAAATGTATGAAATCTCTTATATAAGGAAATATTTTCGAAAATAATCGCTAATACCAACCAATATCTATTTTTGTCCAAGCACTTTATCTTGGAATGCTCCTCCAATTATCTACGATTATATTTTGCATCTAATTTAAAGGCAATTCATGAGAAGATTTTCTTCATGACAGTTTTTCCTTTACTTTTTCAACAGTTTTACACATGCAAAGATTTGCATTTATATAATAAGTGAGGTATTGACATTGTAAAAAATCACTTATTACGGATTTACTGCTCTAACGATTCACAACCAAATAAAACATATTCTTCTCTTGACAACCAAAATGGATTACCTTCTATATATTCTGGTGGTGTCTTGTCTAAAATAATGATTACAGCAGATGAATCGTATACATGTACATACTGTTTTAGACAAATAAATGTCTTTTACACAAAGATTGTTATATATTTACCAGGATGTACAGCTAAAGGCACGTATGTGGAACCCATTGCAACATTCCAACTATGAGTACCAGGACAACTTCTTACTTCTAATATCTTGCTGTGCTCTGGTAATAATTCTCGTAAATCTTTAGTCAATCTTAGCCCAAAACCTGAAAGGTGTGTATTGCCTCCAGTGAGCAAAATGTGTGAGAGACAATCATGCAATATTTCTTCCGATAAACCGGACGTTACATCTTTTATCACTTGTGGTAAACCAAGGTCGATATACATCATTTCGGGAGCAATATATAATTCTGAACCCAATGAAACTCTCTAAAAAATGTAAATAATTATTATGACACTAAACTTTGTAAAGGACTTTAACTGTATGAATGCATGTGTAAATTCGCTAACCAGAAATTGCTTGTTATCAGTATAACTTCGAACTCTAACTTTAATACATTCTTCATTTTTTTGTCCTACTCTTCTCTCTTCATTTTTGATATTGTAACTTAGCCTACACCTTTCTTTAATAGGTAACGTATCCAGATATGATATAGGAATATGATAACATCCTTTTAGATACCAATGCATAGCTTGTTTTAGATGGTAAGCTACATGCCAACCACCAACAGGTAATAATCTCCAACGTTGTGGTATAACACGTCCACCAATTACAACAGCTACTGTTGTACTTAAAGCACCGCTATCAACTACGACACAAGTTTCCACATCCAGCATTGCACATGCTGCTAAAGGTTTAGGAACCAGACATACTCTAGAAATTTATTTCCTTTATAAAAGAATACCTTCTTACAATATAATTTTTCTATCTTACCTTGATACTTTGACTTCTTGGAACAAGTAATGCAACAATTGTTTTCTTAGCATTGGATGCATAGCTAATGGTTCACAGAACATGAGCACTGCATTGGGTTTCCTTAATGTTGAAGTTAATCTCATTTGATGAAACAGATGACCAACAAATGTTTTAAGAACAGGAAATGTTCCATCGCTTAACAATGCTTCTGCTGGACTAACAAGATCAACATTTGGAATTCCAAGTACTTCAACAGTATCAGTGCAATATCCATTTATAAGTTTCTCATAAATTGGATTTGGCCTTGCATAACATGTTGGATCATTTTGATGAGTAATTAATCTCTTTTTTTCTCTATATAATTTCACAGAATTACAAAAAACACAAAATGGACCACTAGGTCTAGGGATTTTAGCAGTTGCTAATTCAGATAATTTCAATAGTTTTAACTTTTTAGCTAGTGATTTGCCATCACATTTTGGACGTGTACTACTACTTGGGACATTTTGTGTTTGTTCCAAATATGTTTCATTATTATATTTAGGTACACCAAACATTGAAAAATGTCTTCTTAATTCAAAGTGTGGCTCAATAACCCATGTATACTTATTTCCAATTTCAATTACTACTTTTGCGCTAGAACCTTCAACGCAATTTCTTTGACATGTATAACCACTGCAGTGACGACATTTTGGAAAATGAACATTTTCTCCCAATGTAATTACCATATATAATCTATAGCACATTGCTTTAAAGCTGACGCTAAGTAACTGTAAACACTTTATATCTGGAAATCTAAAATGTACTTTTGAAATTAATTGTAGCCACTTCATTTTCCTGGAAAAACATGAATGAATTCTATAAATAGTTGATAGCAATAATTTTTTAAATATACATTCATTTTTAAAATTGTGTATATTTTAATAAAGTCAATTAATGATAAATCCCTTTTATACAAAGAAATTTTATGTGATAATTATGAACTCTACGAAAGTGTCATCTTATTCACAGTCTTACATTGCAAATTCATAATAATACAAACTTTTACTTTACTTTGCAAGTGAGTTATTGAACTTCAATGTATTTTTCACATAAATTTAATCTCAAACTTACCACAAGTAATCAGTATCCGAAGCTTTCCTCAAATATTTGCACGTATTACCGATAGCAATAATATCAGGTACATCACAATATAATAAGATTTTTACCCAAATTTCTTCTGGGAAGATCGAAGGATCCATAATTATTAATAAAAGTTATACAAAAGATATAATAATTAATAGTTACTAATACAAGATTGCAGACACTCCCCACAAACAGTGAATACGTGAGTCAAGTTCAAGGTTACAATGGTGAAAATAGCGAATCAATATGTTATCGACGGATGATACTTCAATAAGAATTACTACAATGATAATAAAACCAGCAATAAACATTACCTATTAAAGATGTTATCAGAAATATTTATAAGATAAATTTCATATTTAATGAATTTTTAATCTCATGATCTATGAGCTTGCTGCTGTTCGTTTAGCATAGGGGAATGGAGTAGAGTGAAAAGCAAGACTTTCAAACTGTCTGGATACACATGATACTTTGTTTATAACTTTATAATTATATAAAAATAACAATAGCTATATATAGGACATAAGGATATTTTATTTCCAATCCCATATATAAAGTACTTCATCTGTGGTAAAGGTATCATATTTTTGGAGATAACTTGTATTGTGATTTTGTTAAATATCTGAGATCAGTGGTACAGGTGTGTGTGTGTGTGTGTGTGTGTGTGTGTGTGTGTGTATAACAGGCTTTTTGTTATATATAACAAACATTATATATACAATAGTATCAAAAATTATGATTCAATACAGGATTTGTAAAACAATATAGTGTACTTTTCTTTTATATCTAAATTAGTAATACTCATGTGATTAATACTGAATAGTATTTTTATAAAGTAATTGTTTTACATTAAGTTAGGAAGCTGCTAGAAGTGTCTTTATGTAGGGATTTTCGTGAGATAGAACTTCTCTTTTAAATGTTGAAATTTTATCTTCTAGTTCTGCATCAGATAATGATTTGTCTAAATTCCTGCATTTACTAATAAATTCTGCAATAAGAACTTCAGCTTCCTGTAACATTATTAAAGATTAGATTATATCAGCAATATTTAAGATTTTTATGTGTTTCTAACAAAAATATGATTTACCTTTATAATATCTTTCTTTTTTTGTGGATTATCAGAACCTTCAAAAACTGAGTCTTGGTAATCTTCAAGTTTTGCTTGTTTACGCTTAGCAAACTAAATGAAATATTCGTTTTCTTATCATCATTATGGCAAAGTTAAAATTTAAAAATATAAATCAAGACATGTTTTACCTCTATAACATCTTGTGGGAAATTAGCCATTTTAGCGACATGTATGCCAAAACTTTGATCACATATACCAGGTTTTACTTTATATAATAAAGTTAATTTATTATCGTCTACAAGGGCTGTAACGTGTTGATTTTTAACGGCAGATACTTCTTCTTCTAATTTAGTTATTTCATGAAAATGTGTCGCAAAAAGACAGTAACATTTGATTTCTTTTGCTAAATATCTGAAAAAAATTTTATTGTTATAAATTATACAGAAAAATAAAAATTTGTGATAAAATCAGAAGATTGTTCATATATTACTCGGCGATTGACCATGCTATACCGCAACCTTCATAAGTAGAGGTTCCTCTGCCTAATTCGTCAATTAACACGAGGGAATTACAAGTTGCTGTCTATCGAAATCGTATAAAATATAAATATATACATATTATTCAATATTTAATGCTATAAATATCATCAATTTACTTTTAATATGGCAGCAGTTTCTATCATTTCCATCATAAATGTAGAAAGACCTTTTAATTGAGAATCATCAGCTCCTACACGGGCTAATATACAATCCAATAATGATATTCTTGCTTGATCGCAAGGAACAAAGCTTCCAATATGTGCCATTAAAGCACTGACACCGGCAGATCTTATATAGGTGCTTTTACCTCCCATATTTGGGCCAGTTATGATGCGAAAATGACATTCGCCTATAATTTTAGTAATTATTTTATATTCTATATTTATCGAAATAATATATAGGACAATATCTTTAAAAATTACCTCTTTTAAAACTGACATCATTGGCTATAAAATCTACTCCTTCTTGAATTTCCAAACATGGATGTCGAACTTGAGTAAGATTAAACTCACCCGCTTCGGTAGGTAGCATTTCAGGACGTACATATGGTTTATTAGCACTTACAGCAACAGAAGCAAAAGCAGTAAGTACATCAAGAGATGCCAATACATTTCCAATAGCTTTTATTGTGTTACTGTAACCGGCTGTCCAAGAGATAGTAATACAATGGTATAAACATGTGTTTGTTTTATTGTCTAATTGCTTTTTATTTAATATTTTGCAAAGTTTTGATTATATACGCGTATATATATATAAAATACCTGCAATTTCAATTATTTCTGTAACAACCTTTTTTTGTTCCACTGTATATTTATCTCTAGCAACAATGTATTCATCATTTAAATCATTTAATTTATTGCTACGAAATCGTACACCGCTTTTATTAGAATCCAGAATAATATACTGTTTCTTATTTCTTAGTACTTTTTCTTCTTTCAATGTTACACGAAAATAATATCCAAGCTGTTGATTTGATTCTAGTTTTAGAGTTTTTCCAGCTTCGATTGAAAGATCATTAGCAACTTTACCCAATTGAGATTGTAATTTCGCCTCCACTTCATCCATAGTATTTTTTAATTCTAATATCAATATGCATAAATTTATACGTAAAAAACATATTTACATGTACAGCATAATGAAACGAAAGATTGTATAAGTACCTTTCAATTCATCATCAAATTCGGCTCGTACTAAGAAATCTCCTTTTTCGGCGGAATCTAAATCAATTGTTTGTTCAACCATTTGTTGAAATTTATCCATGTCTTTAATAAGTTCACTCAAAGGATCACTGAACATTGTTTCTAAGGCTATTACGTTTATATTAGAAAGCTGTTCTAATAATCTAGGCAAATGTGATGTACACATGTAAATCCTAAAATAAAACCAATATAAATAAATAAATAAATAAATATATATATATATATATATATAACTATATACTGTAAATGCATTATCTACTTATAAAGGTCTTGTAAAGTTGATTTTTTTCTGGCCAATTTTTTTGCAAGCACTTGTAAATCCGGTATGCGTCTTAAATGATCTTCACTGAGATTAGTTCGTAATTCATTGTCATTCACTAGTGTTTCAACAATATCATGTCTCTCTTTTATAAGACATAAATCTTTTAAAGGTTGTCTAATCCATTGTGCAAGCAATCTATGACCTTGTGAAGTCCTACATTTATCCAAAATGCCCAAAATACTTGTGGGTGCGTTTCCATTTAAAATAGAAGAGGTATCAACACGTGATTCAATATTAAGTGCTTTTATAGCAGCTGAATCTAGCTTTAAGTAACGTGATTCGTTTATTTGGTCTATAGCAAATTGATTTAAATTTCCTTTATCTGATGTTAACTAGTAGAAAATTATCAAATTAAATTAAAATATTTTGTCTTTATTAATATAATATACTTACATCTAAATATTTAATTAGCGCAGAAGTAGCTGACATAGCAAAGCTTAGATTGACTTCAGGTAAAGACTGTGCATTTTGTTGTTGACCTTTCTTGAATTTTATTAAAGTATTTAAATCTTGTATAACTGATTCGCTAGAAAATTCGCTTCTTTTTCTTGTAGTAACCATTACATTGTTTCGTTCCATGACCTAAAAAACAAAAAAAATGAAAAGAACAAATAAATGTTCAATTCATATCATTAAGATTTTTAGTTCAACTGTTTTATATGAAAGAAATATCTTATCTGTTTACTTGTTTAAGAGTTTGGAATTCATAGCTGCCTTCACCTTGAATTAATAAACATTCTTTGGGAGCAAGTGTAACAACCAGTGATTCCAAATTGGAAAATGATTCGTTGTCTTGAAATTCACAAACAGAAAATGAAGTTGCTGTAGTATCTACACAGCTTAAGCCAACAATCTAAAAAAAATGATAAAGTATATATATATATATATGTATAATAAAACTACTTATAAAAACTTTTTAACGAAAAATTTATCACAAGGTTATTTACTACTACTCACTCTAGATTTTGCCTCCATTCCTAGTTTCACTGCTACGACATGTACACTAACAGCAACATCATTATTGCCAAACAATGTATCTTCAAATTGTATTAAATTTCCAGGAGAACCTTTATATTCTAATACCCAATTTTGATTTTTTGCTGATCCTTGATTAACATAAACTTCTACTCTATATTGTTTTACTAACAGTAGGTCACGTATAAAGGATTCAAAATGATTTTTGTTAAGAATAACACCCTCAGTTTTATATGGCTCTGCATTGTACAGAAATTTTTTTAGATAAGTACATAATAAATTAGTAAAAGTATAGAATAAATAAAATAAAGGTTTATTAATAATTCTTAGTAGTAATACAGTTAAATAAATATTTTAAAGTTGAATTTTAGAACTTACCAGCTCCTATCATCTTACAAACTGACGTAGTTTTAAAAATTTCTTGTGCAGCAAATAAAGCATCATTACCATGTAATGTGTAATAATCTGATCTATTAAAAAATCGTATAGTGGTATTAAGTTTCTGAAATCAATCAGTATTTGATTATATATATATATATATTTTTTTTTTTTAAATTTAAAATCTCAGGATTAAATGGTATATAGTATAGTATATAATAAGACTACCTATCCAGAATTATATCATATGATTTTATCTTTAGATATATTCTTGACCTATTTGTATAACTTAGTCATTTTCATGACTGATATACATTCCTAAAGTAACATAAATTTGTAAATATTATAATTCTGCAGAGGCACAAAATTAAAAAATAAAGTTAATTTTTGGAAATTGTTAGACATATGAACGTTTAATATGAAAATTGTAATTATTACCAAATCATAATTATTACACTTGTTTTCAAGAAAATGAAGAATCTCGTTACATATCTGTAGGTCAATGTCTATCTAGGGTCAAAAGGTCATGAATTGATATTAATGTAATACGTACGAGTTCAAGGAAATCTGATATATTGTGGAAAAGACATATCAATTTAACATATTACATTAATGTGATATCATTGAATAATGTTATATATACAATTAATTTTTTATTATCTTTAAAATATATTTAAAAGCTTTGAAAATACTAGTTTAATCAAATATTAATATAAAATCATATACTAATTTGATAATGAATTATATGAAAATAATATAGATATCACTAATAGTTCAAGCAGAAGATCAAAATATCATATACAAATATGTTAGTGTAATATGAAATTTAAAAATAATTTGCGAATAGAAAAATTAAGAAAATTTGCTAATGACATTATCTTGGAAGTATTATTTTTATTGTGATAAAAGATCAAAGTTCACGTTCCAGGAAGGTCAATAATATATAGCGCATGTAAGTAGGCCATTAAAAACATTATGAACTATTTGAATTTATTATATTCAATTGTTTAAACAATATTTTGTTAAATGCATTATTATAAGTAACTTATGAGTATAAGAAACTTTTATACTAAATATGTAGTATAAAATAAAGAGAAATGTATTTCTTTCAAATAATGCTATATATACATATAAATACAACGAAACATACACCTATCTTAGAATTAAAAATAGAACATTTGTCTTATTGATGTATCTCCTTTCAATCTGTCACCTTGAAGTTCTGCCTATTATGAAATAGGAATAAATTATTGTATTGCAACACGGATGTTATACATTGAGGATGACATCATTGATGATACATCAAATCAAATTTGCAGCTATTAGTGGAAATCATTTATGTAATTATTATCAGGAAATTAAAAAAATATATTTATATATCTATAAGAAACATAAATAAATATAATGAAATAAAATATTATACGTTTATAAAATTATTAATATAACAACAGCTTCTTTTCTCTTTAATTACAATTCTCTTTAATTACAATAAAGTATATAATACATGCTTTTCAAAATTATTTTATATTAAATATTTGAATTAAAATATGTATGTATGGTACTTGAATAAAAATTAAATGGGTCTTTCTAGCTAATACAAAACATAAATTAGAAACTGTTTGTCTGCTTTTCTCTTCTGTTACTGTGAATTATTAGTTGTGATAAGAATGTATGTACATAACTGGGATAAATGCACAGAAAATATTATCACCATGTAAGAATGAAGGAGAATGTTTTCAAAGATGTGATGAAGAAGGGGGAGTTAACATAAATGGAATTGCTCCAACTTGCATATAGTACATATCAACATATACTGCCACTGAGATCATCTCAATCATCAACTCTTAAGTGGATTTTGATCTTTCACCACATGGTAATTAAATTTATAATTTTAACTTAACAACAGATACACAGTACTAATTTTATTGTAAATATAATATTTCTTTAAGTGTTATTTTTGTTTTTTAACGAATAATATATAAAATATATTTCATAATAATATAAAAATTTATTTACATACGTTTTTCATAGAAAATAGCTAAATCAATTTTATATTTTCAGGGATCAAATTAGCAACATGGTGGCACAAAGTATTGTCATTTTATCTTTATTAATAACATATGCATTATCTGCACCAACTGGATGCATAGAATCTTGTATTTCTTATGTTAAACAATATCAAACACAAACTTCTGGTGGTTTGTCACAAACCGCATCACATTTACAAGGCCTTGACTATTCAAAACCTGGCACATGGTCTGAACATAATGACTATGATATAGACAACGGACATGGAAAAGTGCACGAAGAACGTGGTCAATATGTCACAGGTCCCAAAACAGTAAGATATTATAGGAAAAATTCTTCTTCTTCTTACAGTACAAAATATCCTAATGGTGAAACATTATCAGATTTTGAATATCAGAATAATAGACATGGTATACATATACCCAATACCCAAGAAGTTTTTAACTCTCACAACACTTACAATCAAATGGGTAATTCTGAATCGGTTGCACAACATAAGTATAATAAAATACAGAGTCAACAACACACTCGATCATCATACACTAAAGGTGAAAGACTTGAAGATCTTGGAGAATACAGCGGAAGATCACAAGTGATTCCGCAAAGTACATCTAACTTGAATACACAAATTTCACAAGAACCTTATCATTTTAATGGACAGAATGGAAATTGGAGTACAGTAGATTCTTATAAAACTGATGGAGGACTTGGCCATGTATTTGAAGAAGAAGGTCAATATGTATCAGGACCACAAAAGGTTCGTTACTATAAAAGGAATTATACTTCTAGTTACAGTTCATCTGATGGAATTCCTATTCCTAAAATCACAAAAATTGGAATGCACGATGTACACCAGAAACTAGAGAAAATCGAAAAAGAAATAGGCCAAGAATTCAAACATATTTCTACAGCAGAGGCTGTGGGATCCACCAACATTGGACAGGCACATATTAGTACTCATGATTTGTCTATTGATAACACGCATAATATAAACAATAATAATTATAGAAGACAACATAACCACAGGAACAGTTTATCTACAACACATAATGAAGAACAGCATTCCTCAGACATTAGAAATGAACATTTACCTTATAGGAATCCTTACCAAAATACTTATGGTGCAAATAGCTACAGTACATATGAAAGGCATGAAGAATATGCACAAAAACTTCAACCAACTAGTCAACTTATTAATCCAACATCAGGATACACTAGCGTACTCAATACTGGAAACAGTGGTTATAATAGGAATATATATAGTGGATCAACTTCACAACAGCAAACAGATAATTATCAGCAGGCAGAAATGTTAGATGCACATCAATCTAGACAAATCGCACAGACCCAAACGTTTCTTGACAATTTGAGGAACAATGCAGAAAGTCAAAATAGCAGGATCCAATCAGGCATGCAAGGTGTATCTCACTACAAAGAACATTGGAATGCTAGTCATACAAAAGAAGTATCCATACCACAGCATACCACAGACATTTCACATATGAACCAGCACAGTCTTCAATATAATAATAATCAGTATGACAACAGACATAATTTACATCAAGGAATACAGCAACAAGATAGTTATTTACATCAATTCAAAGAAGGTGGCTTTACTCATGGTAGAAAAATGTTAGATAAATTAATATCTGGTGTAGATACGGTGGACTGTGATTATAATTCACAATATGCACAAAGTACCTCCCAATATTCAAGAAAATATAAGCGCTATGCAAAGTATGATAAACAAGATGAAGTGCAACAAACACAAGGTAAATACATCAATGATGATCTTACTCAACAAACATATGGAAAACTTGAGTTTGGTCAGGATTCGCAACAATCCTATCAACCTTGGAAACCGCAGGGTGCCGATCAACAATTAGGAGATTTTACGCAGAAAACAGGAGAATCCGATGATCTTACTCAACAGATTTCTGGAAAACTTGAGTTTGGTCAGGATTCGCAACAATCCTATCAACCTTGGAAACCACAGGGTGCCGATCAACAATTAGGAGATTTTACGCAAAAAACAGAAGAATCCGATGATCTTACTCAACAGACTTCTGGAAAACTTGAGTTTGGTCAGGATTCGCAACAATCCTATCAACCTTGGAAACCACAGGGTGCCGATCAACAATTAGGAGATTTTACGCAAAAAACAGAAGAATCCGATGATCTTACTCAACAGACTTCTGGAAAACTTGAGTTTGGTCAGGATTCGCAACAATCTTATCAACCTTGGAAACCACAGGGTGCCGATCGACAATTAGTCGATTTTACGCAGAAAACAGGGGAATCCGATGATCTTACTCAACAGACTTCTGGAAAACTTGAGTTTGGTCAGGATTCGCAACAATCTTATCAACCTTGGAAACCACAGGGCGCCGATCAACAATTAGGAGATTTTACGCAGAAAACAGGAGAATCCGATGATCTTACTCAACAGACTTCTGGAAAACTTGAATTTGGTCAGGATTCGCAACGATCTTATCAACCGTGGAAACGATATAGTGTTAATCATCACATAGAGGGTCTTACACAGGAAGCAGGTAGATCTGATGACTTTACTCAACAAACTTCTGGAAAACTTAAATTAGACCAGGAAACACAACAATCGCATAAACCATGGAATCTACACAATACAATTCAACAATTAGAAGATCTTATTGAAAAAACGAAGGAATCTGATGACCTTGCACAGCAAACTCCTGGAAATATAGAATTTGATCAAAAATTACAAAAATCAGATAAGCCATGGAATATATACAGTACAATCCAACAATTAGAAGACTTTATTCAAAAAACTAGGGAATCTGATGATTTCAGTCAACAAACATTTGGAAATCTTGAATTTGGCCAGGAATCACAAAAATCAGACAAATCATTGAACATATACAGTACAATCCAACAGTTAGAAAACCTTATGCAAAAAACCAGAGAATCTGATGATTTCACTCAACAAACATCTGGTAAACTTGAATTTAATCAAGAATCACAACAGTCTCAGAAAACGTGGAATCTGCATGATACTATACAACAATTGGAAGATCTTATTCAAAAAATAAGGGAATCTAATGACCCTAACTTACAATCAACTGAAAAAGTCGAATTTGTGCAAAACTCACAGCAAACTCATCAACCTTGGAAATCACAGGGTGCAAGTCAACAATTAGAAGATTTTACACAGAAAACAGAGGGATCTGATGATCTTACTCAACAAACTTCTGGAAAACTTGAGTTTGGTCAGGATTCGCAACAATCTTTTCAGCCTTGGAAGCCAGAGAGCGCAAGCCAACAATTAGGAGATTTTACACAGAAAACAGAGGAATCTGATGATTTTACTCAACAAACCTCAGGGAAACTTGAGTTTGGTCAGGATTCGCAACAATCTTTTCAGCCTTGGAAGCCAGAGAGCGCAAGTCAACAATTAGAAGATTTTACACAGAAAACGGGGGAATCTGATGATCTTACTCAACAAACTTCTGGAAAACTTGAGTTTGGTCAGGATTCGCAACAATCTTTTCAACCTTGGAAACCAGAGAGTGCCGATCGACAATTAGAAGATTTTACACAGAAAACGGGGGAATCTGATGATCTTACTCAAATAACTTCTGGAAAACTTGAGTTTGGTCAGGATTCGCAACGATCTTTTCAACCTTGGAAACCAGAGAGCGNCAAGTCAACAATTAGAAGATTTTACACAGAAAACGGGGGAATCTGATGATCTTACTCAACAAACTTCTGGAAAACTTGAGTTTGGTCAGGATTCGCAACAATCTTTTCAACCTTGGAAACCAGAGAGCGCAAGTCAACAATTAGAAGATTTTACACAGAAAACGGGGGAATCTGATGATCTTACTCAACAAACTTCTGGGAAACTTGAGTTTGGTCAGGATTTGCAACAATCTTTTCAACCTTGGAAACCAGAGAGCGCAAGTCAACAATTAGAAGATTTTACACAGAAAACGGGGGAATCTGATGATCTTACTCAACAAACTTCTGGAAAACTTGAGTTTGGTCAGAATTCGCAACAATCTTTTCAATCTTGGAAACCACAGGGTGCCGATCAACAATTAGAAGATCTTACACAAAAGGCAGGAGAATCCGATGATCTCACTCAGAAGACATCTGTAAATCTTGAGTTTGTCCAGGAAACAGAGCAACCCTTTTCAACCTGGCAGCCTAATGTGAGGGATCAGAAGTGGGGTCATTTGACTCAGCAAACTAGTACACAACTAGAAAATGTTTTGCCGAAGCCAGCAGAAAAACCTAAACCAAGATCAAGGTATTCAAGGCGTGGGTCAACAGTTAATACACAGGTATCAAATCAAGATGTGTATAATATTAATAATCAGAATAATTTGAACCCTAATGGTGGAGATACAGATGCACCAAATATTTATGAATTACCACCGCAAGTGAATATAGAAGGTGATAAAGATAATATTAGGAGGCAAAGTAGCAGAGGGGATCAAGGACAAGATAAAGATGTTTCTAAGAAGTTAAGTCAACAAGCTGGAAGTAGTGGATATGATGTTGAAGGAGGAAATGTAGACCAAGTAAATTGGTTACATAAATCGAATGATGCAACTGTAGGCTTGCAATGGCATTACACATATCATCCAAGCGATCAAAGACAATTTGTACAACAAACAGATCAGAAGAATAAGGAAGATTTGCAGCAGCGATCAATACAAACACAATTTTCTAATTTACAGCAAAATCCAAAGCAAGAAGAACAAATTAAATATATAGTTGATAATTCAGATCAGCAGGAATCACATTGGCAACCTCAGAACTATGCAACTGAACAAGGAATTAAATCCGTGAGAAAACCATTTCGTTATATTCAGCATGAAAATAAATTGATGTCTGATCAACAAATAAGAGAAAATGAAAATTTACAGAAGCATGTAGGAACTGCTTCGTCTGAACCTAAGCTGCAGCCAAGAATTTTGGAAGTTTACGGAGGTGGGCAATATGATCCGACACATAGCGGAGATATATATTCTGGAGTGACAGTAAACCCTAGTGCTACACTACCACCTACAAGTAATACAGATCCATGGGATATTCGAGAAAAGCCAGAAATGGTGGTAACAACAACAGAATTGACAATGCCGCCATTACCTGTAGAACCTTTAAATACAAATGATACTACCGAATCACCGCGTCCATCGTCTCTTTGGACAAGAATTGGCCACAAAATTACAACTACTTTTGATAAAGCTAAAGAAAAGGCTAGAAATATTTTTGGATAAACATAACTTCCAATTTTTTTTAAATGACATTTATTTATATGTAATTTTTAATAATATAGGTTCTTGATATAAGCCTTCAACATATGTAAGATTTATTAAATAAAATTTATTTATCAGTGTTATAATGTATTATTATTATTGGAATTATTAATTTAATAATTTCAAGAAGCTGATGTAGTATTATAAAAAATTCACTGTTATAAGGCTATTATATATATTCTATATTGTTATTTAAATAAATGAATCTATTTTTTAAATTCTATTTTTTATTGCTTTTATAATTGTCGTAAAACTGTTATTCTTAATAATATAAAGATAAGTACTAATGCAGATGCAATGTATTGTGTTTACTTACTTCTGGTAGATTCTTAAAAAATCTAACAAAACTCTGTTGGCTTGGTGGATCTACAACATATTTTATACATGATCATTTACAAATTAATGAAAAACCAATTTAAGAAATTACACTGTTGCACTAACCCATATTAAATTGTTGATTTGGTTGGACAGCCATGGTTTTGTATAGAGCAGGTTATTAGTGTTTGCGCTTTAAGTAAGAAATAGCTAATAATATTAAATAAATACTGCACGATTTCGTGAAAATATTTTGAAAAAGATTTTAATAAAATACTCAATGAACGTCTATTTAACGTATTCCCGCAAAAATGAATAACACCATATAGTACCAACCTATAGATTGCACACTGCATTCAGTTATCATTGCTCTTTAATTTTATTGGTCAACTAAATCTACCAATGTTTGAAGATTTGTATTTGCATCCCATCTTTATGGTTATACAGCTAATGCAATATGTCCTAAGTGATAAATCATTAATTTTGTAACAGTGTAAAAGTTGTGCAATGTATAATGAAAAATTAACTATACGGACTGTTAATTGAATTTTTCGTTTTGTATTTATTTTACATAAAAACAACAGAGCAATTATTAAATCAAGTATACATATATATAGTCACATATTTCTCAATATTCTACTTTAATTATTTGGTAAGTTATTTGTTTAATTATTTAGTGTGTGTGTGTGTGTGTGTGTGTGTGTGTGTGTGTGTGTTGTGTGTGTGTGTGTATATATATATATAATAATAATAACAAAAATTATAGCGAATAACTTGATAACCGGCAAAGAACAATCAGTTTAATGAATAATCGTGATATAAAAAAGCTTAAAGAACTTTGATTATGATAAGATCGTTTATTGTCCCGTGTTATCGGAATATGTACATAAATGATACGTCGCATTTCTTTTGCTGGATAACGCGCAACCTAACGAGCAACGATAAATATCAATCATCATACATTTATCCCCGCCATACCTATTGCGTATACCATGCTACATACAATTCACTTCGCGACCTGCTTCATTCGCCAACACATAGCGAATCGCGTGTCTTCATATTTGGAGAAGGGCCGATTTTCTCGAGGAAAATAATCTATTTTTAGTGATTTATTCAATAGTTCCATTATTTAATGATTTCCATATATGAAAAATATAGTTACAACTATTGTTTGTTTGCTCTTTTCGAATTTATATTTGCTAAATTGACGGACAACGTCTAAAGAACGAAACATTCCTTCTTTATGGTATATTTTAATTATGCAACCATTTGAAATGACTAATATTAATAAGAAAGAGAAGCGAAAAGAAATGTAATATATAGTAGGTATCACTGTCGCGTTCCGCGTCCCGCACGATCCGCAGCGCGAAAATAAAATTGGTAATTTCTTTCAAATCAAGGTAATTTAAAACGTTTATTTGAAACCGTGTTTATATATTTATTTATATTATATTTGAGGTGAAAGGCAGTTAGAACCGCTAAAAGCAATATCTTGCGAAAAGCTTGTCTAACTGTGTTTTTATAACGATATTAAGACAGTTTAAAACTGTAAACAAAGCCGGCAGTTTGAAGAAACGTTGGGGATCTTCCTAAACATCTTCGAAAGAAAGGCGCCGATGTTTTTTCATCACCGTCAGATATAAATAAATGTAGCGACTCAGAGAAGTCGATAATAATTAATTACCGTTCGTCTATCGAGTAATAATAATTACCGTCCGTCAACCGAGTAATTACCATTCGCTTACCGAAGAGTTAGTTATCATTTTGTCTACCGCAGATTTAATTAACACCTGTTAACCGAAGAGGTTACATCCGTCAGTCTATCAGTTAATGATCATCATTTTGTCAACCGAAGAATCATCATTTTTGTCAACCGAAGTATCATCACTTTGTCAACCGAAAAGTTTTACATTCGTCAGTCTTGTCAGTCGATTGTCAATATTAAAATCGATTACATATTGTTAATTTATTTTCGAACAACTTTAATCCTCTCCCGTGCCTTGTATTCCCGCACGTAGCAGGTTAGCCGAAACTTTAAACAAAACGACTTGTTGCCAGTTGCTTTAAACGCTAGTTAACGCTGTCCGTTTCGTATCATCACGTCCAAGCGAACGTGGCAATTAAATAAAACATAACAATCACTATTCATAAACTTGGAATAATATTTTCAACGGCTGTCTATAAGCAAATTGTTCATTCTGTCTTCATTTTTTCATTCTGTACCTAATTCACTGAAGGCAAAGGTTTTAATGTATATTCTGTTTAAAAAGTTTTTAGGATTTAAACTGATAATGGAGGACAAAGCTGGCATACTAGTGCCGGGTCAACGGATTCGTCCGCCAAGCAACAACGAAATAGCTGTGCGGCTTTTAAATGAACTTTACGGTTTGAAAACATCGAGTATAAACGAATTAAATGGGTATGATGACAGAAACTATCATGTAATTTGCGAGGAATCGTATACGAATCCTCATATTACGACTATCAGTAAGCATGGCTATACTTTGAAAATTATCAACTCTTTGGATTCACAGAAAACACATGTGATTGAAGCACAAACTGAAATGTTGATATTTCTATGCCAACGAGGTATTAACTGTCCTTTGCCCGTAAAAAATATAGATGGACTGTATTATACTCTGGTCACGTTGAATGTCGATGGATGCACCGACAAGTATGCCGTGAGGCTGTTGGTTTATCAGCCTGGCGAACTGTTGTACCGTGTTCCAATTACTGAAGAATTGTTCCGAAATGTAGGCAATTTCACGGCTAAACTCAGTAATGTTCTGATAACCTTTTCTCATCCAGCTTTCGACGACCACAAGACTCTGTGGATGTTGAATTCCGTGCCAAAGTTACGTCAATTTACTTATGCTGTGGAGAATGTATTTGAAAGGGAGTTGGCGCATCAGGTGATACAAGTTTTCGAGAAGGACGTGCTTCTGGTCACATCGCAGCTCCAACAGGGTATAATTCATGGGGACTTGAACGAACAGAATTTCGTAATGAATTGGAATGGCAGAGAAATAGCTGCCGTGATCGATTTTGGTGATTCGCACCGGGCATGTCTCATTTTCGAGTTAGCTATCACACTGTGTTACATGCTTTTACAAGCTGGCGACGTGGCGATGGGTAAGCACGTCATCGAAGGTTACCAGGAATTTAGGAAGTTGACAGATTTCGAGAAGAAGATTTTGAAAGTTACTGTTTGCGCGAGAATTTGTCAGAGTTTGGTTATGGGCGCCTACACTCATCTTCACGATCCGGAAAACGAATATCTGCTTACCACGCAGAAATCGGGATGGGCATTGTTGCGGAAACTTTGGCCTCTTACACAGGACGAAGTTCTTCGAAATTGGGGCCTGATGAACTGAATTCTATTGTTTAATTTACTGTCACTGTCAATTCCTTGGTCAATAATTACTGTGTTCTTTTAAATCTATTGTCAATTGTACAATAAGCAATAAACGTAACTTTATATCACAATGGAATATTGAATTCATTAAGAAATGAATTAAGATATTGTGCAGTGATATATCCTCTGGTTTTATTCGTATTTAGGCAGTTACATATTTACATAGATATAATGAATAATAATGCTCTTCGTATAATAGCGTGGAATCACTTTACATAACTAGATCGTGGTATATACAAAAATTCAGGTATTAGAAATCAATCTATGCGAAATCGAGTGTTATTGATAGATAATATTAAAGAAACGCATACTTCTCGTGATTAATTGGATCGAATAGCAATTACCGTGGACTTGAATTCTAACTGAATATCCATTGAAATATATCGGCAATGTACAGAATTTATTTATAAATATACTGTAAGACAATATATTTCTATTTTGCATAATACACTTATATCTGCGCTTAAGGTGGTGAAATCATTTTTATTCACGTGTGCTTTCTCATTAATTATGTAGCTTGTAATATATATATATATATATATAGTGTAATATATATATATTATATTATATATATTACACACACACACACACACACACGCACGCACGCACGCACACACACACGCACGCACGCACGCACGCACGCACGCACGCACGCACATACACACACACATATATATATATATTATATTTTTTATCTCGATTTCAATAATATACTAATTTATTTATATCTCATTTCATTAACATCAGTTCGTTTTGGCAAACTGTCTAGCTGTGTTGAGGCAAATTCGTTGATAGCGAAAATCTGTTCACAATATCGTAAGAATCAAAGTTAAAGTAAACACAAAATTATTTTAAAGAGGGAATAGTATCGAATTGTTTGGTATCGAATGAGGGACGAATTGAATCATATGGCCGTTGAGAATTTATACGTATTGAGTAAAGAAGGATTAAAGAAACTGCAAATGCCAGATTATCGTGATCTAATTACACAAATAAATACGATCATCTTTACAATCGCGTGATCGGAGACATAAATGTAAGTTTTATTTTGAGCCGTTTGGATTTAACAGTGGAACGTCATGTTAACGAATTTTCGCCAGAGGTTATTAACAAAATAGTATATTACAGTACCTATATATTTTATTGCTTAGAATCTATTGGCTTATGTACGCCTCGCGAGGCGCTTATAGGCGCATAATAATTCATTTATAACTTATGTCGTTAGTAACTTTTATACTTCATCATTCGTTAACTTAACATCTCCCATTTAATAATTTATATCGTGTATCGTCGAACCTAGAAGTAACGTTTCAATAAATATACTCCTGTGTTAAAACATTAACAAAACGCGTGTAACACACCTCTATTCGGAAGGGTACAGCGGAATGCGTGTGAAGACTCTTTGGGGTGTAAGAAATGGAAATGAATTGCTCGATTCTCGCTAACGTCCGATGAGAATGGTGAACTGTACGAAATTAATATAGAAGAAATATGTAGCATTTTCTCAGTCTTCGATAAAAATGATGATGACGAGAACCGCGCGCGTTTTCGAAACGTGAACCGAGACAGAGATCGATCGTGCGTTATCGAAGAAATACGAGTACATGTAAAAAAATAAAGCCTCGAAGAATTAATCTTTTTGTGCTACCCTTTACAGTGCAATCGAGATTACTATTTCCGTTCACCCCTCCCCACCCATATGTAACATTTCCATCTAAAATTTGAACAGCTCGTCTTTATAAAGCTCGCCTTTCGTAACATCAATGTTAGACGAATTTTTTGACGACGTACCGTTTCACGACAACGACACGTCACATCGTGGTAGCCCTTTTCAGGATACTATTATCTTCCCTAGTACTCCGCTTTTATTGAACTTTAACAATATAATTTCTTAACTTTTTGGACGAATGCCGAGATTCCTTCGTTCTTCCCAGGGGTATGAGCGTGCGCAATTAGGAGTCGTGCCAAACTACACGTGATACACGTTCGAAAATCATAGCTTTAATTAGCACACAATTAGAAATTAGATTCTTAGTGGGCGCAACAAGAATCTGGTGTTCAGACGCGAACACGATTTGCCCTAGGGCGCAGAGAAAGGATGGGGAACATTTACCAGCGGAAGTAAATTTGGTCGATACCGTATCTTCAATATGTCTTACATACTTTGCAGCTGTCTATGTTCATAGATTCAAATGCAATCTTTTATTCTTACATTGTTTCAGCAGACAAGCGTATCAGGGAGCGTTTTGACAAACGTTTGCGAAGATTAATCTTCGATTTGTTGCCACGACTGACATTCTCCTCGCGCGCACCTCTCATTACATCAATTTTTACCTAGAGCATTTCTTTTCATATCAACAATTGCTATCGATTATTTGAGTCTAGCGACATGATTGACAGCACTGCTTCTGATAAAGGGGCACCCTGCACATGTTCATCGTCTTCACTCTGCTACATAGTTGTGAATGGTCTTTGCAGTCATCTGAAAAAACAGTAATTATTTATATTTATTATTGTACGATTTATCCATAGGTGAAGCCTAGGCTTTTAAGTATATTTTACCAGGTGTTTGAGGACATGGTGGACCTCTACAGGTTTTCATGACAGGAGGCCGTGGAATGTCTCTGCACGCATTGCCGGCTGGTTTCTTTGTGCCATACCAAACACACTGTAAGATTCTGTACTTGATACCATCTTCTTCGCATGACGCTGTACACTATGAATAAATAATGAAATAATAATTTTTCTAAACCATCAATATTATATATATATATGTCGGGTTATCATTAAGATGGTTAGGGTTAGGGGCGTTTGACGAATCTTCACAAGAGTTATTCATTATTGTCACACGATCGAGGTAACGTTTATTGACACAAGTACGAATGTTACAGGATTGACAAGTGACCTTAGGTCCGATAATGAAGTTTAGATAGGACTTGACTTACTGTTCTACGGTACAAGGATTACTGGACTAGCCTTTATTAGGATGCAGAATATTCACCGGTCGTAAAGACGCTAGATAACTGGCTGACGAGACTTCACGAAAAAAAACTATGATGGGGCGTGTCCAGGGACACGAGGATTCATCGGATTCGTCGAGGAAACTCTTCGTTCGAATAGTGAGGGAAATGGACGTTGCTGTTAATTGGTTGATTTTATTGTTGGTGGTTGGAGAAGGAAGCTAACTGCCCTTGAGAGGAAGTTGCTAGCGAGAAGCGTCGTTCGTGAGGAAACGCAGATTTCCCTTATCTTCCCGTAGTGGGTGGTAGATTTAGGGACTGTTAGGATAAAGGTTGTTCGTTCGTTTGAAGGACCTTAACTGACTAAATCCTAAGATTTATAGCGGGTCCTCAGGCTAGCAGAACATGCGTTGTGGAGATGCATCGACATCTGGTAATCATCTTGATCGAAGGATAGGGTCGGTGTGTAATGAGCCCTGTGGCAGGGGCCGTTGGAATGTAAGTAAGGTCACGTGTCGCTACAAGTGTTTCTTTTAAGGAGATGTGTACAATTGCTTTACACCTTTGTCAGGTAAAAGCGTTCATCCCGTGACCGCGGCTACGTTCTGCGACAAGAGTTGTCGCCTCGAGCCCAAGCTCACTATCGCGAAATCGCGAAAAATATTATAGTTGGGTTAATTTATAAAGACTATGGTATTAGAAGTTTTCCAAAGGACTCCAAAGGGGAGGCCCGGTGTCCTTTCATCTCTAACATATATATATATATATATGTATGTAAGTATGTATGTATGTATGTATGTATGTATGTATATAGATTATTATACTATTATCATGTATTAAACAAATGAAAGATAATTAATATTTAATACCTCAGACCACTCTCCAACTCTCCAAACGCCTTTGCAGGCGTCGTTATAACATTCTTGTCTCTGAAGAGGTCTAGTAGTATCGTCACATTTATTAGGATCAAGTAATGTGATATTTTGTTGTCCATTTTCCATATCGTCGACCAAACGACAAGTGACATCGCGTCTCTGCATTGCAGTTTTCCAATTGAAGCACCTAGATGTTTCACACGGGGTCCACTCGGTCGTATGCCATTGTGGGCATTTACCAAACCCGCATGGTCTGACTTTTTGAGGCACCGGATGTCCAGCGTCTTCGCATAATGTCGCCCCAATGACTGTTCGAGGTGGTGTACGAGTTGTGTTCCCAATCGGTTTCGCTGCGCGAACTGTACACTGGGCTCCTCGCATCTTGGTGCAAAAAAAAAAAAAATTGCAATTTAATGTTCATAATTTATTTCGTGGTTAAGAATCAGCTTTTCCAAGTTACCTGAAATCCACTTCCTCCGCAGGTTTGGGAGCACTTTGACCAATCTGTCGTCACCCATTCGAAAACCAGATC
>CM026161.1:14928968-15036609 GCA_014825975.1 Bombus haemorrhoidalis
AAAAAAAGAAAGAAAGAAAGAAAGAAAGAAAGAAAGAAAGAAAGAAAGAAAGAAAGAAAGAAAGAAAGAAAGAAAGAAAGAAAGAAAGAAAGAAAGAAAGAAAGAAAGAAAGAAAGAAAGAAAGAAAGAAAGAAAGAAAGAAAGAAAGAAAGAAAGAAAGAAAGAAAGAAAGAAAGAAAGAAAGAAAGAAAGAAAGAAAAAACAGTACAATTTGTGTACCATTATTTTATTATTTTAGGGAGATAAGTTTTATTTACCTAATATACCAAGAGAAGTGATCGTAGAATCGACGGTGGTATTTGGTCCAGCAAAGCTGCTAGTTGCAGTATCCAAAGATTTGTTCGTTTTCTGTATTTCTTCACTAGTCGAATGTTCTTGAAAATCCGTCGTATCCTCCGACGAATTGTTACGATCTTCTCGATTCCGTGACAAGTTTTTGATATTCTTTTCCATTTCCTCGGCTCCCCGATCTTCCGTTAATGCCAGCTCAATCAAATCATCTTCCAAATCTCTCGTTGTTGCCGCTTGAATACCTGCATCATTAACTGTGCCATTCTCAACGTAAACTTTCCGTTTCTTCATTTCTTCCTCAAAAATGTCCCCGTAATCTGTTGTCTTATTCAAAGTTTCTGTCTTCTCGTCGCCAGTGTCTGGCTTTTTTGAAACCAAGCCTGTTTCTTTAAGCGAAGTCGTAGGCGAAAAACTTTCATCTACGGAACTGTCATCATTTTTTCGATCGGTCTCTTTATCACGAGACTCCTCGAACTTGTGTGTGCTGTGCTTTGAGTCTGGAATATAGTATACCTCCAAATCAACGTTGTCCGAGCGAGTCACCAAGTTTACAGATTCTTTATTTCGATTTTTAGGTGTAGAACTCCGGTGATTCTTAACTTCGGACGTATCTTCGTGCCATTGTCTTTTGACGTTCTTTAGAGATTCTTCGATATAATCTATACCAGACTTCGTAGGTGCGACAACTGACTGTTGTGAGTCATCTTTTCTCGCAACAGGAGTGATTTTCACTGGATCGCTATGCTGCAATCCAAACATAGACTCGTCTAAATCATATGGATCAACGTCGATGAATATCCTTTCCTCATCTGGTCCAAAAGTCTCGTCTGGGATAGCGGTATTACGGTATAGGGTGTCCAAGTTGTCTTCCACATCTTGATATCTCGAAACAGAATTTCTCTCAGGCATAGTACGCTTTGTTGCAACTATTTCTTTTCTTGCGTCATCGATGAACGTTACTGGAGCTGTTCTGTGAGCTCTTTCCACAGAGCTCTCACTTTGAAACGGCCAATATTCCTATTGGAATATTCATTACAGATTTTATGTGACACATTAATGTATCTAGAAAACCGTCGAGAGCATAACGGCGTGATTTTAAACGAAAAATATAATTTTGTTACGTAAAAGCAAAGAAGATGGTACAAGAAAGTATACTAATCCTGATTTTACAGTCGCCTACATCGTCTCACCTTTAATGTCGATATAAAGTAAGTTAAGTGCGGCACGATAGTAGAGGCACTTGAACTGGAGGGTGCAGTCGATTCCACGGATTCGTGGTATCCTGGCTGATATATTAGACCATAAATATCCACCACCATATAAAGTTATTCCATGTATAGGAAGCATAAGGATAAAGAATCATCGACGAGAGATTAATTCATCATGCGGTTATTTATAAATTATGAAGGCAATATAATATAATAGGTAATAGTATAGAACTTCAATTTAAATCTCTTCTCTGATCTCTCTTTACCTGGTTCAACGATGTTACAGTGTGTTCCTTGTGTATCATCGTGGAGTCTGGTGGTGTTGGACTAGCTTTTTGCTTTTTTTGATGTGGCTTTCTTGTCGGTTTGCTAGGCACCGCTCGTTCATGACTTAGATCTTCACTGTCGATGGGAACAAATCGGTTTCCATACGCAGCTATTAGAATATTAGAAGATATTAAATTATTCAAAATCTCCAGTATACAATGTACAGGAAACTGGAACTGTTAATGAAAAAATCAAGATGCAAATTATTATAAATAAATAATTCGCACCTGCTCGATCAGTGTAGAGACTTTCTCCTGAATTAGCTGGTGCCGAGTCCAAATTAGCGTTTCGTTGTCGATGGACGGAATTGCTCAATCGTAAATATTCTTCGCTGCTGATCTGTTCTTTCGAACGAAATTTTACAATGAGGTGCGTTTCCGCGCGAGAATTTCCCGCTGTAACACAAGAATCAACGTTATGCTTTACTTTTTACAATTTTATTGATTCAACTATTTACCTATACACGCATAAACGCCAGCGTCAGAGGATGTTATATCATTAATTTTCAATGCGCCCTTCCTACTAATCTTGTATTTCCTCGATTTTCTCAGCTCTTTATTATCTTTGGTCCATGCGATCTGTGCTCTAAAAATGTTTCAATTTTGATGTCAATGTTATGTAGGCGCGTCTTTATTAGATTATGTTATCTTTTTATTGAACTACGGTAGAAACTCACTTATCAAATTTTCTAACCGGACAACGAATCTTGATGGAGGATGTGCCTTGGAAAACCTTCGCGACACCGCCAATTTTCAAATCTACCTTCGCGTTCAAGTCCGTTTGATTGTATGTCGTATTTTGACTGGTAATTATAGGCAGGGAGCCTGCATCCATATCATGACAAGCTCTAGTGTTGCAAGGTTTCTCCGTGGATGGTTTTTGAGATGGGCATTCACGGTCCTCTCGACTCTGTTTACGCCCCTGGGCCATTATTTGCTCGCAGGTCACTTTGCGTTTCTTTACACCTCCTCCGCAGGTTTTCGAGCACTGAAACCACCATTCACTATCTTTAATCCTTTTATCAGGAATAATTATTATTCGAATTCTTATTACTGTCTCTGATATCGAATTAAATTCCTACTAATCACGAGCAAGTAATTATTAAAATGTAACTATAATTAAAACGATGGAACCTATATTGAATATTATACAGAGTACTAAACTTTAGATATTTTATAGTATCGCATATTTTGTGCATCCTGTGTATTTTTGTATTTTGTGCAGATGTCCTATGGATACATAAATATCCACAATGTAGTAATCGTAATCGATCAGTTCAAACGGTTATAATAGCGTTTTCGGCTAAATTCGCGGAGCTGAATTTTAATAGAATTAACATTTAAATGATTCAATGGAGGAGCCCCGTGAATTCCGGTCCCGATCGACGTGATCATATCATTTAATTCACTGAACAGAGGTAAAGTACCTTGCTCCATTTGCCTGTACTCCATTTAACTGGGCAATCCCATACGTTACAGTATTGTCTATCCGCTGGTGGTGGCTGCGGGCACATGTGGCTTGGCACAGGGACCATCTTACCTGTGCCGCGTATCACCTCGTGTATACACGTGACGTCACGTGTTTGTATACCGATGCCGCACGGGCTCATGCACGGTGAAAATTCGCTGAAGTTCCATCTGTGGGCAAAGATCGATCGTAATGACCGGCTAATTGCGAATAGAATGATACTTAAATTAAATTTTGTTCTTATTAGATCGTCCAATGAATTTGTGACGTGATGCGTTCACATATCCTTTATACTGTTTTCCTTATAATCTTTTCATTTCGTATAGAAGAACGTTGATGGTGCAATGATTTATAGAGAACGATAAGCGATAACGTATCAATGTTCTAGGATCGCAGTCGATCTACAGAATATATCTGAGAGAAAAACATTTATGAATAGCATTTATGAAAAGCGTTTTGATCCTTTACGTATTAAAGTGAAATTATAAGTGAAACGTAAGGCGACTTTTTTTTTAAGAAGGAAATATTATACAATATTATATAATATCATCGTATAAAATGGTTCGATAAGTTTCAAAAACGATTTTAATTTTGAAGATCGGTTACGTTTTTCAAATAGATATGGACAAAATGACTATGATTATGATTGGATAAAACAGATAGTTTATTCGTACATCGGGTGTCTAAAATCTTGAATATTCCAAAATCAAATGTACATTGATATTGAAAATAAAAGAAATAACAGTGGAACTGATTGATGCTTTAAAGCATCTACATGACGGGAAAATGAACAGCACAAACTTATTGAACGACCTAATAGATCAGAACTGTAAAATTAAGATTTCATTCATTTTCATGTTTAATACAGCAATATTTATGAATAATATAAAAATTAAGGAATGGCTTTCTAGCGTGAAAAAGTTACGTTTGATTATGAATTTGTTTTTTGACGTGTTACCTGGGAGGACAGGGATGATCGTTGCAAACCCTTATCCTAACTTCCGGCTTGGTGTCGGCGGTGCAGAGAAATGGCATGACGGTCTTCCCAGTGTCGTCTCGCACGCAATTTACTATCAGTTCTTGAGAACCTGAAATATTATCGCACGATGAAAGAATAAGGTAAAATTAGCAGAACTGATGGTCAGTAGAAAGAGAGGGAGGGAGGGAGGGGGAGGGGGAGAGAGAGAGAGAGAGAGAGAGAGAGAGAGAGAACGTTTGTGTTGCGGCGTGGAACGAGTCGACTTTAATCTATCGGTTCGATGCGATTCAATCGGCTAACTCGTCGTCGAGCACCGCTGATTGTACAATCGCAAGTCGAATTATCTCGGCTAATTAAGCGCTCTATGCGGAACGAACCTAGATTCATACCGTTAATCCTTACTGATCTGATCCCCGATAATTCCATGACTTACGTTTGCCGCTGATTAGAGTCGCTTAAATATAGTATTTATAGAACGAAAGATAGATAATTCGATTAAAAGGATTTTCCAAGCATCGCGGTATAAGCTGCGTGGAAATATTATGATTGAATTAGCAATAGCACTTAATCGTTACTTTATACATTCTCTTCGAACGAAGAAGCATCAGAGTTTTCGAGTACAGTTTGTTCGCACAGTGAGTCGCGCAATGCGTGACGATCAAGAAACGTACTCGTCACGCCGCTTTTGAAGTTTCTTGTTTCCTCTGTGAATTTGCATTCCATTTCCATTCTGTTGCTCCGTTAAATTTCAAGCCTCGCTGAGACTTGTCCCAGTTTTGCTTGGTGCAATTCGCAAAATTCCTTTACAACATCCACCACACCTTAGCGTTTACACGCGTTTAATTTTCACTGTTACGAAACAAGTTACAGAACGGAATATCCTTTACCTCCGAGACAAGTGGCGCTGCAAGGTGTGTAACCAGCTTCCTTCCACGAGTAAGTAGTCTG
Source organism: Bombus haemorrhoidalis (assembly GCA_014825975.1). Classification (NCBI taxonomy): domain Eukaryota; kingdom Metazoa; phylum Arthropoda; class Insecta; order Hymenoptera; family Apidae; genus Bombus; species Bombus haemorrhoidalis. Next base: position 14,934,189 of record CM026161.1, read on the forward strand.
CACGTCGCTTCCTGGGGCGACCTTGATCCCAGCGTCGTAGCCACTTCCGCTGGAACTTCCGGCAGATGATCTATAGGTGTCGGTTAGGCTTGGCTCGGCATATCCGCTATCACCGACAGTGTCGATGCCGTAGGTCAGGCTGTTCTCGATCAGGTTACATGGCCCCATCATGCATTTCTCCTTCTCGAGCGGCTTCGGTCCTGAACACTGTCGATCCGGAAGATCGGCCACCGTTCGACTGAACTCGAGGTATATCTTGCAACGGACCTCTCGATGCCTGACTCCTTCGCCACATGTGACGGAACACGGTGACCATTCTTTCGCGATGAATCTGCGGGATAATTCGTTCAACGATATAAGTTCGATACGGTGTCCGAAGAGGTACCATTTCTTCCTTTTTCTTTTTTTTTTCTTTTTTTCTTTTCTTTTTAGAGTCCGTTCGAGGGATGCTTCGAAACGAAGCTCGTAGCTTCTAAACGTAATTCTATTATCGAATCGGGCAATTTGAGATGTTAAATTTCGTAAAGATTCCTGATTTAAATCGGTGTACGATTTGACACGAAGGAATGAAATTCGATATCTTTTATAGGAACGATCGAGAAGAAAAACATCGATTCCTAATTTTAGTAGACAAACAGGCAAACTTCGAGGGAATTTCGAATATATTAAAAGTGGTTGTCCTTGTGCGCGTTCGGATATTTTGGTTCCCTTCTTTATTCCTGCAGAATTTATTGGTTTCCCGACTACATACTCGTAGTACATAGAGCGACCCATACATCTGTCCTGTCATCGATTAGGTCAGATAAATAACTGCCGGTTATTCCAGGATTACGTTTAAAACCGCGCCTTCCATTTCCCTCCTCTCTATTCAACGCTATTGAATCGAGCCACCCATTCGAACTTATCCGCGAGTACCTACTTTTGTCCATCAATCAATGACTTCTAGCTGACAACGTTTTCAATTTGCTTTCGTGTATCAGCGATATCAGTTCGCGGAACAAATACAGCGTTACAATAAACTAGGAGTAACATCAAAGAATAATATCATAGAATTCTTTTATCATTTACAAACAGCGACTAATTACAAATCAAAGTGTGCTTCTACTCTAGTAATTTTTATATAATTGTTTTTCAACGAATTACAAATTAAAGCTCGTTTTTAATAAATTCCATCAAAAATTAATCGAAATTAATAGTGTATTTATCTCTGACGGGAGATGCGATTTTTGTTCTGAGAATGGAATCTGACGAAAGTTCGTGTAAAATTCGTCCGACAAGTACCGAGCCGGAAAATGAGAGACGGAGGGCAGCTCTACGATCTAAATAATGCATGCTAAGCCTACGAAGTTACAGTGGTATGAAACGTAGGCTGAAAAACGAGAAAAAGACATGGTTGTAGGCGGGCAAAGGAACAAACGTAACAATCTACGTAATATCATCGTCGTTAGTCTATGCTAATGCTTGTTCTACGGCATTCGCGTTATGCGCTAATTAAATCACGGTAAATCTCGTAATCTGCATAAATGCATTAGGAGCAACAGCCAGGAAAAAGTTAGCTAAGAAACAGGGAGATTAAGCTTCCGGAATTTCAAGCAAAGAAGAGATATTTAAGTTGGAAAACTGTTGCGCGTCAGCGGAAAACAGGCCTGTCGCGTTGCGTTGGTTACTATTATTATTTTTCACGAGCAACGGAGATTTTTATTTTACCGTGGAAACAGGGCGAGAAAAAAAGAATAAAATAAAGAAACGTTGAAAGTGTATTACGTTACACGAACGCGACAGGTGTCGTTTTTCCTGTTTGCATTTGCCGTAAAGCGATATTCTCGCTGACGCGCCTACGCAATGCTAAGATAAACAGAAAAAACAGAAAATACGCTAAAAGAAGAAGAAGAAGAAGAAGAAGAAGAAGAAGAAGAAGAAGAAAAAGAAGAAGAAGAAGAAGAAGTGAAGAGGAGAAGGAGGAGGAGGAGGAGGAGGAGGTGGAGAAAGAGAAGGAAGAGGAAGAAGAAGAGGAAGAGGAAGAGGAAGAGGAAACGAATCTGGAGGAGGATTCGTCTAGCCTAAAGTTGGTTAAGGGAAATGGTTAATAAACGAAACAGGGAAGAGGGTGGAGGAAGGATGCGAAGCGTTCGGTGGTAAGTCATCGTGAAGGCTGGTAAGAGAATGGAGAATGTCAAATGCTTCTAAAACTCGCTTAACCCTGATTTCGTTGAAAAAGGAGAAGCGTTTTTAGACTTCGCAGCTTTGCGGTGAGTTACAAAAGCGTGCGAAGAATCTACGAGAGAGTGTAGAGCACGTGGGAAAGAAGAAGATGGTACTGGCGGTGGTGATGGTGATTAACAAGGAGGAACGGAGAAACATTATGCAGAAGCAGGAAGGAGAGAGTCGGTTTGCTTTGCTCTTTCTCGGAAGCAAGGAGCAAGAAGCAAGAAGCAAGAAGCAAGTGGCAAGAAGCGGTGGAAGCTATTGGGACGGGATAGCGAAAGGGAAGGAGTTAAGAAGAACTTAAGAGGAACAAAGAAAGAGAAAACAAGGAAACAGATAAAAGAGAAAGTTGGATGCCCAGAGAGAGAGAGAGAGAGAGAAGGGAATCGATGAAGTTAGAGGAAGAAGAAAAAGAGAAAGAAAGGGAAGAGAACGCAGAAGTGAAAGAGTTAAAGTGACAGAGAATAGAAAGAGACACAGTAATGGGATACCTCAGATACAACCAGCCACAGGCAAAGTAGATCGTATATCTGTCAGGACAGATCAATCGACGTCAAGAAGTGAACGCTTTTAAGAAGGAAGACTTTCTATCTAAGCTTATACGAGTTTTGTTATTTTGATCAAAAGGGGGGAAGGAATAGCGCAACGAGAGGCTTTACGATGCGATCTGTGTGTAGTAACGTTGTAAATATCTAGCTGCGGACTCGACCGGCTGCATACATATTACCATATCGATTTATATATATATATATATATATATATATCCGCGCGTATATCCTTATCAATTTTCAGAAAAGTTACTTACGTTGATTCTGAGGGTATCGGTTGATCGATCAATTTTTCTGACACTGGCGGAGGTGGGTACGGTTGCATCAGTGGCTGCGTCATTTCCTCGCCGTCTGAAATGAGAATTCGCCGATGATAAAATATTTTTTTACCAATTCATCCGAATCGACGACCATCGACGAGATTCGTCGTAGTGAATCGTTTCAAATCGTGCACGCGAGAAATAAAAAAGGATTCCACCAGCCTAACCCCATTCCAAATGACACGATGAACGATTGTAGTGGAGCATAGGAATGTAACTTATAAAACTTACATATCGGGCAGGGGATATTTGTTTTACACTCTTGCTCAGTGTGCGGTCGTTCGGTAGGGTCGCAGTCCTTTGAGATCGAACCAACGGCATCTCTGCACTCGATTGTCCTCGTCCTGACTCCGGTACCGCATGTCGTCGAACACTATCGATCACATCGAGGAAAAATAAGTTTTCACGTTGCCAGCGAATCGTTCCGAAACGAGGCCAGTGGTTGTTATTTTAGATTAATAATAGATTAATAATTTGATCATTTATTCTCATGTACGGAATGTATGCTTGAATAACAGATGAAAGTATAGGAATTTATGAATCGACGGTTGGATCGACGAACTTGGAGGACCGTGAATATGAAGTATTTCGAAAAGTTTATGCAAACATCGAGTCCAATTTTACACGGCGTTTCGTTTTGTAAATTTTTATTTTGGCAACTGTGAGCAGCTTTAGTTGGAACACGGTTTTCACAACAAGAGGAGAATACGAAGCGAGATAATACCGAAGTCGGCGGCAGGATAAAGTCCATAGAAATAGGGGAGAACACGAAGGAAAGGCAGGGCGAAGGAACAATAAAGTTTCGTGACGCCACTGTGGAATCTAATTTCGTATACTAACTGGTATTTGCAAAGTTCCATTTTAACGTTCAAACAATTTAAAAGGTTCTTCTGGAACGACTCCTCGAAGATCGTTATCGGGGTGAGGTCTGCCACAGAATGTTAAGGGGCAAAAGAAAGAACGAGTTAAGATATTTTTTCTAGAATATCTTTCTATATGATGGCCTATGATGGATGGCAACATTTGTCACGATATATTTACTGTTTCTGTAACTGATCTGCTTTTCACTGGAAGCATATAACCTTCCGGAGGACAATCTCCCGAAACTATCTCTTCCAACTTGTAACTAAATAATATTTAATATTTGAAGCAATTTGCTTGGAATAAAATTGTCATTGAGAAATAAGATGTCATAATACATATATATCCTTCGTATCGTTATATAAAGTTCCTTCCATTTGTGACATAATGAAAATAGTATAAATAATGTATCTATATAACTTTGAGTTAAAAGCATGGATTTAAATTAGTTCAGCTCTCGAGTACAGATTTATTTAATTCCACTTTTTAGCGATAAATTTTCAAAGAAGATATTAAGCATCGACGATACGGTGCAAAACATTTTTCAACTTTCGAGAAGCGGATTTCTTGCTTCATTATACGTTGAACGTGTGGGTCTCACGTACACGCGACGTGACATGCAGAAATATCGAACAAATTTCCTCTCAGCGTGTTGTAAATCCGGAAACAAAGCACGGTGCTCGACCTCTTTGCTTCCTGTCACGGAAGATATGAAGTAATTGCTTCCGTTGATCACTCGTGACGTAGAAACTCTTCTTTTCGGCCTTTTCGCTCTTCGCGAACCGAACCTCTAAGAAACACGGCAACATTGAGATAATACAATCAAGAAACACTTTACTAATAATATCAAATACACTTTAATTAATGTCGAATTTGTCAAGCTGTATTTATCTCTATAATTAGAGTGCGAGAATTTATGCAAATTTACATTTTTATAAATGCAACTGAATCAGAAGTTTGTTTCGTCAGCTAAGTAACAGAATAATGGGTATTATATTTTGGATATTTTATATATCTTGGCATATTATCTGTATTTTGTTCATTTCTACAACATTCAATTTTCTATAAGCATGTAAACATCCGCACTCTACTGTATTGTGTCTGTATTTTGATTATGGAGAATATCTAGAAGTTTAATCGAATTGATTAACGCGAAGACCAGACAATCGGGGAATCCTTTTCTTTTTTCCGGATCGATCAGATTTGCTTTTACGTCGGATCAAATCGCAGCCGAATCTCAATTGGTAGGTACCATTTTCAGCCTGTCGCTGCGAAAGTGTCGCGAGGAGTAAGAAAACAGAATGTCTCGTTGAAGGCGCCACGGTGGTGATCTGAAACTTCTCTCAACCAGAGTAAAGTCTGTTGATCGGGGAGGTAAGAACGAGGAACGGTCTGAGCGGTTTAAAAGTGCGAGCGAGAAGGAGAGTGAACAAAAATCCGGATACCAGAGCTATCATTCAAGACGTCGAAGGTGGAAAGGTGACACGAACGAGAAAAGCGGAAACCCACTCGACTCGGCCACTCTGCCTTCTCCTTTACTCCTGCTGTTTGCTTCTGTCCCCGTTCTATCGTTCGTCACATTTTCCTTTCCTTTTTTTACCTACTTACTTCTAAGCTTTTTTCTCCTTTCGCTTTCCATTGCTTTATCCGTTCATCGCTTACTTTATTTCAGTCCCATTATTTCTGTTTCTTTCGCTAGTCTCGTCAACCGATCTACCCTTCTTTCTTTGAATCGCTATTTTCGTTTCCCCCCCTTCCTTTTCTTCTTTTTCTTTTGTTCTTCTTTTTTTATACCACTTTGCTTTCATTTCGCGCACTCCGATTTTCCTCTCTCTCCCTCTCTCTCTCTCATTTCCTTTCTCCGTTTTTTAACTTCCATCCGATCTCAGCATATATTTCCCGTGTTCCTCATTCCTTCATCCCTACCTCTCGTCTCAAAAGCATCAAGAAGGAGGTCCGATATCGTGGAAGTGCTTTAAGGAGCCCTGTGCTTTCAGTTCAATATTTGCATGGCTCCTGAGCTCACAAAAGAGAGAAATCTATCAATTCCTGTCTTCCGGTGGTGGCTCTTTCACCCTCTCTTCCTCTTCCTCTCACCCGTCCGTTCACTCTTTTTCCTCCTCTGTAGCCTCGGATGAAATCATTACCGTGCTGACGGGTATAAGAGGGCTGCCTTTATATATTGCTGGCAAAAGGATACCGACGCCATCTCCTCGCTCCTGGCAGCCTGCAACGTTTCCTTCGTCAGCTGGAGTGAGGCCATTGTGTATCGATCAAGCATGAGACGAGCCGTAAATCATGCTGCACACACTTTTGCTTACACGTGACTAGGGATATTTTCGTATCGTTCTCGAAAGCACGCTGTTTGCCGCCTCTGTTATCGAGACTGATAAGCACCAGATACTGTATCGTACAACGTCCTTTACTTTCCTATTTTCTTTTTTTTTTTTTTTTTTAAATCGACGACAAAACACAGTTATTGATGATTCTAAGTTCCGGTAGAGCATTGTCGATTTTCTGCCTAGTTGACTTTATGAATTTCAGTCTACAGTCCCTGGTATTTAAACCAAGATCACGCGGAACTTTCGATATTTTTCACTTTCTTAGGAAACTTTAGTATCATTTGTTTAACGAGAGTCGTCAGGCGAATTCCAATAGCAACGTTTATCACTTATTGAGATGTTATACATATTCTCTTTGTCTTCGTTATAGTCTGTATCCTTCCGAGCATTGTTCCGTACGCATTGCCTCCATATTTTCATTATTTCGTTAAACATTTCGAATTTTTTTAATGTAATTTTGTAATGTAATGAACGAATAGTCAGATGATTTGACTAGGTTCCAGACATTTTCACTGGCATTTAACTCGGGTCAGTTGCCTGATTATGAGAATGCAGAGATTTTTTTTCGATAATATGATATAGTAATTATCTAGGTAATCGATGATAATTTACCATTTGTGTACAATATTATGTATGTGTATACGACGTATGATAGTTTAAAATTATCTGAATTAGCCAGACGGGATACCACGAATAGATGGAATCGTAGTAGCTTTGGTAGATGTCGTTCTGTTTAATATACTCGCTTTACGGTATCTTATCGGTAAGTGTGCGTAGCGAGAAGCTGATCGTCGTTCGTATTGATCGAAGAATGAAGAGTCATAAATCATATGGATCCCTTTCGTCGTGTACCTACGTGACTAGATTCTTCGCGCGAGCGCGCGCCCCTCCCTCCCTCCCGTCCCCGTGGACTGTATTGTGCGTAATAAACCAGTCCCACATTCACTCAACGATTTCATCGCGAAGATCAATGCGCAGAATGCTTCTAATACCGAATGCTCTCTCCCTACCGAAAGAATTTTTCGGAAAGCATCGTGGTCTTTGAATAAATCGGCAAATCCTCCATCATCTTCCGAGCGTCGTAAATTTCCATCCATATTCGTCGCTTTGGGAACGAGCCGGTATTCAATTAACAATGCTTTTATATGAAAATTACCGGGGGACGATTAACCGGGGGAAATTCTATTTTCTATTTTTTTTCTCTTCGCTTTCGTTTCTTTTCTTCTTTTTTTTTTTTTTTTTTTTTTTGAAGAGAAGAGAGATTTTCAAATAGTAGTTAGTTGTCAATATCTTCGTCCTCTTAAAAGTCTGTAAATATTGCTCATTAATAATAATATTACTCTATTGAAGATATTAAAGTATCGTTTGTCCTAACAATTGTATGTTTGGATTCTACGAAACTTCGCATAACAATTACATCCTCGTTACATCTTCAATCTAATAGGTTGTCTTAATTTTCGATAATAGGGTGATAAAAGAGTGTCAGAAATAAAAAAAAATCAATAAAAATGTATTTATCACGTTATTCTCGCTATTTTCTCGTTATTTTCATATATGCGAGTATATGTGTGCTGTACTGGCGAAGGATACGAACCGGAAGGGACACGAATCGGTAATCTGCGAGTTGAAGATCCGAGGATCTGGGGAAACGAAATTTAACTTTCAATTTGCAGCCGAGAATTTTTCCCTTACCTTTGTCCCGTTCCCATTGCGCTCCTTCGTTTCTATAGGAGACGCGGATCTTGAAATATTCCGAAGTGAAAACGTTTCGTTGTCACCACCCGCCGCCATTATGAGTCCGCACGATTCGCGAAATACCGACGTGCTTTTTACGTATCGAGGAGTAACAGTAATAAATACGTATCTGGGATGGGCGAGTGCATTTAGCGGCCCTCATGAATAAAGCATAACTTCGCTTGGCGGATTCCGCCGGGAATTCCGTTGATTTTTCCCACTTCGCGTGTACCAGATGAAAAGTTTTGCTCGTTCTCTGCGAGGAAGGAGAGGAAATAGAGAAGGATAGAGGGGATAGAACGAGGCAACGCGACCTTCTCTCGTACAAGTTGTCCCTTATTGTTGCGTCTCTTTGCACCTCTTATTGCAGTTTTATTCTCGCTGCTCGAGGTTGCATCAGCCAACACTGGGAGCACGCGAAGTGAGTCACTTTTCTGCTCAGGCCGTTCCATTCGAGAACGGTTGCTTCCCTTGTTTCGCGCGCCTGGCAGTCTGAGATACGATGTTGTAAAATTTTATTGTTCCCAGAACTTTCTTCAGCGTTTCCAGTTTGTTTCTGAATATAAACGAAACGGTCTCCCGCGTCAAGTTACATAGCGAAGTTACTTTAATTTCTTCTCCAGCGGAACGATCTTATACCGTTCACATTTCCGATGATATTTCTCTCTACTAGGATCAGGTTGTCCTATCAAAATGGGAGGCGTTGTAATTGTGATTGAAAGTTGTGGCTAATAAATGGACTGCGGATATTTATGCATGAACACCTGCTCAGAACACCTGTTTCACTTACTAAATATCGTAACGAGCGCTATATTTTGAATACTTGTAGGTTTCTCTGTACTACAGATACGTATGTTCCGCGCTTTGCCTTAAAAATGTTTAACGGCCCAACATCTACATCCGGGGTTTACCAACGATGAATGGCATCGGTTTGTGTTAATTCGCCACACATCTCTCTAGATATAGAACGACGATCTCCATGGCGATCGTAGCCAACTGGGGAAATTTCTAGACGAGCTACCAAGTTGAATTCCAAGTTTCACAATTATCGTATGCTCGTATATAACAGCGACAATGTACGAAAAGTTTTCAATGCATCGAGCTGAAACAGAAATCGGAGTGAAATCCAGGAGGTCGGGAAAGCGGGACTTAAATTTCCATAAACGCATGAAATCGGATGTCCTCGAAACCAAATGCCTGGAATGATTCCAGCAGATATCGCGCTTTTCAGGACACACAGTTGTTCGACCAACGCAAGAAATGGCAGTGACTATAGAACAGGGTACAGCCAGAGAGGAATGGGAGGGAAGAGAGTCGGTCATCGAGTATCGTGCCAAAACGAGTCCTGGAACTCCCTTAGGCGCCACTCGGTCGTTCGAACCTTCTACAATGTACACTCTCTGTATCTGAATCGCATTTATTACGCGGCAAGCGCGTGCGAATTCCGTGGAAACCTTCTAGCAAGGCCATGGACCCGTGCTGCATGCTGCAAAGCTGCAACGGCGACGCACTTGGCGGCGAGCCTCTTGATGCTGTGTCTCGAATCGATTTGTAGTTGAGCTTGTATGCATGTATAGGCGTGTCGTGGTATGCGCGTGACACAGAACGTGCACGTACGAGCCCACCACGAATGCAATCGGCAGCGATGAATTCGTCGAGCAACGCGAGGCATTTTCCACGAGAATGCACCCTCTTACCCTCTTCTTCACGCGCCTTTCCCACTTTCCTCCGCCTCCCCTCTCGAACCTCTTATCGCGCCGCTATCTTTTTTCTTCCCCTACGTTTGTGTCTTCCGCTCGTTCCTGGTTTCTTGCCTTTCAAACTATGTGAAATGTCTCGTTAAATGTTCCGCAAAATCGCTCCCGAATATTTCTTCTGTTTCTTTCTCGTTCTCTCTTTTCTTTTTTTCTTTCTTTTCTTCTTTTCTTTTCTTTCTTTTTCTTTTCTTTTTTTTTTTCTTTTTGTTTCTCGTACAGTGCACCCTTCTCTATTTACTTTTATTAAAATTCCATGTTCTCCAACATGGTATATAGAGGTACGTAGTGAAATTGAATTACTCGTAGCTCGCGGTATGACTTGAAATATTTTTTCAGGGATGCACACGCGGAATCCCTGTATGTTTCATTTATATCGTGTTTCGTTTCGTTTGCCGCGATCGCAACAGATAGGGCATTTCATTTTATTGAAAACACTTTCTACCCTCTTCTTCGCCCCTTATTTTTTGCCTCCTATATTCATGTTTCATCCCTTCCTTCTTTCTATTGGATCTCGGAACGGTGCTCCGCCACTGCTACGCATTTTTTTTTTTTTTTTTTTGTTCCTACGGCACGGACCAGTCACGAGCATCGTAGGAAAAAGGCGTGTCGGTCCGTCTTTTTGCCCGAACAACCGAAAGAGCGATACGCGAGTGCGGCGAGCGAAGCGGGGCTGCGGAAAACCCACGAGAGGAGCGCGAATCGAGGGGACAAGAAGAAGGTTATTTGACGACTAAATCGTTCTGTTTGATGTCGGTGGATGATGCGGTCTGGAACATCCTCAAGGATGTGCCGAAAGAGCATCAGGGAGGCAGATACGACAGTTGAGAGGGTGAATCGTGAGGTAAATTCGTGTAGATACGCTTGGAAGAAGGGACGGAGGACGAAGTAAGTGGAACCAGGCTACGCATTTCTCGCGAAGGAGAGCTTAGACGCTTCGAATGGTCGCGTCGTGAACGTGAAAATTTACCCTCGTTTGCTTCCATTTCTACGCGTTCAAACCTGTCGCCTTTTCCGTGGGTTATTGGTGGATCCACGGTAGCTGTTATGCTCGGTCGAGTTCCTTCGGTTTCGAGGAAATCCGATTTCAGCGAATTTCTGGCGCGCGCGAGACCAGACAAGAAGTTCTTTGGACTTGGCTGGCTGTGACGCCGCAACGCTTTGCCGAGGCGTTAATGTCGTTAGAACAGAAAGGGGATGGGGAAAGAGGCAAAAATGTTTGAGCAAATTAAGTGCTTTCCGACCACAGAAGGGCAGAACCGGATATAAAATTACTGGGAGGAAGGAAACTGTTTCGTGGCTCATTTCGTCATTCATTCGAGGCGGGCGAAGAGAAAGTTCTAAAGAACTTTGAACGATGGCCCCTCGATCTGATAATTTCGTTGTGGTACCCTTTCTCGCTATTGTCGTTCGCGATGTTTTCGGTTTGAGTTTTCTTTTCTTCTCTTCTTTCTCTTTTTCTTTTTCTTCTCTTCAGAGAAGTCGTGTCACAGATGTTTGCGAAAGCCTCCATATAGATGTTTCGATTAACCTTTGATCATTTGCGACTGCATTGCGCGACTCAGACATGGATATCGTATTGGTCAGGATACGATCAAAATGGGTTTGATGGGTAATTAAGAGTGGCGAAAGGGTTCTCTTGGCCGGGTTAAATTTCCCTTAGCGACACTAAATATATTTACAAAGTAATGTAATTACGATTCGTATCAGTATAATCGGTCTTAAAAGTTCATCGTATATGTTCAAGCTTTACTTACATGTACAAATGTACAAAGTTCCTTGTATAAAGGATAAAGGACAGCGAACGTTTCTTTCTTGTTTAAAAGATTCGACTGGCATTGTTCAAAATTTTCAACCAATCAAAGGGAAGAAACATAAAATTGCATTCCCGCGGCTGCTTGGGCTAACGTTAACTCGCAGTGAAACGCGATAACAAAACATCTGGCTCGCACAAAGCAAATTGCAGAACGAGTTTCATTTCCCTTTGCAACAATCAGCCCGACCTGTTTACTGTTCCCGGAGGAAATCGGATTTCCTGATACGAATAGACAGATATAACCAGATAGAGAAAGGTTACACGTTCGTCTGCCTCATCCACGAAGCCCGTTAACGTCCTTTTAAGAGACAAAAGGTCCGTCTAACTCGCATAACGACGTTAACTCCGCCAGATAGAAATTATTCCCCGCGTGTTTATTCGACGCGAAATTGCACGCGTTTTATCGCTTCGATTAAAATCCTGCGATGCTCCTAATGTAACGATCGTTTCAATGATCTTTGACATATAGATATGTATAGCGCGACAAGACGCGCGATTATCCTATATGCAAGAACAAGTCGACGATGTAAAGAAAAATCTTTCTCATTCGAAACTATATTTTGCAGGAAATGGAAGTTTTCCTATTAAATAATAATTAATTTTCGTATGCAAAAATTTTACACTCGTATCAAAGCAGTATTAATCAATTCGCTAATCGACATGTTTTCAAACTCGTCTTTCGTCGAAAACGGAGTTTCGCGCACAAAAACAATTTTAGTTAACATCCAGGGTCCCGATAAGGAGAGGAAAAAAGATCGTTCGTTGTGTAGGGAACAAAGATGAGAAACGGGTTTATGACTCCGCCGATTTAGAAACCGTTCTCTAGTAGAGGAGTGATCTTGACGTTGGTAATAAATACTGCTCTGGCGCAAACCCCTGTAGGTCGAAAGACCGTCACACTAGATGGTAATAAATACTGCTTTCCTCGTGGCATCTCGCGGAGCCTTAAATTCCACCATCACGCGAATGACTTTGGTCTGTCTGCGCCGGTTATCACTCCTCCTGCTCGTTTTGCATGTTCACGGCATGTTCGCGCGCGATGCTCGCAGTTCCGGTACCTGAGATTGTCTTGTACTCACCTCGCTCCATTTATTGGTCTCCCACATGGGACAAGAGATGGTATTGCAAGTCTCTTGGTTACGGGGCTTGTGCGTGCTGCTACACTTGTGGTCAGGCAGCTGCAACAATAAAGACTTAAATCTTTTATCCGATTCCGAATGTGTAAAAAAAGGATATAATTCTCCTGGCAACATTATTTTACATCAAATATTTGGTACGAAATTACTTTGTGGACAAAATTTGTAACTTGTTCTAAAAATTTTTTGTACATCTTCAATATTTAAATAGCTCGAAAGAGAGTATTTAAACGCTTACAGAACTCTTTTGTGAATGTATGTAGTGTGTGTGTAAAAAGAAAAGAAAGAAAGAAAGAAAAGAAAAGAAAAAAGAGAAAAAAGAAAAAGAAAAGCATTTTGGAATTTCATTAACATTCTAACAAGACACGACCGTCATGATTCTTCGGTAATTCTAATGTTTATGAAACTGTATTGTCTGAATAGTTGGATATTCCACCAAATACGTATAACGTGCTCTTATCGCACCTATTATGCCCCATATTACCGCTAAGAGAATCATCTACTCATTCCTCGGGTATGGGATCAGCATAGAAGAAGATGCAAATCCTCGTGGTGTACGATACGTCGTGTCTAACCATACGTATTTTCAACGTGTACGTGTGCTCCCGGCTGCTCTTGTCGAGCCTCGGATGAGAGGATTTTACGGTGGTTGACGGAGAACCGCGGACGGCCCTTGCAGTTTAAACGAACCGAACTAGGTTAGGGTTTTGCCAGGTTGTCGTCGGCACCAGAAGGGACAGACGGATGGATGGATAGGCATGTATCTCTGTGACAGTTCTAGCAGAGATCGTGTTGCCAACATTGTCGTAAAGTCTCAAAGACAATGTTAAAATTGTTAATTATATTTGTGTCGGGTGTAAAGCCTGAGATTTCTATTAGCGCGAAACGAGGAATTACGAGCCGTAAAAAGAGTCGATACGGCAACAGTCGAAATTCCAACGATGAAACATTATCGTTATCGTTGGCACGGTCCCGATCGTACTTGCAAAGTATATTCCGTAAACGTAAATCCCGCGGACTAGACGCGACTGAACCCGGAAAACGTTCAACTTTCCCGAGAAATCGAATAGAGTTCCGGTTACGCGGTCACCTATAATACAATGAAAATAAAATCTGATCGATCTTTCTTTCGCCTGGCGACGTTTTCGTTCCGTTTCGCTTCGTTGGACGTTAGTCTGCGGAACCATAGTGTGTTTCTCGTGGAAAGAAACGGAGGATATCGAAGCGAAAACCCTGGGATTTAATATAAAGGAATTCCGCGTATTTAAATTATCCTTATCCCACTTCTTATTTACCTTCGTAGTCTCATTGCCGTTTTCCTCGGTACAGAAAATGGTTCTGCTCCTCGATCCACCTCCGCAACTAGCGCTGCACACGCTCCACTCGCCGGCTACCCATCTAGAAAACGTAAAAGGAATCAATTGAAACTGTCAGTCCAGCTGTATAGTAGAAATCTAGGCCTGTTACATACATAACGTTCCACGTTCATACGTAAGATCAAAGCATCGTATTGCTGTTACTTCTGACGAATATTAAGAATATTAAGAATATCGATTTTATGGAAAGAGGTTGCTTCAAAGTATCTTCGATGGGAAAGATTGGCGATTCGAATTGCATAGTTCCCGCGAGCGCTTCGGAACCGCTTGAAAAAAGATTCGATAGGTGAATTATAAAACGGAGAGCTTTCCCTTCGACGGGGTTTTCGTTCAACCGGAAGTCATCTTCGATACCGCAATCAGATCCCGGGATGCTCATCGTTGAAACAGCTTGCGTGCAAATCCGAGACGAGGGCACCATCGACCGAAGATCGATATTTACAACACCGAGTTAATTGCTGGCTATATCTGCCTTTATGAAAGCTTTTTCCTCGTCCAAGTTACTTTCGACACGTTCGATGAATCTGCCGATTGGAGAGGATAGGTATTTTCAGAGAATAGCCGATCGATATCGAACACGCTGTAATTTGAAATTAACAAACTGACACGACAGTAAACAATAAGAGGTGAATACTTTTCAATCTCCAAAGTTATTTTTATTGTAGTTCACTTACAAATAGTTTTATTTTAGCGAATCGTTCGGAATACGATTCAATAAACTTTTGAAGAAAGGAAACGACGTTACTTGATTCGAGAAATGATAGTCGATAGAAGCCGGAAAAATGCAACCGAAGGAACGCTAATCGCCGTGGACTTTTTCAATTTCCGCTACATCGCGTGCTTTCGAGGCAAAGGTGTTCGCGACTCGCCAGACGAAACCATCGATCGTCGCTAACATGAAAGTTTTGCTCGATACGCGGCGAGCTGCGTTGCTCTCGTTGTAATACGTGTAAGCTGGTCCCGATACGTCCACCAAGCTTGGCGGTTATTTCCTTTCTCTGTCGTTGTTCGAGCATAAAAGCCACTGTAATCCCAAGAAAGTAAATGTTCCATAATAGTACGTGTACCATCTGATAAAAATGTTCCAATTCCTTTCCAAGCTTTTTAGCTTTTATTTATTACAAGGGCTAAATGAAACGTATTAACACGTTCGCGACCTCTATCTTGACAAGATCGTCCCCAGCGATCGATAACGTTTTTACGTTTAATAAATCTTGTATTTTAATATGTGGATCGTTTTGGTAGATTTTATTTATCTTTTATTTATTTATTCCTAAAAATCATAGATTATTTTACTCTTTATAATCCTTATTTTATCGTTTATTTTTCTACTCGAATAACCTTTTTAAATGCAACTGAAAGACTAATCTAGGAAAATTCATAGTTTCATAAATATACCAAATGAAACGGAAGTTAAGTAAATATTTTTCTAGACTTTTGTACCTTCGAATTCCCGATAAACGCATAAACATCTGATAATACCAGATCTGTTGACGATTCACACGATGAGTTATTAGCTAATGGAACGAGCCGTGACATACTCTGTCTTATGGATCCCCTGATCTTCGATGTATCGTACTAACACTAGGACTATCTTTCTGTTACGATCACTAAAACTATGTAAGTAAGTGCCTTTGAGAAAATTAGCGTTCGCTTTACTCAAGACCGAAGCATAATCGTTCATTGCTATTTTATTTTCATCGGGTCGTGTCTAGTTTGTAGAACTTTCTCCTACAGATACAATATACCAGCAACGTTGAAGGTTTGTCTGAAAAAAATTTCACAAATTTTTTCAATCGTAATTATGGATTTTTTCCTTCCTTATCTCTGCTCGGTGGTAGAAAATTAGCCTTTTCAATTCGAACTATCTCTTTAATTGAACATCTTGATAATTTTCTCTAAACCAGAACGCAATACGTGTTCGCGTTTTCCCCTGTGCCTATAACACGAAACCATCAACCACCCCATGTTTAATTACCCCTCTCTTAGCCTGCACAGATTATATAGCCAGACTCTGTACACGATTCTGGTCGATCGATGTTAGTAGCCGTGATCGTGAGATTAATCGTCAAATGTTCCGGAAAACGCTTAATGGAATTTAATTGGGCCTGTATCCCTAGCACGACATAGAATAATAGCCGCTGAAGTATTCAGTGGCTTAATACACAGTTGCGGGTAGGCAGCGGTTTAGAAATCCCGGTTCTCCTGGGGGATAGCTGAAACGTCGACCACTTGCTCGGCCTGGCTGAATCGAATTAAACTAAATTCTCGGCCTGGCCAATTAGCACCAATTTAATGTTGACGAGGCCCACTCCACTCGGTGATTTATTAACCGTTGTGGCCGTTAACGTGACTATCGGCCCTCCTCGTTTTGATTTTTCACCCACGAATTCGCCATCGATCGTTACGTTCCTTCGTTTTCGCAACACAAATATCCCCGATTAACGGACAACGACGTTCGTTAAATTATTCATGGTCCAATTACGACGGATTGTGACATTATTTCGTGATTTCCACTTTACCGAACGCATTTTAGGCTTATAATAACTCTGCTTATAACTGTTCGATGCAATCCTGAGACGGTAACCGTAACTTATTTTTTGCTTCGAAGTGATTTTGAAACATTTCAAAGGCTTTCAAATAGCTGAGTCAGTTGACTTAAATCAGATCTTTATGATTGTACAAATTTTTATGCACTTATTACAAATTACAACTATACGCTTTACAGATGCCATATAGGTATTTAAACAGTCAGTTGTCATTGTTAACAATCAAACAGTTGAAACATGCTGTAATACTAATCTCATACTCATAATCTCATTTCAAATATACGTGTTTGCGATAAGTATTACGTAACTTTTCCATACATTTTCACATCGGTTTCAAATTTTACCGACATAATCTTTCTGTCGTAATTGTTCAAACTTTTGTCTGTAAACTAGCTTTTGTCAGCTAGTGTACGTATCGCGTACGAACAAAACGCCTTACTAAATCGATCAATTATTATTATTGGCTGGTATTTGCTCGTGTTCGAGAAGCATCCTCATAAGGTCTTTAACAACGTTAAAGAGGAAAATGTGGCGCGAATCAGTTGCGTGATTCGCCTCTTGTGGAAAGTTAAACGGTAGTTCGAGTAACCCGAGCCACTCGAGATTCTGGTTGGTGCAGCATTAACCGTAGTTCTTGGCTACGTGCATCATCCAAGTGGCGAAGTTTGTTCTGGTCTGGCTGCATATAATAACGTTAAACAGCGACCCGGGGACGACTTGACGAAAATTTTCATAATTTAGCTTCAGCGAACGTTCTGTGTTCTTGACACTTTGCGTGTCTTTGCTCTGGAAATCGAGGCGAAATAAAACGAAACGACCGTGGTACAAGGCTAAATCCGGACAAATTTCTGGAGCATTAGGGAAAGGTTCGTTTCGCGACGCTTCGCCACGCACGACTGAAGCGAGTAAAAAGCACCCTTTCCGTTTCCCTCTGAGACGAGTTGGCCGTTTTGAAACGCGCGAGTGCGAATTCACGCTTGAAACGAGAAATATTGTGGCGTCAGAGGCGAAAAAATTCGTTTCCATTTATAGGATGACAACGTATTTTTCTTCAAATACTCTGCTACAGTCAGCTTTGTTATATTCTGTTCTTGAAATTTCAATGAAAATAGGCTTTTATTCAAGTGCAATGAATTTCACACTTTCAAAATTGGGATAAATCTAATAATTGATTCTCTTTCGTGCCGATGTACGTACATAGATAGATAGAATAGAAAATACCATCGTTATTTCTTGAAATGAATTGTAGCGTGTAAGTATTGTCGCGTCTTTGATTTTTCAGACGTTTAATATTAATTGTCCACCTGGCTAACGAAATGAGCGAGGGAGAGAGAGAGAGAGAGAGAGAGATGGACGTCGATCGGCAACAAGGTAACAAGCTTAAGTTGCACGAAAGTCGAGTTACACTTTCGATTACAAAGGGAGAGATTGTGCACGTTTCAACTACATGCTATATTTTATATCCGGTAAAAATGGTTCGCGGCGAGTCTTTTTTGTACTTGGTAGCCGAAGTAGTGTCTGCCAGTCTGGAGAATGATCCTCATCGGGAACAAGCTTTAAGGCGCCTCCTTTTTATCCCCCGTTTCCTTTATCCAGACAAAGAACAGGCCGTATCGTTCCAAGAACTAAGATTGTGTCTTCGAAAAAATATCCTCGGGACGTTCTCCTTCCCTTTCTCTTCTCGTTATCCCGTCTGATCGTTACGCTTTATCGCGAACAGTTTCAGCTTCCCGCTGGACGTCCGTGACGTTATGAATCAGAGAAATAAATGTGTCTTTTGTTCTCCATGCGTCGTTTAAATGGTAACGAATTTAAGCATTGCAATCGTTATAGTTTCCCTGCTGAAATTCATTCCGAAATATGACCTAAACCGTAACAATCCTTTTCATAATTTTTCATTAATATATAATGTCTATCATCTTTATGAATTTGTGAGAAAAAAAGATGCAAAGATAGCACAGGATACATATATAATATACAAGAGCGTTTAAAATATCCAAGGTAAAGTACTGGTTATAATTTGTAACAGATAAAACGAATCTCTAAGTTCTATTTCTTTTTTTCTTTCTTTTTCCTTTTTTGCTTTTTCTTTTCTTCTTTTTCTTTTTTTTTAATCGCGTTCTTAAAACTTAAAAATTCGCGTAAAAATCCAAAGTCTTTTTTTAGTATCAATCGAATACTGTCTCAAGGAAAATTTCTCCAAAGGAGTTTTCTATGTTTCGTAGTTTCTTGAATTTCGGATTGTAGAAACGCTTCTACAGTTATCGATAAATCGCAACGAATTTCTGAATTACGACAGCAAGGTAAGAGTAAAAGTACACACTGGAACAGGTAAATACCAGGGTTCTAGAAAACAAATTGTCTCGTTTCTTCCTTGTGTTGGGTCGTATCGTAGAAGAGAACGCGATACAACAACCATCATCGCGTGGAACGGGCAGTCGTTTGTACAACCGTGGGGAGATTCGCATAAAAGTCGAGCAATTCCTTTAAATAACTTTTTCAGGAGCATGGAATCGTCCAGATCCGACGATGGTCCCGACTAGTTGGTACTTTATAGCTGGCAGATCGTTTCGCGGAGTTACTCTCACGACGGTTTTGATCGCGATCTCCGGAGGAAGAAGCGCGCTTTATGCCGACGCGAGCCGTTGGCTCGCAGGAAAAACAGCCATATCGCCGGACGAATTGTTTGTTCGACAGTCGGAGTATTCTACTTCCTCCAGGCTGTTCGTCTGTGTTTCTTCAACCGCGATATGCGAATCGACGTTACGTTAAAAAAAAAAAAAAAAGAAAGAAAGAAGAAGAAAAGAAAAGAAAAAAAAAGAAAGACGGGAAAAATGCGTGCAATGTAAAATGAAGGATACGGGCAGGATATCAGATATCATATAAATGTGTGTTCTAAAATGGAGGATATATTGCACGTATAGGCGTCGGAAAGATAGTCGAGATGTACTTCTTCCAAGTTATTTTTTATATTGGTTAATGAAGATGGGCCAAACCTATGAGATAACTGACTATACTAGATACTATAGTGAATCAATTCACCTAAACCCAATGTACGCACGTATTAATTGTCCAGCAAGTAAATGAACGTATTTCCTGGAATTAGCAGCCCTTTTATCGAAACTTCGATGGAGAAACTTGAGAGAAACTGAATATTTATTTCAGACGTAGATACATAAAAATGTCAGTTAGATTTCATCTAAACGAAATTTTTGTCATTTCTCTAAAACGATTTGTCCTATATTAAAGAATAGAGAAGATTGTATTCTCGTTTATCTTGTTTTTATCCAATCGTTATCCTCGACCAAATCTTATACACACGAATACATTTTATATTCTGTACATTCTGTATGTTTACCAAACCCGATGTTTTCACTATGTTTGCATATATACAGGATATATAATGTACATAGTACAATATACAGGCAACGTAGAAGGAATAATTTTCAAAAAACTACCTTGACGTAAATATAGAACGTGAAACAGCGTAAACAGCGGAATATTCGACGATATTCGAGAAAGGCATTATATTCTGAACACTTGTACAACGTGGCTTGCAAGAAGGTAGCTATACGTATGTATGTGTAGCCGTTTCGATATTCAACGAGCGATTCTAGCCAAAGTGTTCGCAATCGGTGTTCTCGACGCGGAGGTAGAACACAAGGGGTTTGTCTCCGTCGGTGAAAGGTACTGGGGGGCTTGTTTTTCCAAGTCTCTTTCAGAAAGAGGCCCGCCGGGCTTTTGCTCTTTCCCGCTACGTCCGTCGACTAATGGCCGTTCAGTCCGCTTGAAAGCTCCGGCCCATCGTTTCCAAGCCCGGGTATGGCAAGTCTACACGGCTACCATATCCATTTCTGCGCGTTGGTTGCTCGGTGCACGCGTTGCACACGTACAGAACCACCACCGATACGGCTTGTCTAACAATAATCGGGACTGCTTGCTTGCTTTGTCCGCGGCTACGGCGAGGAAATTGGTCAGAGAGGAAGATTGGCCGGCGTTAATCCCAAAAGTGGGAGTTCCGATTTCACGAATAGCACGTGGAAAATACGAGAATTTCGAGCAGCTGCGCGAACGTGCTCCCCGAGTCAAACATTCCCTGGTCTGCTCGTAAAACCGAAACGCTCAATCTCGAACCCCGGGCTCCCGCCGATTAGAAAAGCTTTAATGAAGTTTCTCATCCTAGGTTTGTGTCCAACGTACAGGTTTACTTGGACGCGTTTCGCAGCGTTTCGAAAAATCGCTAATCTCTATTTTTCATCTGTTGCACGTAAGATTTCCGCAATGTATAATATATTAAATCCATCACGAAACGCAATATATAGCGCGCAAATGGAAGTATCGGTACGGTCTGGATTTTCATATAAAATTCTTTGTAAATCTGTAAAAAATATGATTCTCTATTGATTTTCTTTTCTTCTTTTTTTGTTTTTCTCCTTTTCTTTTTTCTTTTTTTTTTTTTTTTCGTAGACTATAACCGTCGACTCTAAAGTTTAAATATACGAAATACGAATCACGAATTTTTAAAATAGTCGTAAGGTATTGGCATACTTACGATTTTGCAATATAAATTTGTTATAAAATTTCATTTTATTTAAAGCGTTAGACTTCGTTTTAGAGTTATAACAGAGATAAGAAATATATAGAAAGCAGACTCGATTTTAAAACGCTCCTTGTTTCCACCGAAAAAGATTGTATAGAAAATTGAATTTATTATTATATTTTACAAAGTGGTAATTTACTATATGTGATAATATTCGTCTGATGCATTCTTTTTTTTTTTTTTTCTTAAAGTTCATTCACACGTAAAAAGCGACGTAAATTTGAACAGGCTTCGATATTGTTCTATTTTCTATTTTCGTTGTAACCTTTTAACAAATCTTCAAACGCTCTATGTTCATATAACATCTTTTTCCTAACCCCATAGAACACTCGGACAGAGTTTGGAAAAACCTGGAACGTCTTTTTGTTACAAATTCTGCGTCCTGAATCCTATATTGCAAAGAAAATGAACGGAAAAAGTTGAGTCACCAACGTCTCAAATACGTCAGCCCATCTAAGGCCATTGATTTCTGGAATAGAAATATCAGATCGAGTTTCTTTCCTCGGCGACATTGGTAGAAGAGAAATGAATAGAAATCTAGATGCGGAGGATTGACATCGCCCCCGATGGAACTGGTTTTTCTACCGCGAGCGCGTACAAGCACTCTATCCATGACTCGTGGAAAAATCCGCCAACAATCTGTCAAATACTCTTTGTACTTGTCGGCGTATGCGCATTCGAAGCCACACGCTTCGCCTCCGATACGAAAATCCGCGGCATCGGTTTAACGTTCTTTGACACGGACACGTACAACAGACGTCAGGAAAGGTACTCACTTTGCGGTGCAGGGGTGCGTGTTGCACGGCATCAGGGTCTTCTCTGGCTTGTTGTCCGGATCGCAATAGCTGTCGTCTACCACGTTTTCGTCCGGACCGATCGTCTTGCACACCGCCATTGCGATCTTGAAACCTGACGGAAAACGGAAATCGTATTTCAATTCGTGACTGATCGATGATAACTTGCAGAAGGAACGTTTTTCGAAAATATCGTGATTTTGCCTGCTCCGTGATAGTCTTTCTCGCAGCTATCTTGGGAAATACAAATGGTGTAAGAATGTTGAGCAGCAATCGAAAGGCTGAGAATTATAGCGATGTACGCTGGTTCGCGAGAATATTTGAGACACGACTGTCACGATCGAATCTGAAATTTTAGAAATTACCAGATATTCATCGCAAACGATATATTTAGTAAAAAGTTGGCATACAACGTGAATGGCCGTTTTAAATATATTATATATATATGTGTGTGTGTGTGTGTGTGTATCATTGAACGTTAATATTTATTGATATACTGGATAATTAATTATTTAAATGCTTTAGAGATTGCTGCAGACGAGGATAGCTTGGAGGATTGCATTTGTATGTTTCATTTTTTCTTGTTCTTCCGTGAATTTTTTCGTTTGCGAGATTCATTGCGAGAGTTTAAAATGATCATTTTAAATTACATCGACGGTACCGTTTACGTAAAGTGGAAAATAGTATAAAGATTTAAAGAGGATTCCACTACGTTTCTGAAATAGAGATTTATCGTTCGTGGCAAGATCTTGCTCTGCATTTGGCTAAATTTGGTCTCGTATATTTTCATAAAGAGACTTGTCAAGCGTCCATGAATGACGAGGCTTCGTTGAACGGGTAGCCTTTCGATGATCTTTGTACTACAAATTTAGCTATTTCCGAATATTCTACGTAACATAGACAGCACACGCGTGGTCCAAACTAAAGTTTTCTACGACAAGTATTTAAACATTTTCGCCAACTATCGTACATTTCGTCCGTTATTTGGCGAAACAACGAGGAAGGAAATTGTTCGAGTGTCCAACGTTCAGAGAGGACAGCAATCTGAATGCAAAGCGTAACGTTATGATAGCAGAGAGAAATCAACCGGTCTAAGTAGCCGTTATTAATTTCGGCAAAAGTGGCGTGGAACGTTCGACGATTCGCGGGCTCAAAGTTCATTAGAATTCATTGCTCCCAGCGTCGATGTAAATGGACTACCTCCCGGTGAACTAATTGTAAGTGCTTCAACCGAATGAACTTCGTAACCAACCACTCACCTCCGCCGCATGATTTCGAGCAGGCGGATATCGATTCCAAACTCCACGAGTATCGCGATTGGCAGCTCGACCCGTTTCCGCCGCACACGCCGCACGGGTCCGTGTTCTTGTTGCTGCCGACTCGCAGGTCGCAGCCGACTTTCTGAAACAGAGATCAGCCCGTCTTCGTTAATAGAACTGTTCGTCGTTCTTTTACCAAATGTTCTCTCCTACGATTTGCGCCTAGAAAGTTGCCTAATGTCGTTCGCGCTGTATGGAATTGACTGAAAATATTAATTTATACTGTTTATACTGTTGATAAAATCATGTTATCGTAGACCTTTCTCTAGATTATTGTGTTTCTTATCGTGTTTATCGGATTTGTTAATATTATTGGCGATAGTGTTCTTTCTTTTATTTTTATGCGCGGTTAATAAATAATAAAGGTTAATAAAGAAATTGCTCTGTCTAACGATGAAGTTAGCGTTAATAAAATGTTGCAGCAGTGTTTATAGAGTATAATAAACACACTCATATAACGCGCGAGATAAATTTAGCAGAGTTTTTACATCTTCTCTGCGAATGCAATACTTGTTTCTTGTTTATTGAAGCTAATAATCATAAGTAAATTGCAGATATTTAAGCTTAGCAAGGCATAGAGAATACGCAAAAATATATAAAGCGTTCAAGGTAAAGTAGTTGTTAGAAGATGTGGTACGTGTTTTCAGTTTTTTACTTATGCTCGTGAAAATATCAATGTCCAAAAATATCTAAATACTAACTAATATAATCGAACTAATATAATTCACATACATCGTTCGTGTAACACTTTCTCTAACATGAAACATACATGTCGCGTTATATGATCAAGCCGCACAATATTTTCTCTTCGTTATTTCTCGATAAATATTATGCGAATAAACGAATAAATCTGAACGTGGATAAATTTCGTCTGCATTTGGATTTCGAGGTTTAACGTGTAATCAAATGGTTAACGACAAATAGATAGTAAATCAGTGCTTAAACTCTAAGGGTTCATGCTAAGTCCCCGTTTTATACCAGGTAGAAGCATTGGTCCTGGAGGGCGCATAATCTAAAGACGATCCCGCGCTATGTCACGCACCCCTGGGAGCAACTTCGATTTGCAATAAACTAGAACTTTAACTCAGTCTCCTGATACCAGGTTGGTTGTAACGCGAAACAAATTTCGACTCGGTGACCCATAACATGTTTTGATTCAGAATTATTCCTTTCGACTAGGAGAAGGAAATAAGACACGTATACGTCGCTCAACGAGCCCTCGTATCCTGTCAAACACAGATAGAAGGCGGAACGGAACGATAGAAGGTGTCATGGAACTCGAGTATCGAGCGCTAAACCGTAAAAGATTAATCGATGAAACGAGAAGAAGGACGGTGGATGTCACTCTGCATAATCTGAATGTGGTTGCCTGGTGCACGGTTCGAACGTCCAGTACAAATGCAGTAGCACCTTTCAGGAAGAGGGAAGAAGGAAGGGACAAGAAGGAGAACGAAGGGAAAGAAGAAGAAGAAGAAGAAAGAAAAAAAGAAGACGCGAACGAGAGAAGCTGACATCGATTCGTGACCTGGCTCGGACGGCAAACTGATTTGTCATTCAGGCGGCATGGAGGTTTGCTCCGAGGTCGGGAAGTACATTATTCATCCCTTATCCGGGCGGGAAGAGCGAACCAAACTGGTGGCAAAGATGTCGAAGGTGAAAGAGTGTCGAGACGAGGAAGGATATATGTAAATGGAATAGTGCGTAAAAAGGAGAGGCACGGGCCTGACGAGATCCTAAGAACGATCGACCGCCACGGTGAGATAGGACGATCGAAGATTTCGTCGAGCCGTATCGACTTGAATGTATGTATGTATGTATGTATGTATGTATGTATACAATAATTTTAAATAGTAACATATAGATACCCATATATTACTACTATTGAGGATAATTAGTGGATCGTTCTCTATGTTATACTAATCTTCGTGCTCTCTCCATGCGTTCGTGTATCTCTTCTTAATGATTGCCTAATATTGGCTAATATTCAATCGCAACAGCGATGCGGTAGAACGTTTCAAAAAGTTCTGTCAATCCGCTGTCTTACTTAAGCGAGAGCTCGCGCAACGTTGCTCGCGTCTTTTCATCGGCAGCACGTTCGCCGTTCGCCAGCATTTAGAAACAGCATTTCCACTTCAGCGGGAATTCTTCGACAGTTGGAAGGCGCCGTTCCGTTCGCGAAATTCGCGCAGAAAGTAACTTTGGTGAATCATGTTTCTCGATGGCGGAGAAAAAGATAAAAGGGAGAGGAGAGCAAAGTGAAACAAGGAAAGAAAAGAAAATTTAAGGAAGAGAAATAAGGAGAGAGACGAATAAAAGAGTAAAGGGGAGAACTTAAAGTCGGTGGAATTTATTCGCTCGCGCGAACTACGATTTAACGGAGCCACTGAATAGCATTACAACTTCTGTTTCAAAAAAAGTGAAAGAAGAAAGAACATCGAACAGTCTCGAGAAATCGAATAGACCGCGTTCGCGATACCGCTAGGACGAATTGAGATTTAATTTTACACGAGGTCGGATTCGTTCCGCGACCTTTCTTCGCTCTATGCACCGATGCACCGATGCACACGTGCATCCATTATATACTCGTACAGGAGGTCAGCCTCGAGTACACCGTTGGGAGTTCGAATAGAGTTTAAATCTGGGATACGCGATTTTAGCAACACGTCGAAACAACGTTCCTCGTTTTTCCCCTCTATTTTTGTTCCCTTTATTTTTCCCATTCTAACGGCTTGGCTGTTAACCCCGCTTACGAAATAGGATCCCGGGACTCGTTATTCAAAGAGCGGTTTTTTAATCGAGCGAACGCATGCCACAATACCAAGACTTGTAATTTTCTATTTTTCTAACGGAACGGAAGCTTCGAATGGAAGCAAGTATCGCATACTTGTTATCATTTTAATGAAAAGATTTTAACGAACGCCATATTGGACGCAGCGTATCTTAGAGGAAGAAAAATGTCCTGCGACTGTTTATTACGCGTGCTAAAAATCGTGTATCGCCAATTGTGGCTTACACGCACTGCTCGCTAATTTGCTACACATTCGTTCATACTTTACTAGAATTGAAGAACGTGTTAATATGATTTTCAAGCGGCTCGAAGAAGAGAAAAGCTAGATAAAGACAAAGTTAGTCGATTGAATACGACTGTTATTTCGAAACCCATTTTCAGCGTTTAAAAGATTCATAGAGATTCCCTTTTAGTAGCTGAATTTCAAAACGATGTACGACGATTTTTAGACCCTGTCAGCGACAAATGTGAAAGGGACAGGTCACATGCGCACACGTGCCATATTCACATATAGTATACTTGTTCGCCCGTGAGCACGCCACTGTGTCCACAGTACACGGGGGAGGGGGAGAGGAGCGCGCGCGCGCAAACAGAACGGAAGAGACACACAATACGGGCGCTCAGGATTAGGTTTACTTTGCTCGAGAAGTGGAAACCTGCAGCGGAGCCCCGTAATTGAAGGATAGGACCATCGAAGCAACCGGTTATTTCTCTAGGTAAACAAGCCAAGAGAAACGGCCAGCCAGTCGCGTCGGGTGTGCGAAATGAAATATCGTGGAACTTAACGGCGCCGATCTTCATCTCCTCCTTTCTTTCTCTCTCTTAGTAGTGCTGACTATCCACGCTCGATCCGTGCAAATAATACCTTTAAATCCAGTAAATATCTAGCCAATGGCCGTTTACGAGCTGCGAGAATATGAGTACTCATTTCGAAACACTAGTGGATTCTTTGCGTTCTATGGACGAACCTGCGAATAAATTAACTGTACTGGTGCCTCTTTTGATGGAATTCGTTTGATAAACGTTAGTAAAGAAAAGAGAGGTGATTATCTTCCGGCATCGTTATTATACGTTACTAATATTCGTAAAAGTAATCATTAACATTTTGGTCGAATTATGGTAAAACGATATGAAATTTAGCAAAGGATATAAATTAATGATAAATTAATAATTAGAGGGAATATTTGCTACTTGTGGAACTATCTGCACTGTAAATCTAAAGTATCTACTAAGAAACGTGGCAATAATATATTTGACTATTTACTATACATACATTTAGAAATAAAAAAGTATCGTTGGTTTAGAAGGCGTTCGTTAATTTGAGTTATCGTTAAAAAAATTGTTCGATTCGAGGATAAAGAATAAAGTTGTAACCGCGAGTTTTATCACTGCATATCGATGTTTAAAAGTCAGAAAGTTTAATCGAATCATAATATACCGTCTCATACGTAGCTATGACGATTGTAAAGAATAAAATCATCGTTCTATAATTGAACAAACATATTGTCAGAAATAAGCAGATATCTAGAGATACTTTTGAAAGGCGATACAGATTGTTTAATATTTACCTGTTACTCTTATAAAACAAAATAAAATCGCTCACAATTCTTCTTTTAGCCTATCGTTGGATAACAAGATCCTGGTCGAAAGGTAAATCGGCGATTTCCGCGACTTTCCGTCTCTCGGCTATTTCGTTACGTAAATTTGACTGGCGTTCAATTATTCAAACCGGCTTTCAAGGTTCCATTCGGCAGTCGGTACACCATCCACCGGAGTTAGCCCATTACGCTCAATACACCCTTTTCCCCGCCGCGAGTTTCCACCCTCATCGCTCCACTATCCCGTCCAACCCCATCCCAGACCTTCTTTTCTCTACACTCGTTTCTGCCTTTTAACATAGTTTCCCGGAGAATGGGATTTTCCGGCTGCAGACGGACTCGATCACTTTGTCCGCCTTATTCTAGCCGGTTTCACTGAAACGATGGAATTTATCGCGGAACCACTGAACCGCCTATATATATATATATATATATATATGATGTATATATATATATATATCGCTAATTTCTTCGTGTACCTTTCTCCGTGTACCTAGAACAAGACAGAACGAGTATGAAGAGCTTCGTGCCGCGCTCGAATAATCTTTCTATCGTATTGAAACAAAATTTAACCAAAAGAGGCTTTACTTTCAATAGATATTCTTCCTTTTCATAAAATTAATCGAATTTTATTACAATTTGATTGAGGCGACCCTATAAACACTAATTAGATGAAAACTATCGGAGAGTTGGTGAAGAAGCTAGGCAAGTAGAGAGGATTCTAGAGTGAGTGTAAGAGGATGTCAAGAAATAATTAACGGGATTTCATAGCGACGACAGTGGCGACGAAGTTGGAAGGACAATATCTAATCAGCAGACGGGTGCACGTAATTAAGCGCTAACCGAGCTCCTGTAAACGCAAACTGGTTTCGCATTATTAAAGTGGCGACCAGTTCCCTTCTCTCGCGTTGGACACGCTCGATAAGTGCGCGACGCTTTTGTGCTATCACGACTCATTAGAGTTTGTCTTCTATCCACGGACATTCCTCCAATTGTTTCGTCTCGCGTGTTTCCCCGCGTCTACGCTCGGATAACTTGTAACGCAAATCGTCCGCTCATACTCATGTTCGTGCGCGTCTTTATTTGCGCGTCTTAAACACACACGCACATTTTATTGGTTTCGGCGCGTAATGGTTCATCATATACGTCTATTCCATACCGTATCTATTCTATATCGTATCCTTCACGTTTATTAATATTGGAAATATATCTTATATATATACACACACACGCGCGCGCGCGATTATAACATTATAGAAAACAACTAACGCTAACAGGCAACTAACATTAATGACAATTTCTACATCTTCATGTTCAATTTCTTGATATGATAATTGATGATATACTTACACGGACATCTTAATCCAACTGTATCAAAACAGTAGCAACGTTCTACTTTTGATGTAAATACGTGGTGAATACACTTAATTATACGTGGTCTGAGCCACATTCGGTATTTCGATGTTTATTCGTTCGTACTTGATAGGTTAAATTCGAAGGCTGTATATAATAATAGAAAAGCTAACATATATGTATATGTACCATCATCGTAATAATATATCTACGTTGATGTAGTATCTGTTGGATAAATCGGAACAAAACACAATGTGAGTCCGAACGCAGCCTAGAATCTTTCTATATGAAACGTTAGAACAGAGAATGATACCACTCATCGGAAATGCTATCAGAAAATGTAGAGATCGATAAAGGACGTTTCAGTGGCTCGAAGCCACATTTAATCTCCTTTTTGTTGGGCACGTTACGTTTAAAAAATTCTTATTGAAAATTTTCGACTTTTTAATCAACGAAAGTTCTTCAAGAGAGGATTTCGTAACACGGCGATATCTTTAGACGAGGCAGGTCGATGGTGTTTAATTTGCTAGATGAAACGATAAACAACATCAATATTAGTGTACGTCACCTGGTGTTGGCGTTCTCAGACTTAAGACAGGCAGCGACTACTTAAGGGGTTAATCGAGGAAAGTAGCCCTCTCTCGACGTGGCTTGCCTCTCGGTACACAAAGTCGTCAACGGTGTAAAGTAAGATCGAATTAACTTAATGGACGAGAAGTGCGGGCATCTCGACGCACCCATGGTAAATATTGGTCGAAGACGGGCGGACAACGACGCCTCGTTAGCTCGCATTTCCGTCCGCCGTGGAAAAACGTGGTTGTGTACAATCACATGGATTTAAAACCAAAAGTTATAAACATGTTTCGGACGAGCCCAGCACGGAGGAAAATACAGCGGAGTAGAGAGGAAGGGAGAGAGAGATTTAGGCGAATAAAGAGCAGACTGTATGCTCCACCTAAGTAAATTTCTCCGGTCACGAGTTTCCGCCGGAACTTTCTTCTTCCTTGCCAAGTTTCGACAAGGGATGCAGCAATTGCGACTTAATTCTTAACCGACGTTTTCAGCGTAATCTCGAGCCAAGAGCCGGGACTACGATCGCATATTTAAAAGTCTGATCTCTGTTTTTAATTAATTATGCGTTAGTCGGCTCGCTTCTGAAATTTCTAGGCTGCGAATATAAATCAGGAAGTGGAAATCATTTTGAAACGGAAAACGGGACGCGGATGAACGGACAGATAATGGTTGTTTGGCCGGATAAAAAGCGACTATTTTTCTACTTTCTTTGGTGAAAATGTGGAGCTCGTTAAAAAATGCAAATATCTATTTAAATATGAAAATAATTAAAAAATGGCGTATGTGTTTTTTTCTTCTTCTTTCTTTTTTTTTTCTTTTTTTTTCTTTACATCGTATTACAACCGGAACGAATTTGGAACGTTCGTTCTTTCGATAAATGTACCTCGATCTTTCGTTCTCTTTGTTGTATCGCGTTTCCAAAGTGCTTCAGAAAAATGTACGGTTCCGTGGAACGAAATCTAAAATCTCTCTGCACGAATTTCAAAGAAATCCGTATCTCGCGTATAAACGAAGTCAGCTTTGAACGTAATAAGTATTGTTTGTCCGCGCATTCACGTGCATGCACACGAGTATTTTAAACGCGTATTAATGGCATGATAAAACTTGCAAATGAAACCTTCAAAATTTTATCGAGTTTCGCTACGAGCGTATGCAACATTAAACGGCCAGTGGAAACGCTTTTTTCTCTGGTGTTCGCGCCACTTCCGAGGATAAGATCGGTATTTTACTTATAAGAGTTATCGGTGTCACGATTCGTTGCGGTGTTTTCAAAATTATCGCGCTGAAATTCCCTTGAAAAATTGAATTGGTTATTCATCGAATCGGTCGATGCATATCGTAGAACGCGACTTTATACGTCTGACCGGTGATAGGCTTATATCACTGATCTCTATTTACGTCTATTTTTGAGGACCGACCAATGATAAAATCAACCGATTACCATTAATAAATTATATACACGATACACGCTGTTTGTTAAATCAGTCATTGTTATTATATATGTATATATCATTAATATATTATTAATCGAGTCACATATAGAAAATATATGTCGGGGCTACCGTTATTCCCTTACCGATTAACTTAATTTACGTAGGATTAGACATAGAATAAGCCGGCATGCAGACAGAGTTTTAAGAGGTGACACTATTTTTAACGTTACTCTATATACGCTGACCATCGATGCCGGAGGAATCTTTAATTAACAGTGGGAATAGCATTATTCATTGGCTACACAGAGTATCCATGAGTAAACAAGCTGTTTCAATATGTATACAAATGCATCGTATTTATGTTAAATATTGATATAGCATTCGCTAATGTTCCGCATAGCCTAAATAATATTCGAAGCGAGAACGTCATTGGTATCGTGAGATTATTGTAACGAAATATGATAAACAAACTCTCGTTACCGATTGTTTAATTCCCAAAACGCGTATACAGAGGTATTTTCATCGAACGAGTGTAATGCTTAAAAAGTCAACCGCGATATTGATTGCAATATAAACGTATCCGGACGAGTCCGTGATTATTTTCAGCGTAGTTCATCTGTTACGAAATTACACGACACGGGAGGACAATTTGTTTGCAATAAATTTAATAAAATGTAATAAGCGTGCCGGGCTTGTCCATTATTGTTAATTAATTTAAAGATTGTAACGCGGATTCATTTAGTAACAAAACGAAGTTTCATTTGGTCCGAACGAATTGCGTCAAATATTGACAGAGGATAAAACGATCGATAACAGAAATTTCTAGCGTGCACGTCATTCGGATGGTTTGCGTTTATCGCGTCTTCGAACGAATCTCAATGATCTTGGACACCATATATCCTCTTGCACATTTCCACCGATATCGTTAACTAAACTTTACGAGTCGCAAATTACTAACGCTAATAGATTACCTTAACAATACAGTAACAGTAACAGTAACAAAGTAACAAGCTTAACAAGAAAACAAGTAAAGTTCTACATACCGATCTTCGAAATTATAAGCTATTTGATTGTTCTGTTCCATGTAAAATAATAAGAAAAAAAAAAAAAAAAAAAGAAAAGAAGAAAAAAGAAAGGAAAACAGACGGTGTAATGGAAATTTATAATGTTATTTTAATAAATTATAAATTACGATCTTCGTCTTGTTTAAATTAATAATGATGCTGCGCGATTGATATTCATGCGCGATCGATGCTACGAATCGCACAGTACATATTTCTATCGTGCAAGATTATTTCTAAACTAATTCCGAGAATAATTGATATACTGCAATTTAACCAGAGGCATTTCTACAAGCAGTCCAACTCACCCGGTAACTTTCTTCTTAAATATTCATCGCAAGATTATTCTGAATTATTTACATAGACTTATTTTGACAAACCGAGTAAACCAATTAATTTCGAGAATTTCCCAAGTTGGCGTCAAAATGCTGATTGTTTTCTTGTTTCTTTTTTACGCTGCCGTTTCCGCCGTTCCTCGACCCTTCTTCCAGATATTTTTCAATTAATTCGTGTAATTGAATTTCTACCTCTACACTTTCATGCCTCGTTGCACTATGCTCGATTAAACGCGAGCCAGAAATCGCACTCGGGCGTGCGTAAAACACAAGATTGGATGGAGTGCGGTTTGGCAGGCTGAACTCGCAAACTTCCGTGCAAAGTACAAAATATGGCGCACCGGAAGGGATACTGACACGGCGCAAAAATTGCTCTCTCCCGGGAGATAAACGTTTCCGGTTACGCTGGCGCCAACTTCCTTCGAATCGAATGAACCACGACTCACTTATCAAATTGGATTCTAGCTAAACGAAACTCTGTTGCTCTCTCTCTCTCTCTCTCTCTCTCTCTCTCTCTCTGTTTTGCGGAGTAAAATTAACAAGGTGTACCGGACAACCTTTTTTTTTTTTTTTTTTTTTTTTTTTGAAACAAATCTAATTATGACTTGAAGGAAACAAATATTTTATTATATATTTATTCGAAAATGTTCGCTTCGAACTACATTACGAATATTAATTTAAGATATTTTATAGACAACTATTCATATAGCTATCGCTCACACTGTAATACTGTAATAATTATTGTTTCCAGTAAGATAAAGTACGCGTACATATTACAGATAAGATAATACGTGTTTGTCGATGTCGATGCTGATGTTGATGTCTAATTTCAATGCTATCTCACAGCCAGAGATGATACCATAACGTATTTAGAAAATTTGAGAAAAGGCTTATTCGAAGATGAAAATCTTCTAGGAATAACTGAATGAATCTATGAATTTTCACAACAAACCAATAACACGATATTTTTCAAACCTCTGAGAAAGTGGCGAACATATAGGTATACATATGTATATCTAATATGTAACAGCGAGATGAAATAAAAAAGTGAGGTCGGCAATATAAAATTAATCAGCAGCGCATTCTTCCTCTGTAGGATGTAACATGAAAATTGTTACGTGGAAAACGTGACTTATCGTTTTACTCCTGTAATCTTCGAATGAAATATAAAAAGGGATTCCCGACTCACCATGCATTCGCCGCTGATGCAGACATCCATGCTGTCAGCGTAGCACTTGGTGCCATCCTCTACCTTGTCCGCCAGCTGGACCACGATCGTCTCTTCGCTATCGAACTGCAAGGCGTCGGTGGCATCACGCGGCAGAGTCTTTTCCACGGATATTTCCTGTCTTAGCCGGCTCCCAGTGTTCTCCAGCGATTGTTCGCCACGGCAGATCAAAGCACACGGTCTGCTTGGGTCGTAATGTGGATACCATTTCAGCAGTTGTCCGCTATACGGCACGTCGTCGAACACGGCACATTGGTCCGCCCGGAAATCGTTCGGGTTGTCGCAGGGCTGCAATCAAAGGGCCAGATTTTCTTTTCAAATTCCTATTCACGTAGATGGAGCCGTTAACGTGATTTTTAAGGATTTTAATGTATCGTGGATACACGATATGAAAGAAATGGTGTAGGGTGGTAGATCTTTATTATTAAATTTCATTTTCGTCGCTGTTTCTTTCACTTAGATTCTATAATTTCAAAATAAAATAATTTTAAAATAATCGTCCAAGCTATTTAACGTAATTATCATTAAGAAATATTTAATTGTCCG
Source organism: Bombus haemorrhoidalis (assembly GCA_014825975.1). Classification (NCBI taxonomy): domain Eukaryota; kingdom Metazoa; phylum Arthropoda; class Insecta; order Hymenoptera; family Apidae; genus Bombus; species Bombus haemorrhoidalis. The sequence continues at coordinate 14,968,458 of CM026161.1, forward strand.
AAAGAAGAAGATAAACGATAGCAGTATAGCAATTGCTTGGTTCAGACGTAAATTACTTTCCCAAGCAAGCATTGTTGTTGATCGTTGCGTCGGAACTAAATAATTCCCGAATTATTTAGCCTACAATGTGCCATCCAGTGGTTTACCGTTCTGGTAACAGTGTTATCCTACTTTGGTTGTTCGTAAATCCGTTAAACGAGGCGTGTCGGCCGGCCTAGAAATCGTTCAGAATTTTCACATGACTGAAGGCAAAGGCGCAGATTTCGACGGAGCACGTCATTAACCAATTAGGTCGGACCGTTATCGGTGTTTCACGATGTCCACTTTGCAAACGCAATCAAGGCACGCTGATGTCCTCTTTAAGTCAACTCAACGATCGAATATTCTCGACAAAAACGGCTGGAACTCCGTTTCTCATGTAACTCGCGAATTACCAACGTTTCGTTTGAAATTATTTAATCGTTGATCATATACGCTTTTATAACGCTGCCAGCCAGTTTCCCATTGATTTTCCTCCCATTGTAAACGTTGTTCTGTTCTGCACCATTTAATCGTTTTACGTTCAATTAGCCGCGTTATCGTTTCTTCTCTTTCAAAGAAATTAATAATAGCAGAAAGAGAGCAAGATGGACCGGCGTACGGCAGTCGGATGAAAAATTAATTTATAAAAATTTCGCGATCGTAAACGAGACGGCAGGTATTTGTAGCGGAAAACAAGATTAGAAGCGGTAGGTGTTTGCGATGCTCGATCATTCTGATTCAACGATGAGTAAGTCAACAAATTTCACGGCACCGATCGCTAATTATCGTCGTAATTAACGGCCTGGTAATCAGATCGGCTATGACTCGAGGGCGTTCCGATTGTATGCACGTTTTTGCCGGCGTGTCGAGTTCACCTCGATCTACGACGAGCGAACGAGCCGCGATGTAAATTGACCAAAGCAAAGGGTTTATTACCGTTGCCGTTCTGTTCGCTGTCTCCATTTTGCTAGCCATTCAGCTAGAGAAGAATCCGAGCTGTCGATAATTAATCGTTTGTCGGTTAACTGCCTTATGGAAAAACTATCGAGCGCCATTGGCCCTCTTTACGACGAAATATTTCATCGTATTAGTCTACGACGCAAAAAATAAATAAATCTTATCTGATACAATAAACAATAATATGTACAGTAATAATGACTTAAACAACTTGATATTATTTCAGTGATTGTGTCAATTGATATACATACATATGCGTAAATACAGAGCTACGCTCTATCGAGTTCGATCAGCGAAATAATTTATCATTTTTTAAATCATTTTATACATTTGTTTCCCTTGTGTATCTTCTAGCGTGATTCTCACACTGATTGTGGATAGTAGATCAAAGAAATTATCCTCGACCACATCTTAAAAGAAACGTTGATAACAGCTTTACACTATTATAAACTATCGGATATATTCCCAAGATGTAATCAAGTTATTCGTCGATAGATCCTAACGCAATGAGGAGTTTCGGATTCGATGTAAATACGGAACCAAGTTGTATTTCATGCATCTCGAATTACGAACTGCAAACAAAGTTAACGCTAGGTTTTGTGGTACAAATTCAATCAATTTGGTATAAACTAACGAATTGAAATACGTATTACGCGTTGTTCGCGTAACTTTTGAATAATCATGCACAGACTGTTCATTATAGATATTAATAATTTATAGATATTAAATATTCAGCGAGATCATTTTTATTACATTTTCAAGATAGTTGTATATCTTTTCTTTTATCTTTTTCTTTTTCTTTTTCTTTTTTTTTTTTTTTTTACTAGATATATATTCGCAATAAATATGTTGCAATTCCTGTATACATTTTCACATTGGTTTTACATTTTCCTAACATAGTTATAAGTCGTATCTCGTTAGTGCTGATGAAATTCCAAGATGTTTTATACAACGCATACAATATGGGCATAAACATTTTCTATGGTAAGTGGCCAAATACTTTCGTGAATCGTTATATACATGTTCACCTGACAGGAGCAAACAGTTATTAATTTTCGTTGGATGGGACGATTCATGGCGATCGTTCTCGAGGAAAAATAATATTAAATTCTGTTTCAGTCGCTTATTAGTTTCGACGAAAATCCACCATATGGGCAGTGAAGTGCAGAACGTGGAGCATTGGCCTGCTGGCGACTCGTGTGCTGGCACCATGTTTTGCTGTTGACAGAGCACCGGTCGATTTCGAACAACGAGGACATCAAAGTTCCGTATTACTTTCCGTGTTCTAACGAAGCTGATTAACAACGGCGCCAATGGTAATTAATTAACGCACCACGCCAACTGTAATTTAGTTAGAACAGCTTCCAGTTATTTCTGTCGTGATTACGTAGCTGCTCCTTTCTTTCGATATACCGAATAAGTTACAAACTGTGCTTCCGGCTTAGTTATAATTCTCTTTCTAAAAATTTCGAAATCTGGAATTTAAAAAAGATAACAAATTCCTGGCTATTAAAATTCGATTCCCGACAATGTCAGAGAGATTACATTCGATCAATTGATCGTTCATCTGGCAAGTACGAAAATCACGTTCCATATCGTTTCGTCCTCTTACCCTTTTAATTCCTTTTATCATCTATGGTCAAGACGAAACGAGTACAGACGATGTCGTGATAGTTGAAAACTCCACCGCCGCCTATAAGTTCAAAAAACGTGAGAAATCATTAGAACGACAGATTGAAAGACTGGCACAATTCTTCCCATGGTGGAATTGAATATTTTACGCGCGAAATATCCATGTCATTTGTTTTTTATTTTATTTAATCATTTCATTCAGTTACCGGCGAACAAACCATTTAATCCGCATCCGATCCAATCCTCTATTTCGATAAAAAAAAAAAAAAAAAAGAAGAGAAAAAGGAAAAAGACAAAACCTTAATAACCTCTATTAAATCCTCCTATCATTATATTACATTGACAAGTTTAATTAAACACGGCGAATTTTGCGAAATAACCTTTCCCAATGATGTCATCTATGGATCGACTTGGAATTTATTCAACGAACGATGATATTCGATTGTTGAATAGCATGAATGGAAGATGTCATTGGATCGTTATCATCAGTACATGGGTTGTCGCGGGATGGGAAGTGGTTTTTCTTCGAATACACCGGTATCTGTGTCGTACAGGCGCGCCACTGGCTTCTGTATTTTTTGCTAGTTTAGTTTTCCGCGGAAATCCCGCTCGTTTTATTTCACCCTTTACATTTGTCTCTCGCCCACCTCACTTTCGCCCACCTGCGTCGCGTCTCGTTTCCGCCTACAGCTTTCTCGCGGAACATCGTCGAATTATTCGGCGATCCATCATTTCCCGTATCCGGAATGCAAAACACTACTTACGGGACACCTGTTACTGGCCGACTACCATCCACCGATAAAAAATTCGATGCAACGTCGAGAAAAAAGATTGCTGATACTGGATTATGCAGCGTACTGTTCGATGATCGTGGTACAGGGCGTAATTTTTTCTGCAAATAATTCCAAACAAAGTGCAAGATAATTGCTTTTCCAGCACACCTGCGTAGTAAAATCTATTCATGGATTAAATCATGGAGTTATTAACGAAATTATTATATGAGGAACGTTCTATCTAACTCCCTATATTCTTTATTTATTTCAACATTCTTCCGATTATAGCGATATTTTGTTTCCAATAGAGAAAGATAATTTATATATATTTATATATATCAACGAATAAAGTAAAATTGTTTCTAATTTGAAAAATAAGCACCTCCGTACAAGAACTTTTTTCATCGCTTTGACGTCTAAAGTCGCTGGATGATCCTGTAAATATATCCCATCATATATTGTGACATTCTGTGGGAAAAATCAGGGTTTTATCTAATTCTTTATACCCTCCATTTATTTTAATATTCTTCTGATTATATCTCTATCGTGTTTACTATACAGAAAAGGTAATTTGCCTGCTTATCTGAACAGTCTTTAGGATACTGTCACGGTTATATTATACGTACTTTGCCGGACGAATTTTATTCCGAGACAGTTTTGCATTCACAGGAAACAAACGGAAATCGTTTTTGCATTACAAAGCAGATCTCTTTATCTGCGAAACAGACGACGGAGTATACTGCTCGCGGATTAAATATAGTACACGAACGTTATCCATGAATACTGTACACGTTATCTTTCATCTGTTATTTCAAAGAATTTCCGGCCTCGGAGGGCATTGTTATTTAGTCGCGTCGGTAAAAGTAATTTTCACCAGGTGAAAGGAGGGTGACAAAGTCTTCTCCTTCCAATCGATCATGTTTCCTGCGTTTACGCAGACACACTAACACCATTTCACCCCTCGATCCCTCGCGACGCTTTAAATTCTTAATCCTCTCAGGATTATATCACAATTATGGCAATGGGATTCCTTCGCTGTTAAACCGTGTTAACACACTATTATCATCGTCGTCGTCGTCGTCGTCATCGTCGTCGTGATAATTATTAAATACAAGCAGGTGTTGACGAGATAGAGTTTCAGACACGCGGGCCGCGATTCAAAATCACAAGATTGGCTTCTCTTGCACGTTAACATTGGTCAAATTAATTTATCTTGGTCTTAAAGTCAGTCCTTTTCTGTTAATCCTGTCACGTCCTTTATTTATTTTATTAAGGAGCAACCGGTGAAACGATTCGTAAAAGTTGCGTAAATGTATTTCAAAATGCGAATAATGTATCTTATATATTGGGTTGTTCGGAAAGTTGGTACCGATTTTAAAGGAAAATTCAAATGCAGCACATTACAATTTCGATGTACATTTATTGAATTATATCGGTACCATTTTGTTCCAAGGCCATTTTTCGTCTTTCACGCAACTTGAACATTACGTCTTTCCAAAGTCTCATAGGTTTTTCGGCGAAGAACTTTTAAATATAATTTTTTATGTCGGCCAAACAAGTTCTCGTCGTTAAGGGGATTATGTAATGACATAAATAGGTGAAAATCTGTGGGTGCGATGTCTGATGAATACGACGAGTGAGGTAGGATATCCAGATCAAGCACCACTAGCTTTTGTCCTGATGGATTCCGATTCGCTAGTTCTGAACGTTTTTCCTCGATCGCTATTTTTAATTCGTTCTTCATTTTCAAGTTTGAAATCTTTAAGTTTGAAACCAGCTTTAATCCTAGCAAACCACTTTCGCACAGTTCTTTCAGCTATAGCACCGTAAACAGCCGTATAGTCTTGTTTGCTGCTAGCGTGACATTTTTACCTTTCCGATAGAATAAAAGCATCAAATGCCTATAATGCACTTTGTTTCCTTCCGTATTTAAGAGCGTAGAAAACTGATAGAAATTAATGTATCCTAACCAAACATCTTTCTAAAGATACCTGAAACATCACCCTTTAGAACATTAGTACAGATACCATTCGTTTTCAATCATTCCTTTCGAATAATCCTCTTGATACTATCTTATCGCGCTATAATGAACGTATTGGACATTAGAATGTTAAGAAAAGAAATAATTTATCATAATGTTTTGAGTATTTTAATTTCTTCAAGGTTCATAAACTTGCAGAATAGGAGACGGAAGACTTAACAGCGAGGAGAAAGATATAAGATAAAACCTCGAAATTATTATAAATTTGTTTGACGATCTATTGTAATGAATGAACATAATGAATAAATTTTACAATGTGAATAGGCTATAAGAAAACTGTAAACAAAATATCGTTCCTTCACGGATTAACTTAACTTGCCATGCGATTGTCTTACAAACATAGCCCTTATCGGTATTATATCCGATATTAGATGACAGGTTAAGAAAGTTGTTACTTATATGCAACGTGAGATCGCATAGGGTGAAATTTTACACACAATAAGCCAGTAAAGATTGAACAGATTTTTCCCATCTATCATAATATTCTCTATCGCCTACCACTTTAGGTACTTACGCTATAAAAACGTATGAACTGTATTAGCGGCGATCACAAGATTAGAGGATAAACACTCGAGAGCCGAAGCCTTTTTGTACGGGACAACCGACGACGACGTCGCCGGAAATGTATTAGCCATTGTTTCCGGCGCAGCCACCGTAATCGGCTAAAACGTCTGGCAAATGCCTGGCGGCGTTTTGAGGAAACGATGGATGTAGAAACGTTCTCGCGTAATGAGTAGTTGAGATTCCTTGTTAAGGAGCGTCTCAACTCTGTAGTGCGGCTTTCGCGGTTCCAAACCCGGTTTCACCGTTTCGCATAGTTTCTTCCTCTTCTATGTTTCGCCCTGAGCAACTGCCCGCTATCCATCCTCAGTCTCGCTATCGGAAGGTTACTATGTAGTCTTCGCTACACTATACTCGTCCAGGCGACCAACGGCCGTGTATCTGTTCGCCATATATCATGCATCCCGTTTCTCACCTTGGTTATACAGAATACATATGCAAGTACGTATATTGTGCCCGAAAACATTCATGCTTGAATAATTTTGAGGTTGGATTAAAAATTGAAAGGGAGGAGAGCGGGAGAGTTTCCTCGGGTACGATAGAAATCGTCGAATCGTACGAAAGAATAAGGGAAGGCTAAAAGGATCGACGAAACGTAAGAGGCTCGCGTTTAATGTTTAAGGATACGCCGTTTTATTTTTCTTTTTTTCGGTGCAGATTTTGCGGAGTGTGTAAGAAAGATTTTAATTCATTTCATAAATGTTTCTTGTATCGTAAAGGTAATGTATAATGGTACGCGCGTTGATGGTTCATTCCTTTAAATGCTCAAATTTTATTGTAAATTTTATATATATATATATATAAAATATTAAATATATATATATCGTATATATATTTTTATACGATGGTTATATACTCTTATCTTTTAAGGAAGCGTCTTCTTTTTCTTTTTAACTTTTTCATTAATTAGAATCTACATTTCATTCTCGTAGTGGCAAATTTTTATGGTTACATGAAAGCACAACGATATAATTCAAGATTTAATTTATCTTATTGGGGATCATTTTGAATTGATAACTCGTGCTCTTTCATTACTTTTTAGCGTGGGTAGTTAAAATAATTAAACCTTCTTCTAAACTTGGCACTGTATTCGTGTATTCTCCTTGTGAACGCAATACGCGATCGTGGAACCTTGACGTCAAAGATATCGCGTGCAACAACGGAATTATAATTAAAAAGGCGTGCTCCGCGGGGACAGGATTCATTTATGCCTCGCCGTCAAGAATTCGTTTGAAAGTATCGCGCCAAACGAGAAACGCAATCGCGATGTAAATCACCCGTGTAGCTTCAAAGCAAAGGAACGCAATGGAAGAAGAGAAGCATGCTGCGAAAAACATCGTCTTCGTAGGCGAGCACGATTACGAGGTTGATGGGCGAGGTTAGGAGGCGGAGGGAAAAGAATATGATGCACCTTCGACGATGTCAAAGTCGCGCAGAGAGCGTGCGTCCTGGCGAAATAGCATATGAATAGCGGCGTTCATCGATGGTGCTGCAGAAATAAAGGAGAAAGTCGAGGATAGTGGCCGCGTCTTCGTTGTTTCGGTCGCCTGTGGTCATCGATGTCTTCCGAGAATCGGACCTCGTGTCTCTCGAGAAGATGGAAATCTGTCTTGGAGGGCCATTTTCCCCATCCGGCGACCAAGTGACCAAGTCCCTACATCGGCGACATAAAGAAAAACACACGCTCGTGGTCGTTGTTCGCTCCTACGATAACAGAATGCCGCTCTTTTTCACGACGCTTGCAGCGAAAAGAAGAAACGGGCGATCGAGGACCGGTCGAGACACAACCCCCTCGAAAACGCTTGCGAAAATAACGTTTCTAAAACATGTCCGAAGCAACTGGCTATAAGCAATCCTGTTACTTACGCTGGATCATTTGGACAATTTGTAGAAACGTTCCTTCCCTCTGAGCACTCTTCTCTTCGCGGCAGTTCCCAGCTTCGTTTCGTTAGGGCGAGAATAAAGATTTTGAAATGCACGTGTCGGGGGAGGGGAAAATCTTGATTAAAGAATTTCGAAATATCGAATGTGACGATTGCTTTGAGTAATTCTTATCGTTTCAGATATCTTTTCGGATACATAGACGACAAAGAAGCCTCGGAAGAAATTGAAATTGCAAATGTCGCAATAAGGTTATTGACGTATAATATATTATCATGAACATTCTATACGTAGAAGATTATAATTCAAACAGTTTAATGGGAAAAAATTGCCTCCATCGACAGAAGCGAATATCAATTTTGTTAAAAATAAAAAAATCTATAGCTCGCCAAAGGATTAGATAGATGCTTTTAATATTAAAGAATGCTCCGACTCCTACTTGAAAGATCCTCTATATTTCAAGAAGAATGAAAATTTAAAGATGATTTGTCAATTTTTTATTGTACTTTGTTCAAAAAATCCAAAATCGAGCTAGCCAAAAAAAAAAAAAAAAAAGAAAAGGGATCGCTGCGAAATTCTTCTTCGCGCAACCTCGATTCCAGCGCGATATTTTGTATCGTGAATCGATAGTTGGCGAAGTGGGACCATTAAGGTGCAGTGCAAGGAAGAGAGAGAGAGAGAGAGAGAGAGAGAGAGAGAGAAATATAGAGAAGAAAGAGAAACAGAAGAGGTCGGCACGTTCCTCGATTATCCGTATTTACGGAAATTCCGTGCACGTTACACCCGATAACTTTCGTAACGGATTACTCGTTGAAAGTTTCTTCGAGCAAGATGGAGAGGGAATGAGAGAAAGAGAAAGGAGTAGAGAGAACTCGGCCCGATAAACTACACCGAACGAATCGTCAATGCAGTCAAATGGACCCGGAGGGCTGCCATCGGCTCAAAAGGATGAAAACGTGTCTGTCCTCGGAAATTTTCATTCTACGGAATTTCTCAGTGACTCGCCTCCGAGTAGTTTACACGATCATCCCTCTTCTTCGCTGGATAGGGCTACACGGGCACGTTGACCGACCTTTTACGATGTTTTTCTCGGTGAATACGCGACTTCAATCTCGATTATGGAACACAGTGCGATGTTCCGACTGCCTTTTTCCATACTATCTTTCCTTCCGTCCTTTATCGCAGTCGGAATTTATAGTTCAATTTTAAAAGGAGCATTTATAGAAACTTTTTGTGAGTACATCATGCGTGTATAAAAAACGCTTTGAAGTTTCATTAACATTGTAATAGGAAATTATTATATCGATTCGAAACGAGTCTAAAAATGAAAATATGATATATTTGCGACAAATATCAAAATTATATATATATATATATATATATATATATATATATATAATACGTATGTCTAAGACCGGTATTCATGCTGCATAGTCATTATTTAACTAGATGTATATTTGCGATAAATATCGTGTAATTTGTACGTACATTTTCGGATAGATTTCATCTTTTACCGACATAGTCGTATATCCGTGTCTTATTACGGTGATAATCGGAAATTTCGACAATGCACGTAATATATCCATATACATTCTCCATGCTAAGCATGGTGAGAAAAGAAAAGAAAAACCCGTCCGAAAAGATCGAAATCCGTTTTGAAGTAGCGTATGAAAATTATAACCTTCTACTATGATTAAAGGATTTCTCTTCTAAATGAGAGGCGATAGATACGCAGAAACAAACGACTTCCAATGCAGTATCTAAATGAAAGGATGAGCCAAATGGAAATTCATTTCATCTCGCAACAAATAAATCCCAAGAAGCGACTTCGAATCGATTGAAATCGAACTCGTTTGCGATCGTTCCCATGAAAGTTAGATGTGAGAAGCGTGTATTCGTTCCACACGAGTATCTTTTTTTTTTTTTGAAAGGGAATCAGATTAAGATTAATTTGTTTCTTAAACGTTTTTCTCGTATGTATCGGAGATATATCGATATGGAAATACGGGATAGAAGATCGTTAAATGAGAGATATCAAATTTTTCGATCAATAAGCGTTTAATAGAAATAGTAACAGATCGGATACGAAACGTACTAAATCAGTGACGTCAATGATTAACGGAGAAACATTCGAGTTAGATCAGATTCGATGAAACCAATGACAATTAAACCGCAACCTAACGTGAAGTTGAACTTGTTGCGCAGAATTAATAATACGGTAAAACGCGTGATCCATCGGTCGAAACGTAAGAAGAATTCTATAAATGTCTGTTTTCATTGATCATCGATTGATCATTGATAAAAGAACACTATATAGGTGTGCCTGTATCGTATAAATATTTTTCGTGTACAGGCTAGTTCGAACATAACAAAAAACTCGATATGTTCCATTTTTCACTGTTTATTGTGTGATTTATTCAACGCGGAAGACACGAACGTACGCGTCATCAGGTTTTCATAGCTCCTTACGGACGACGCGTGGATAGATGGATACACGTTACCATAGAAAAATTGACTTCCATCATTAAGACACTTTTTGTTTCTATGCGCCTCGTTGGATGTGTTAAACGAACTGTCGAAATCCTTATTATGATCATAATTTAGAGCGTTCGAAGATGTAATAAGATTTTCTTAAAGACCATTATTAGAGCTTCATTAATATCGCTGATGTTTTAAAATTCTCTGAAATTGTAAAACCCGTGAAACTTGTAGTTTTACTTGGATAAATATAACTACTGGAAATAATGGCAAAAATCTTTTGTAAGTTAAAAGTAAATTATTAACGAAGAATGGGGAAGCGAAATCAGGTCGAAGCAAAGAGAATTGCGGCACAGTTACAATGCGGTGGAGAACTGGATTGATTCTGTTTGCAGTAGCACGCTGCTGGTGGGAATTGGTGGATCAAGCTGAATCCGGGCTCTCAGGATTAAAATCGTCGAAATCCCCGGGCGTCTGGAAGAACTGGTGGTTGGTTGTACCGTTGCATCGACGATTCTTGTTATCCGAGGGATCTGTCCTTGGAATTAACGCGACCGTTTCGCAGTGTAAACTTGGCAATGCTCACCAGATGCATCTTCATTCCGTTTCTTGTTTGCACTGTGATAGAGATACCTTTCTCTTCTCGTTGCCATCGACCAGTTATCGTGAACCTTTTAAAATTGTTGGATTATAACGCGTATCTACGTACGTAATACGTTCTCGGTTAAGCGATGCAAAATTGCAAAAATTTCATAAATAGACTTTAAACGGAGGTATAACGAAATATATTTATATATTAGTTGGTTCGTTGCAAACGTGAAAAGAGACATATTTTCTATATTATTAAATACCAATAGAAAAAGCAATATGTATATAGAAGAGGAGATACGCAGACGTAGAAAAACTATTAACCATAAATAGATTGCTATTTTCAAAACATATTAAATATCGACCAATTAAGTCAACAATGCCTTAATAAAAGCTTGAAATAGTACGGTTGACCCGTCAAATACACGTGGAACCTTTTTACACATATTTTTAAACGAAAGGGTAGCTAATTAAAGGGTAGCTATTACGCGATATAACGAAATTTGTATATATCGCACGTAAAACAATATATATCGTGTATATTTCTCATGCATGGATAAAATATTTAGAAAAAAAAAAAGAGAAAAAGAAAAAAAGATAGAAAGGAAGAAAAAAGAAATCGTAGACGCATTCGACCAAACGAAAAGGCTATTTTCATAGACTGGACAATTCTGAAGGATGCGTAATAATTCCGTACCAACGGAATTGCGAGTCTTAAGCTTTCTTAATCGAACTGGCTTTATTGCGTCGATTGCAGGATCAGCCTCTCCCGCAGCTTCATTCCTTTCGCAATCCGGTAGCTTTAATAGCGAGCAGAGAGTCTGCACGTGCCGATCCTCAATCGTCGACAATAAGTGTCGTTTTCGGTTATTGCTACAACACGTGGGAAATTTCTCGATAGCCAACAACCGAAACGTGAAAGGTCGATGCGATCTGGATTCAGATCGGCGATAAGGAAATTGCAATTGTACGTAATTGCGCGTGTACTTTTTTTTATTATGCCGTGCAGTTACTTCGAAGGTAATTCCTTTCCTCGTTCCGTTAAATAACACCGACCTGCGTGATAAATCAAACCGAAGGTATTAAAAACACGCGCTCCTATCCTTCCAAGGGAACTGCATCACCGGCGCTTAATCCTTCTAACTTCGTAGCTTTTTCATTTCACTCGTTACATCGTTCCAAGTTTTTCAATTTTATCTAGATTCCTAGCAGAAGCAATTTTAACATTGCCCGATAGAAAAAGAAACGTTAGAAAAATGTTATACGGATGTGTTTATACAATTCTGTCCATACGTATTGAAACACTCGCTAGTTTCGTACGAAATGTGCCAACTGATTTAAAGCATCGAGTAGACTGATCGATCAGAATGTTGCGTTCATGCAGGAAAAACGTCAGTCAGCTGAATTAGCTAACTAATTAAAGCACGAGGACATCGATCGAAGGATACACGCATTAGGGGCAAATGCAACTTTATTATTGACCGGCCGGCGGCTGCCCTTGGTTTCATGGAAACTGACCTGATTTCCCATCGCGTTCTTCGTTAGATATTGACGTCAAATGACCTTTCACGTTCTGCCCGGTATACGTTGCATCACACGGATGCTTTAATACGCGTTTATATATAATTAGATAATAATTTTAATAGATAATTTTCTTCCATCGATACGCGTTCTTTCCTTTCGTTTTTAATTAATAGAAGAACGCGTCGATGAGACAGCGTCGAAGGATAACGTAAACGAAGGTCAAGAATAATTCTCCAACGGACTCAATTTTGAGCCGGCGAGATTAATCCGGGAACTTCAACCTTTAAACAGCTACGTTTCGACGTGCGAGAGTTGGATAAATAAGTTCAATCTGGTTTTAGACCATATTGTAATAACTCGCGGCTCCGCTAAATTTGACCCGGTTTTGCTCGGCCGCTGGCCCGTACGCCAGTGACGTCAGATCATCCTTCTCGAATCGACCATGAAATTAACACTGCTTTAATCTCTCTCCTGTGTCCGCAGGATGCTTCTCGTTAAGCTTCGAGCTATTAATATAACAGTGTGTTTGGCACGACGTGACAGTTCACTCGAGAATTGAACTTTTCAATCGACCTCGCTGCTTTAACGCTGGAACTATCGTCGCGCAATGTACGTGTGTATTTGTGTATTTGTCTGCTGTCAAAATATAGTACACGCGGACGATTATAGTCAAAGTGTTTTGACGGAAACGGATATGTATGTCTAATCGCGTACTTACATCGATAAAAGTTAACGCTAACTTTGTCTACTAGAATAGTTACGTGTTGTATCTTTAACGATCGTAAAAATAGAACATCTGTAATTTGTTACTTTTCTTTCTTTCTTTCTTTCTTTCTTTCTTTCTTTTTTTCTTTTTCTTTCTTTCACTTTAGGGCAACGATTAGGATGCCAATGAATTAAGGACAAGGCACTCTTCTGTTCTTCGCTCTTCTGCTCTGACACGATTAGTAGACTGCGATTTTTTATGCGTTTATGGAAATTTGTGAAAATGTACAGATATATCGGCAGTCTAAGCTATTGGATTAGAAATTTTCATGTTATTTCTAGAATACTGTTACATCGATTACATTCCTAAACTGATAAAACCAATAATCACGAAATCTACCATTGATACAGTATCTATTGAAAGTGTAATCGATCCATCTTTCCTATCAGTATCCATACCTTTTAAATCCTCGTTCAATTCGTACTTGCAGTCCTTTGGCGATCATCCATGATCTAGGTTCCGGCTGCAGACACGCACAACTGCATACAGTCACACACCGAGGACACGAGTATGTAATCGACCAGGTACGCATGCACGCACAAAGGGATATCCACATGGTAGAACGTTTGGTGGACGGAAATGCAGCACTCTGCACGATGCATGGAAAGCATTTCTGTGATTGCTATCAGATACGAGACCGTTACTCGTGAGAATGGAACGTGGATTCGTGAATCTCGATCCCGAACCTATCTCTCCACGTTCTATATGTCCTTCGAGTTCTCCTCTCTCTCTCTCTCTATCTCTCTCTCTCATTTTCCTTCTTTCCTTTTGCTTCTTCTCGTTCTCTGTTCTTCGCGAGATCTCGCATCAAGGTGAGCAAACGGTGGACTTGTAGCGTTCGTTTTTCAGAACTCTCGATTCACCGGGTCACAGAGCCACTAAAAACGGTTGTTTATCGATTCGTGGACCGAGAAACGTTCGACCACGCGTGACGCTCGCTTCGTGGAAGCGAAAAATAAAATGGAATTCGTTGTTTGTACACGAGATTACGTCGCCGGTAAAATATTTGTTTTCGTCGGGGCCAGGTGAAACATGGTGAATATTCTAAAATATTTTTCCGCGACCGCGCGCGTAATATTTTGAGGCGTCAGGACGCTTGCGGGGCACCAATGGATTCCTTTGGAACGAAGTTTCCTTGTGTCGTGCCCAACGAAAAAGTTCCGTATTAACGCGATGGAGGACATTTTTCTTTTGACAAAGTGCAGCGATGTGGTGATCGTCGAGGAATTTTCCCGCGTGTTTTTCGCGCTACCATGAAACTTTAATAAGCGTTTCAAGCGAGAGAGAAACGAAATCGAGATTTACGTTCTCCTTGTGTTCCTTCGTCTTTACTCGACGATATGACAGGTCACCTTGAAACACGTTGTTCCAGGCGAGACCATTGTTCGGACTTTAACTTGATAAATCGACACAGTCACACCATTTTCTCACGCAAATCGGCCAGCTCACTTGCAAGTATACTATTTTAAAACGCGATTCACGTGGTATTTAAGGCTTGTACTTTTCAATCAGATATATTCACCGATACAATTAAACCTGCATTATCTTATATTTTTTCTCTTGTATAAGCTCTATCTCGTGCTGATCACTCGCTCTTGGTGCAAAATGTCAAAAGTATAAACTCGCTGTTCATATTTAAGCCACGTTCATTTTTCATCCGATTAGGCGACAATTATCACGAATTGCGTTACCGACCGATCAAAGTATAGAAATTTTTCGAGACGGCACGCGAACGATTTCGATGTGACACCGCAGCGTCCTTGAAAGCTAATCGGGCCAAACCGCAACCCTCTGTCGTAACCGAGATTGCGGTTTCGCGGCATGCGTACGACCGGCCCGTAACCAATTCGCGATGGCGCTTGTACGCGTTAAGAAAGACAAAGGCCGTCGATTATCGAGACACGGATGAGAAATACGGCAGAGCAACGTTCTCATCGACGTCGATGCTTCAATGTCCTGTCGATGCGCGAGAACCACGCTTCAGGGAATTTAGTAGGAGTCGCGAAACCGTTGAAACGTTCATGCCTTGCTCGGGCATAATTCCTCCCGACGTATCGCCTTTAACCGAAAACTGCTATGCTTAGAAATTTATAAATAACAAAACGTCGAAGAATCGTTATTGGAATTTCGCGCTGTGCAAATTTTGCATAGTTGTATCGTTTTAACATTATTTAACGACAAAAAGTAACTGCTGCAGTTAGTTTTGTCAGTATTCGTTTAGCGCAGAATAATAATAAAATGCTTGATCGTTTCTAAATTGACGAAAGGAAAAGAAATGGCGAGATGAAATTTTATAACGTTAATAACGTTAATGCAATTTCTCTTACAGGCAGTTCTCAAAGTCTGGAAAATAAGAAAAGTATCGTGAATTGTACCGGCTAATACGTTAAAGGTCTAATTAGACAAGCAAACGTTTTATTAATCGTCACAAAAGTAGAGATTACCGAAGTCCGATATATATATATATATATATTCATTTTTTATTTCTAGCTGCATGTAAAACGTGACCTGTTAAATTCAGGTTATTTTCTTTGGTTTGCTTAAACAATTTATTAGAATGTAATATTCAATAAATGCAATAAATCGATGGCTCTTGAACATCGACGGGATATTGTGATCGACTTTAATGAAACGATGAAATATTAATCTCGAATCTCTTCGAAACTGTTCATTTACCTAATTCTCTTATTTAATCTTTCAGCTCGTTCAACTCGCACTTGAACTTGCGCTTACACTCTTGATTAAAATTTCATTTTTCTGGATATAGATAGAAACGAACATGACAACTTCTTGAGTATTCAGTCAGCGCGAATATGTTTTTAGTTTTATCAAAGATAAGAAACAGGCAGAAAGATGAGCTTCTAACGCTGACACGATGAAAGGTGGATTTTTTGCGGGGTTATGGCTCGCGAGGCCGATGAATCCCCTCGACTTTACGTAGGGAGAAAAGAAGAGGAAGGCAAGGAATGGGGAAGCAAATTTTCCATGTAAACGGGTCAAAAGTTCCTCGTCCCTAGCCTCTAGACGTATCAAACTGGGTCGTAAAAAATTAATCGCCCGGAAAGCGGAAGTGTGTCGGCAGTAGTCTGTTCTCGTGGACGGTTATACGCGACGTCATCGATGCATTATCGAGGTTGTTGCACTGTGTAAAGTTGGACTTTGAAATAGCTTTAGGTAATGTTCTCGTGTTATCGAAATGAATCTATAGTGTGATAGACACCAATTTCTCTGTATATTTCTTTAATTTCCTCTTTAATTTCTTTAATTTCGTACCCGGTAGCCATCGAACGTATTATAACCTGGCTAAAACCCAATGGATATTCGTTTCGAGCATTAATAATAATTCTTCGCTTTGATTTAAACCCCGTACGAGACTACATTGTTATAGCGACGATAACACCGTGGTTCGTGTATGGATATGGATTTCATTTCATAAAATAATAACGACCATATAGCAGTGACATGGCTGCGATAGTGGTTAACACTTAAACGGATCGAACGGTATTACTTTAACTAAACGAATTAGTCTTCCTCTCTTTCCCTGAATCTGAATGAAACATCTGCGAAAACACCGATCGAATATCGATTCAAACGCATCGATCGAACATCGTTGCTTTACCAATTTTAACCGAATGGTTGCAACGTTGTTGCGACCACGAATGTTCACGAATGGCAATAAAGATTCGCCGATTACCAACGTTCTAATTGTCCTAATAAAACGATATTATGTAAATCACGGAGAGCCGTGTCCGTGTAAAGTTTCGGCTGTGCTATCCCTGACCGAACGACGGTAACCGATATTTCGATATATTATTATTATTATTATTATCAAGAGAACGAGTTGGTCGTGGCTCATTATTGTAAAGCCCGTTGAACGTTGTCGCTATAAAATCAGTGGTAACTGAATTACTAACGCGATAATGTCCGATCCCGAGGCGTTGCGCGTACGCGTTATACGCGGCACTAATTAATTAATGTCCACTGCATCATCGTCTGCCTTTATACGATCGGTTTATTCCTATTTTTGCGGTGGTGTAAAGAACGACCGCGCGAACAAAGAGGGTTACGCGACAAAACCAGTCCCGCCATTTGTTTAATTCAAGAGGAATATCGTAATTCGTGAAACTCGTGCTACGATCGGTTTGTCCTTTATTTCTATTCCTTCTTTTTCTTTCTCTCTCCATCGTTCTTCTCTATCGTTCTTTTTTTCACCGTCATAAATTTAGTCGTAATTTTTGCTCGTAATTTCTGGTCATCGTAATTCCAGGATTTGCATAATGCCCTCGTTAAACACGCTTGTGTTTTTTCATAGAGCACTTGAGATCGACGGCGCCGGTGACTTCAACGCCTCTCAAAAAGCATGTATTTCCGTTATTTCGTTAATCGCGTTGCGTTCAATTAATTTCCGGCCGTCGAACGATTTTCGATGGAGCAATTGTCGTGGCATTGTTTTTTTGGTAACGAGAAGCGCGCGACGTGAAAGCAACGTTGCGAGCGAAATAATATTAACGTACCGGCGCCATTACATTGTTATTCTGCCTGCCGTTCCTTTATTTTCCTTTCCTGTTTTCTATGAAAATTACAGTTTGTTTAAAACACAAAATTACGAACGGGCAAGTAGAAAATGTTGGTGAAAGAATGTCAGCGATTTTACTAACTCGAACCTATACGGAACGGACAAGCTTGTTGTAATTTAAGGTTGACCGCACTTTGAGAGAAGTTTTAAGCGCTATTAGTCCGACGAGATTCAACGAGGTTTAAAGCGGAGAATCTAAGTATAATATAGTATACTCCATACGCCATTATTCCACGTAAATATAGCTTTAACTTCGTAGTTACGACATTTTGAGATCTCGCGTAATTCGCTTTCGAGGATAACGACCGAGTAATTTCCATCGTTCGATCAATTTTAATCGCCAGATATCACCGTGCTCTAAGCAAAAACGTATTTGGATTATTCTGTACGCTAAGTTACCACATCGAAACGCGATTAAACTTCTATCTAAGCAGTTCAATTTCTATCTAGTTCCATCTTCCGAACGAAGCGAGCCTGTGAGCCTCGTTTTCTCAGTAACAAAGTAAGTCGATTTTAGCCGGTCCGCTCGAGAGCTACGTGAAAATTCCGTTTATACGCCGCGACAGTACTCTAGGAACCGCTTTAATTTTTCTCGAAAATTCATACACTAAATTTCCCGCTACTAATTACGAGTTACGCGCAATGTTCTCCGACAATCTTCAAATCCCTGCTTTTCTTTCTATCCCCCCCTTTTTCCCCGCCGCAATGTTCAATGCAAACGAGGCTAATTACAGATTATACCGCGATATATAGGATACAATTTCAAATATACGTAAAAATATTAAAAACCCTTGCACAATCACATAGACATGTTTATATTTTTTTTACAAAAAATATAATCACAGAAAGAATACCATTTCTTAATATCAATATCGATATCATATCGATCGTGTTATATGTGATTAGTGAATTTCTTGAGAATGATCTGATCGGAATCGGAACATCCCGACTGAATCTATTTATTAGAAAATCATCAAGCAGAAGGGAGGATCGATCAATTACTATCAATTTTATTATTATATTATATTATATATGAATATCGCTGTACGATATTATTTGATTTTATGTACGAATAATTTATATATGTATACGAATGTCCTTCACAAACGCGTTCAGATAAATGGAATTTCACTGTAATCAATTTGGTTATCAATCATCTGTATTCGGTCCGAAATAGTCACCGTCAGTGAAAGACAATTTCACACATTGATAACTAGCTGTATGTAAATACATTTTCATCTATCCTATCGTCTATCCCCGTTCGCGTGTTTACATCCGCATTTCACAGAGACAGTGTTTCGTTAAAATCTTAAACTTCTTCGCGTCGAGTTACCGTTGAAAGCGCAACATCTCTGGCGGCTTTCTTACATTTCCCTCGTCCAGTGAATTTCCCTTTTTTTCTTTTCTTTTCTTTCTTTTCTCTCCTTTTTTCCCCGCGAGCAAAATAGAAGGGGGGGGGGGGAACCACCCAACATGAAATACACACTGGCCCATTACCAGTGTTAACAGAGTACGGCCGAGGATACGAAGACAGAGGGAAACCAGAGGGCTGGAAATCTGGATTCACAGCACGTATCTCCGTTTCGTTATGCTAATGATGTTGTGGCCCTTTTTCTTTCCACTCGTTTCATCCCTCGTGATTCTTTCAGCCATTCGGCCCTTCCTGTCCGCGCTGCGCCGTCTTTCTTCTCCATCCAACGATCGCCTTTCCGCGTCTCAGTGTGAATAATTTATTGTAAATGCGGCAGCCGTGTGGGTTCTAGGCCGAATATTAATGGGCAAAAATGCGGTCAGCTCGTTTCGTCGTACTCTCCCTTTCTCTCTCGTTCTTTGCTTTTTCGCTTAGCATAACTACGCGTTTCGTGCTCCTCGATGCTCGCTCGATCCGATCGTTCTCGTATTGTTTATAGGATTGTTTGGCGCGGAGAACGCTCGAGAATTCCTTGAAACGTGAAATACTGCGACCGTATTTGCAAGATAAAATAGCTTGGCCGAAATGTTTTTTCCGAGAGCGACAGAGAACGGTGTGATATTAAATTTTCGATTTTATCGAGCGTTCTCTTTATAATCGCCCCGCAATTCTCCGTGAAAATCGCCAGCCGATAGCATCAAAGACAAATTGAATTTTTATTATAATAATACGACATGTGTACGAGAATTGTCAAAGACTTGACTTTCAATTTTTCGAGTTTGCTTTGTTTTTTTGGAAATCCATGACAACGAAGAGCGCTTGGCGAACAGCTTTGATACAAACGCAACGATAATTTCCGCAGCTAGTAATTATGTCGACATCGCGGAACCGGAAGGAATGCATTACATGTGAGTTAAATGTACTTCGCATGGTGAGGAAGTTCTATTATTTATAATTGCGCCGGCGCAACGGACACCAACAAATGCTCCACTCCCACTGTATACGATATTAATGCCTCAATGCAGTTATAATTGCGCTCGCTTCAACTTAAAAGTAAACGAACATCGACACGACGCAAATTAACCCTTTCATAACGTCAACGCGCAAGTTTTTTTTATTGTAATAGATATTAATTTGTATTCGTACCTCGTTCGCTGCCATTATATCCGTAGGAAGTTTTTACACCTCGTTATTATCATTCCTTTTATTGTTTATTCGGTAATGTTATAATTAATACAATGAAATATTCTAACATAATTGGTTCTGCAACCTCATTCGTTACAGTACCTGTTTGTTCTAGCGTATTCTGAAATATGTGTATGTATTTAGGGAAAATTCATTACAGGCTAACGCGATACGTGTACTACGTGTTGTTTGTATGAACAGCAATAAATATATAATCATTATACTTTATATATTATTATATAAGTAACAATTATTATAATAATATGTATGTTTAATTATGTGTGCTGTATATATTAAACTATGAACAAACTTTCCGTAATCAGAAGCGTAAACAATTAAATATTTATAGCAGATACAAACCACGATCGCTGTAATACCTACTCTCGTTCCAATGTTTTCATTTCATTGATAATGATTCGTCGTTCTGACGTCGTTCAGCTTTAACGCTATTCCTTCCGGCATACCTCGCAGAATTATTTCCCATTTCATTTTTGAAAATACGCGTCACAATTTTCACACGGAACATGTACCATCGTCGACAGACGACTATTAGCAGACGTATAAAGCGTCACATTCGTAACACTCCCATGACTTTACGACACCGCGTAACAAACACGTACACGCATACATCGTCGCTCCGCGACACCCCTCAATGCGATATTAACGTCTTCATAAAATTCCAATTACTCCGATAAAATCCCTGCGATCTTTTGTTATTCCAATTCCATTCGAAAATCGTGGTCCTTTGTCGCGAAGCAAATTACAAATTCATGCGCTATAGTTTCGACGAAAATATCATTTCTACCGAAACCTGAGTAATCTATACCGGTGCAAACATCAGGCAATTCGCAATTATTCAATTTCGCAAAATTAAGAATTCATTTGGAATTAAAGTTTTATAGTTGAAAAGGATACCTATGTTGTACTACCGCGCACGACGAACGTAATCTGCATTCAGAATATATAGTCACTGTCGGTAGGAAGCGAATGGGGAATCAATCACCGAGTTATCCACTTTCCTTCTACGTGGGACAAGAGCGAGATCACCACGGATATCCGCGAATCATTTACAACTGTGTGGCAGTTGGTTGCGACATGCACGCGGGACCGATTGATCTTATATTTCTTTGAGTGTCCTAGGCACAGGAATAAAAATCCGCGTTTTATCGCACCACGTGCACTGGAATCGAGATATTTAGGGCAGTACTCGCTTAGGGTCAAAGGATTCTTCCTACGGGGGATCCTGCTCTCTCTTTTATTTTATGAGATGTTGCTAGCTAGCTGTTCGAAGAGATTTCCCGAGATCTCCGTTTACAGTTTCATCCCGTTGCCTTGTCGAGCAGGATAATTATGTTCCGGTATATATCGTGTGATTTATGATGTGTATTAAACATAGATAAATAAAATAATTACACGAACAATAAATCTCGTATAATAAAGCATTCGAAGGTTTTGTAGGAAGTTAACACTGTTGAAGGTGTACATCATTGCCGATATTCTGGTTATATTAGGAGTTTAGCGCCAATCTTGTCTATATCCTGATAGCGTAATAGGTTAATATTAGGCTAACAGCGTAATACGGCCGTTGATAATGATTTGTCAAGCTAATTGCAGTATTTTAATGTAAGCAACTTTTGAACTTGAAATAAAATATCACAGTGTAACTTTTTGCCGAACCGATTCAATTTTCCAAGAACACAGTTCACTGAAAGGTTCCGGTACACAGGCATTGTCCCCCTTTTCTTTTTCGAACAGCTCGGACGCATGGATGAAAGAAGATAAAAATAATGGACGAAAGACGCTTTGAGCGAGGTGAGAATAAAGAATTTGGAGCAATTTGCGGCCGGACCGTGAAAGGCTGGAAAATGGAAGGCACTTTGTATTCTCTCTTCTTTACTCGCATTCTTCTCTCGTGTTTCTTCGACTCTAGGATAGAAAATCCACTTTTTAACGTGATTCGTGTGCTTCAAGTTTTTACAGGAACTGAAGAAGACGATGCTTCGTCAATTGCTTCCCTTCAATGTAGAATTTTCCACGAGAAACGTTCGCGTTTAACTTTAAGTTCAATTTTCCTCGCGTTAAACTCGCCGACCTTCGTCGATGGTCAAGCGGTCACGGAAATGAGTCATTAATAAATGTCGAAGCACGAATGAAAATTCTGCTGGAAGTTAAACCGAACGCAGAACAATTGTGAAATCATAGATCAACGTAAACTTGAAGTCATAAAAGCCATTACAGGTTAATCATACTAATAAACTGTAGTAGATACGTAATAACAAGTAACAATCTGCCTCTAGTTCAGTTCCACCACTTTACCCTTCTTTCTTACGTTTTCCCTGCAGCTCTTTAGTCTTGCAAACGATCTTTATTCTATTTATTTTGTAATTAATTTTCAAATTTCATTGTACATCTGTATATGTACATATGTACATTCTATCGTCTATCTTGAATTTTTATCTCCTCAACCGCTAACCAATCAGCATACTATGGTTTCCATCGCCGATTAGAAAATAATCGATCTGACGTGACATCATACGGCACAATAATTACATACGTATTACGTCTGTAAAGATATACCCACAACGTCGAAATAAAAGATGACAAAAGCCACTTCAATATATTCTTAAATTTTCATATCAACATCATCGTTCGTTTCAAAGATACAATTTGTAGAGGATTCATTTTTCAAGAAGCTTGACAATAAAACGGTCCCATTACTAGGCGTTAATTGTCGAAACATTTCCGTGCAATTCTTTGCGTCGACGAGAGTGAGAGAGGCGAGAGAGAGAGAGAGAGAGAGAGAGAGAGAGAGAGAGAGTGAGTGTTCGAAAATTGGTGAAACTTTAAAACCCGTTTACCAATTACATTGGAACATTTTCAATGCCAGTCGATTATCACGTGGCGCGTTATCTTTGAAAATGAAACGAATGAAATCATATCGACATTCGCAACGTTCTCAGCTCCCTCTTTTTATCTTTCTCCTTCTTTTTGAGAGGAGGGCGACACGCACGGATCTGGATATTGGAATTTAAAAATTCACTCTCGCCGTTATGCCGTCGCGTGGATTTAATATAACCAGCAGTCGGCCCGTGCTCGAGCACAAAGAACGAAATTGATACGGAAAGTGCGGGAATTATTTAACGTTCCCGTATCTGAATGCATATAAGTTTTTTGTCCACGGCGAAAGGAGCACACGGGGACATAGAGAATGAAAAAGTACCCAGGCACAGGGCCCTGTCCTGCTCGATTTAACCGTCTTCAAAATTTCAAAGAATTCCTCTCTGCAAAAGCTTTATGGTTTCAAGTAAGGAACGTCGTGTGATTTGAATATCCTCGTTTACACTGAAATGAATAATATTATCACTTTTCTAAGTTTCAATCTTATAACGGATAGACGAATCTTTAGCGCTTGTTTCGTTAACTGGTTGAATAACTTTGATCCTTTGTAATGTTTGAAACTTTGATGTTCGATATAACATAGTCAAAAAAAAAAAAGAAAAAAGAAGAAAAAAAGAAAGAAAGAGAGAGAGAAAGTCAATCTAATATCTAAAATATGATAACCAATATTTTCGAGCAATCGATATTTTCGATGTAAATATCTTTCAAGACAATCCCTATGAAAACACGGTTTTCATAATAGGTGATCGATTGCTATGATATTGGTTTCTAAAATTTGTCTCGTACGAAAAATAAAAATATCACTCATTATATCTTTCCTCGTTTTAACTGGACAAAATCTAATAACGAATTAGCTGTAATGTTTACAAATTTATATTAAAAATCCCATCATTAATAATCGAAAATAAAACGAAAGGGAGTTTTTAAGTATTATTCCTCACGAGAGTTTCACGCTGAACATAATTAGGATAAAATAGGATAGTCAATATCATGTTTGTATGTTAATATCCTTGTTTACAGCGGTAACTTTTAATCAGAATCCTCTAAAGCGTTTCAAATAAACAAAACACAACGATTCATAAAGAGATTAAATACACTCTGAATATTTTCTAGCTTTCGGATATAAATTCACGTTGTTAATCCCAAGCAAAAGACATATATAATTCAGACGTATAGAAATTATGATTTTGCAAAGAGTGTCATATGATTTAAGCATTTCCGCTTAGAAAGGGAAGATCATATGATATCACATTTGTCACCTTTAGTCAGAGACACTATGCCAATTCTATTAAATAATGAATTACATAACTTCGATCCTCTACGATATTTCAAATAAATGTAACGGTATAATTCTTCGATAAAGAGAAACAAATTACGTTTTCAATATTTCCCAGTATCTTCTATAACAAACTCGCGTAAACAATTCCACATAGGAGTCATATAAATCAATATATCATCGATATAATGGATATAAAAGAAAAAGAAAAAAGAAAAAAGAAAAGGGAGAGAAAGGGAGGTGACGATCGCTGAGAGAGATAGGAAGGTAAACGGGAGAAAAGAAGAGAGATACAATTTCAGTTGAAAGAGTGGGGGATCGAGGGGGGAAAGGCGCGAAAGGTAGGGTCCTCTTCGGTAGCCCGCGAACGTAAATCCCTTCTGGCTGGATTTTAACGTGAAATTTATCGTAGCGCTGGTAAATTATTGTCCGTCATGGTATCCCGGAGGAACCGGGAATCTTCTAATGGCGGAGAGGCTCGCGATCGAGGGCGTGCACGCTATTAATATTTCACGAGGCTAATGTGCCTTCGATTACTTTATAAATACCCAGGGAGATATATCGCTACACCTGTAGATGTTTCTATATCTGTACGTGTGGCTGGAGCGCAACGTACCGGCGACGTTTTCATAAATTTTCCAATTTCGCGGTTGCCGGTCCACGTAATCCGTCCTTTCGGTATAATCCTTCCCTTGGTTTTGTATTAACCGCGGTTGGATATCAGGTCCGCGAGCCAAATTTACATTCGGAGACTGATGAGTCCTCTGAAACGTATCGCTGCACAGGATCACCCGCCACGCATTAATACCTTTTTTTTCTTTTCTCTTTCTTCTTCGTTCCTTTCCACGACCTTTCCATATTCTCTTTTTCTACGTCCACGAAAAGCTTCGAGGTCTCTCTTGCCACATTTTACCTTTACCATCATCCTCTTTGTCTCGCCGTTACCTAGTTTTCCACCCTTCTCGTTTTTCTACGTAGGTATTTCTATTTCTCTATGTTTGTTTTATTTTTTGCTAACGAGCTCCGTAAATCTTTCGATCTCGAAAGTCGGCGATAAAGCCCGGCGTAATCTCGCGTTTTATTTTCCGCCTGGACGATAAATTTATTTCCTTATCGCTTTGATCTCGAGCTTAACTCGCGTTCAAATATTTCTAGATTTCTTCCTCCCACGTTTCCTTTCGCTCTCGTTGTTTGCTCGCTGATAAAAGGTTCACGCGAGCCCCTTCGATTTTCATTGTTCGCTGTCATTATATTTTGTACACATTTGTATACGTTTGAGGATCACGCGGCCAAGGTACGGCAAGTCTGTTTTTGATAATATTCTTATATCTTTGTTGTTACATACAGTTTCAGACTGATCTTCGATTTTGCCAATACAGTCGCGACATGTTTTATTGCAATGACAATGAAATTTCCAAACGTGTTGTCAAACACGCGCAATAAACACGTACATAATATTTTCTATGATAGGTGTTCAAATGTCGAGGCTTAAATATTAAAACGAAATATCTGAATATCAAATATCGAGCATATTGAATTTTAATATTATTCTTTCGTGAAAGAAGGGGAAATGCGAGGTTTTTTCGTTAATTTGCAATTGGGGTGGAGAGATTTTTAAATAAAAGGTACGTAATATCGGCCCGTTTATGTCGTTGCGACGCGTTACACCGTCACCCGGTAGCTTCGCGCGTTGCCTGGCCGTGCGCGCGAATTTCTGAAAAATGGCACGATTATAAACGGAAAATAATTTTATTTGGTCGAATTCCAGGGAAACGACGGCGCGCAAACTGCAGCAAGTGTAGACTGTCGGGATTGCACGTACGGTCGAGGGATGTGTCAATTACGCTTAATTCGATCCGCCACGACGATCGTATCTTATTTCACGCCAGGCAAATTGATCAACGCGCCATTGTTTGGCATCGTAGCTGCGTTTGCCGGAAAAAACAAATCCCTTCGCCCGATACGAACGAAATTCCATGCAGAAAAGCGTTAGTAAATTCTTCCGTTATTCTACATTCTGGAGGGAGCGACAAAGCGCGAATATTCACTCGTTTAATATTATCTATCACGTTGATGTATTTTTCTGATAAAAATTATATCTACGTTATGTAAATAATATTTATGTATTTATAAAAGGTTGCAAATGGTACCAATAGTCTAAAGAACAAACGTGTTTTCTGGAACCCTCTAGTCCTTCTCTTTGTGAGAAATTTATAAGTAACCTTCAAACCAATAAATCTTGAGACTGTCAGAAATTTATGCCTAACTTTCGAGGCAATTCTTTTCCTTCTTCCATGGTAGTTAACTTTTATGATACGTGACCTGAAAGTTACCCGCTCGTTCATCTACATTTTTTTAGATATCCTTTTGTATCGTTGCTGCGTCACCTTGTTGTATTGTTATTATTACGCGATACATCGTACCTTTCTCCTTTCCTTGTTTCTTCTATTTTCACAGCGAGCATAATATTCAGAGAAAATATGCAAAGTGTAGTAGGCACTGATTACGTAAATAAAAGAAATTCTTACCCGAGTTTCATTCATAAAAACATAGAGTAACACCAATGTGCTCGTGTTTACAACAGCCTCGAATCCCTAATATTCCTCTGTTAAGAAATGAAGAATTCCAATTGATCATAACTGTTTCCTTCGCGAGCAACGATGAATACGGTGATAAAAGATTAAACGATTTTTCTATGATTTTACGCATGATCTGCTTGGCCATCGAAACGATCATCTAAATCGTCTACATCTAAATCCTATCGTCTAAATCCTTTCTAAGATCGTCGTAAAAGGATATACCGCAGTTGATCCGTGATGTATCGATAAAAAGCGTCATGGAATCTATGTTTTCCGTCTTACGAGGATATGGTTCGTGTGATATAGGGGTGACACACTGGTCGTCATAGCCGGATTTGTCGTCGAGCTTAACGCTTCGTTCATACTTTGGGCAAGTATTTTCGCGTCAACGTGCGTGGGTCAATCGTATGGGGCAGATTGGATGTGACATCATAAAAAGCTCAGTAGCGAACGAGCACTTACGAGCCTGAGAAAATTGTCCATCAGGCAGAATGAGAGATGTCGCGCGGAATCCGTGTCATTTTGCCCCATGGAAAACGTGACGGAACTCTTAAACGATCCGACGACGAACGTTCTCGATAGTACTATGAAATGAATAGTCAATACGATGACCGATCTACATCGCAGAGCCGAGAAAGTTGAACGAGACGTCGGCCGTCGCGATGTATCCCGGTTGCAACGGGTGATGAATCGTCCAAGTTGCCAATACGTAATTTTTCGATGGAACACGGTAGATACTGGACGTTCTATGGTCGTGACGTTTCCACATATCGAATGCTTCACGTATGTACGAATAGTTTATAAATCGAAAGAGGGACGAGCTGTATAAGAAATTCGTGCGATAATGATTGAAAATTCTATCAATAGGACGCGAGAATCTAATTTAGAACGCGATCGACCCAGCAACGAAGTAAATGAATTTATACGATAAACATCGTGCGTGCTTCCGAACGGTTAATTTCGAGAATCTATCAACCCTCGATGACTTCGTTCGTCAAAGAGTCAAAACGTTCGAAAGATCTTCCATCTTTATATACAACGTTCCAACCAGATCGTTAATCGCGTAAGGATTCGCCAAGCCGAGAATTCAAGATTTCAAATTTTTTCAATCTATACAATCATCGTCTTTCCATACAATTTTAAGTAACGTTCCAATCAGCTCAATTTCGACGATGAAGATCGCGGTTTCCAGGAATCCTATCCGGCAGTGATTTCTCCGAGCTAATCCCTGCGTCGTTCCAGTACTCTCTGCGCTGTTCCTCCTTCCAGGCAAATTTCACGCTCGCCGGAATTCCTGCAGATCAGAGTTCTCTCTCTTTTCTACGTGCAAACTTTTGTTCGACTTATTTCTCTATTCGGCTTCTCTATTCTGTGAACGTAATGGACAGCACGTTTACAGGTCTCTCGGTTAGGTCGAGCGTGTGAAAGAGAATCGTTCGTTGCAACAAAGCCCCAATAAAGCCGGTTTCGGGCCGGTTAAATGAAAGAGATATTACGCGTTACGTATGCGGCGGCCGTAGCGGTGGAAAAAGGGGTGGGCAAGATCGACGTTGCCTTTGTGGACGGTACCTATCGATAGCTTTGTTGGCGGTGCATTTACGAACGTCGAGTGCAGGTTCTCTCGCCTTGCAGCAACGACGGCCGCCGCGACGTCGACCCTCGGGCGAAATGTCACGTCGGTCACACGACAGCGACGACTACCAAGCTTCGCTCGCTTACTTCTCGCCTTAGGTCCAAAAGGAAGAGAGACAGAGAGCGTTTCGCGAAAATTCCCGGTGCAATTTTATGCCTGAACGACGCGAGATCTATACGTGAACGGATTGCCCTGGAAAATCGAGTTGAAGATAATTCCGAACGTGTTTAAAGAATCGACCGGATTCGATGACAATTATGCCATAAATTATGCTCTTCTTTCTTGCTAATCTTCTGTTGTAACGTGCTGCGAAAGTAAGAGGATAATCGAGTTTAAGGGAAGTAGATGTGAATGGTGTTGATCGAATTCGAAGGATTTTCTTCCTGATCTTTTTCCCGATCTTTTTCCTGATCTTTTTCCTGAACTTGACAGATAATTGATCAACTTATATGATATTAACGAATGAACAGGTTGGAAAGTATTTTGCAATTTTATTATTTTTTGCGAAACAAGATATTCAGTAGGCTCGTAATTTGTAAAATTAACTCAAAGACATTCGATTATGAAACATGGTTCGTCCAATATGGGAATTTAATACTGCCGATAATTAGAAAGGGCTGTGAAAGAATCTTGAGCCTCCTAGACATTAATTGGATTATTTCACAAATGGGGCGTTACACGTTCTTTCTTTTCTTCTTCTTTCTTTCTTCTTTCTCCAATTGTATTCAATTGTAATTGGTAATGTTTCGAGATATTCTTCAGACTAGCGAATAATTATTTCACCCCTTTCGTAACGGGCGAGGCAATATCGCGAAGTGGTGAATTCTTACTGCCTAAAGATACTTCAGGCTGAAAAGTAAATTGCCACGGCGAATACACAGATATTCGAAGGAAGGAATATCGAGTCGTGATGCGCATCGGAAATGACCGATTACCCATCAACTGTGGTAATTACCATTGCGCAATACTCCATAGGCAGGAGTGCTTTGTTTTGCTCTGCAATATTCATAAAGCTCATCGACCCGCGGGAAGAAATTCCGCAATGAAATACGAATAACCGAACCATCGATTCGCCAATAACGAACGGCAATTTCTTCTTTCGTTCTCCAATAAGAAATTCCATCCTCGTACCGTATTTATCCTTAAACAATCAACCCCCGACAAATTAACAAGTTCTCGGTGCAAGCTACCGATCCACGTTTTACCGAAACACTTTTACGGTGAACGAGACCGCGGTTTCCACCGACCAAGAACACCTTCCCCGACGATCGTCCTTCTCCATAAAATAAAATCAGCAAATAGAAGAAGAAGAAGAAGAAGAAGAAGGAAAGAAAATAAGAAATAAAGAGAGACATAAAATCAAACATTAAATTAATTATTAATTAATCGGAGGTATCGAACATCCCAGGCAAGGACTAACGGGGCAGGTTACGTTAAAAGGGAAAATATCGCCGGGACAAGAACCGTATACGTTTACAAGTTTCACAATGGGGCAGCAGCAGGGTGGAGAACATCGATTTTCAGCCTTGAATTTACGATCCGCAACGGCGCTACTTTTCTGCGGTTCGCTCGTCACCCACCCTTCCGTCCTCTTTCACTCCGTTGTTTTTCCTATTCTCTCATTTTTTCCCCCTTTTTTTTTTCTCTTCTTTTTTTTTCTTCGGGGAATCGCGTTGCCCGACGCGGACACACACAAAGTGGCAGGATGGATACACGCGAGACCAAGACAATACGCAACCCTTCGGCATATGTCGAAGAAAAGAGACAGATAAAAAAAGAGAAAACGATAGAATAGAAGAGGACAGAAAGGAAGGGAAGAAAGGAAAAATGGCTCGGGTGAATTCGACGGAATATCGAGTTGGCAGATATCAATGGGAAGGACGGCCACGTGTGCCCGTGGACGGGGTCGAAACTCGGCCCAGATTCGGAATGTAGGTCGGGTCAGCTGCATCCGTGCATCCCCCGGGGTATGGCCGGGTGCTGCAAAGCGCAGCACGTATTCGATGCACTTGCAGGCTCGGGACACGGTCATACGCGGCAGCCGCAGCTGACCGTCACGCGTCGAATTTGAATTGATAATTCGCGTAATTTCTGACCAAGCCCTGTTGGCATAAGGCTGTAATAACGGGACGAACAATTAATTACGGAGTCGCGGCCTGAGCCGTTCTTTGACGTATAAACCGCTTGTCTGTTCGCTCGACGATGATGGGTTGACCGTTTTGAGCTTTCACGGATGGCGTGTGTGCGTGCCAGTATACGTGTATACACGCGTGTTCGTGACACCGGTGGAAATTGTTTATCGTGCAGATCGAGAGTGCCGCTATCGATTGTCAAGAGGTGTCTCGTTCGGAGGATTCCTTTTCTTCGCCGATTTTTCCACCGAGAAGAAAGATATTTTCCTTTCGTTCCGTTTTGCTTCCATGTTTTCAGGAATGTTTTCGGTCTTGTTCAATGCTAAATTCGTTTATCGGCTAGTTAAACGAAGATTACCTAATCGTTACCGTAACGTTGTATCGAAACGTTATACGTGATTTCTATTTTAATATTTAATCGCTATTGAAGAATCGGAACTGTGAACAAAGTTGTAGCGAAACTTTATCCGACCTGTCTTCTTCGATTAAAAGGAATCACAATTGGCGTCGCTGATTCGATGCTAATCAGTCTTCTTAACAAAACATTTATAACGATTCTATCAACTTTATCTGCCCAGTCTAGCCTTTTCTCTGTTATAAAATACTTTAAATTTTAGAAGATTACATTTCTAATGTCTGAATTATGGAAAGAAAATTTTAAAACAACAATGAAAAATAGAAGACACGGTATGATTATACGTACGATATAGCTCGAATAGACGTTTTTGTAATTGTTCAGAGGTAATGCGCAATCAAGTTGACAGTACGAATTCTGTAACCAAGTAGGACTACAAATATTTCAAACACTTACTTATTTGAACAAAATTTCCCTATTTATAGGATGCGCGAGACATTTTTGCATATATATATATATATATATATATATATATATATATATATATATATATATGTAGAGGGAGAGAGAGATATTATCGTTAACCGTGGAGAATATAATTCACGGACAAAATAAAATCCACTTGTAATGGTTAAATTCACGATGGTTTAGAGAAAAGTTTCTGAAAAGGGTTAAGCAAGACACGGTTGGCGAGGCAAATCCCGTTTTGCAGCGCCTACATAAACGGGACCGTGGCGAAGGGTTGGTGGGCGGTATAAGAGAGCGAGAGGGAATCGAGGACGGCGTATCGCGGTGGAATACTGCGAGGCAGCTTCAAAAGTTGCCAGTTAAACGACGGAGTTAACTTCGTTTCGTTGTTTGCGCGAACCGCAAATTTCCTCCAGTTACTCAGACCCGGAGCCCTGGTGCCGTTATAATCACGTGGATGTACGTGTTACCGGGGCTCGAACAGCAGACAGAGAGACGAGAGAGTCACTCGGTCGTTCTCGTTTGTCCCGTTTCTACTCGTGTGACAACTTACTTCTCGCCTTGCGCTTCATTCGCGATAAAGGACAGAGAGGAAACACGGTGCAACCAGTTCCACGGCTCGGAGCTTCTATCTCACCTTGCCTGTTTCCTATACGTTACACTCTCTGTCTTACGGCCTTACGGCGGCAACTCGCTTGAATAGAATTATATTGATAAGACAGCCGCTTTCGGGAATAATTGAATCTAGGCTAGTACAGCGAATGTTCGACGGATACCGCTATCTGTTTGGTGCAACTGCTTTACGTGGTTGTTCTTCCAATAGATATCGGTTTGTATCTTGTATTCTGCTTTAATTTCTCATTGAATTTTCCTTGCTTATTACGCTTACGCGATTATTCTTTCATTTCGGTTCGCCGTTTAATCGATTTTGATCGATTTTTGTTTTTTCCTTGGAGAAAACTGCACGAAGAAATTTTGAATTGACGAGGGAATTGTTTAGAGGCGACGAAGATTTCTTACATCTAATAGATTAGAAATACCAGATTAGAATTACCAGATGGCTTTCCTATTAGTGATTTATCCGGTATTTAATTTTTCAATCGGTGTTTGTTCGTTGGTACAGCGATTTTGAGACAACTGACGAAGAAATCGCGAAATGGGGAGACAATCGTTTATAGATGATGAAAATTTGTGACAAACGCCGAATCACTCACCTCAGGGTTGCAGATCTTGTATTTCGTGTTCCACGACCTGCCTTTGCACGGTTTCCTCCTACAGCGCCTCTGCTGTCGCGAAATCCCACCGCCGCAGCTCCTGCGAAGTAGGGCATAGAGCGTAATTAAAAAAACAACGTACGAGCAGACTAACAAGGAGCACAGGTGTAATTTTTGACGCTGGTTCTTTTTGTCGCGAAAAATATCATTTTATGTAAACATAATTTTATGTAAAGCAAAGAGTTCAGAAACTCTGTATTCTGTATTCCTCGCGTTGTCGCGAAGATTTTCTAATGATACAAAGTATAATTGTACTATCTCTATTACGATTTAACGATATCATATCCTAATTTAAAGGAAAATGTATTTAACGTGAAATATACGTTGTATATATACGCTATTATTTCCTTTCTTTCTATTACTTCGCGTATCTGCACAGTTATGAGAGAGCTGGTCGGAATTAGGACATGCAAGCGGAAAATTCGAAGCACCTGGAAAAATCATACGGTTTCTTTGATCATGAATTACTCGTTTCGAGAATTTAAGTGGCACTTGTGCTTGCGGTACGCGCGGCTCGGTAGTTCGCGATTCTGACTTAATTCATTGCTTAAAACTTGTTTCAAATGTAACTGTGTTTTAAAACTTGAACGAACAGTATACGCATAAACGATAACGTCGATTAAACGAACGAAGGATGTTTAATTTCGCGACAACGGAACGTTTCGGGGAACTAATTCTACAAGTATCCCGTTCTCTCTGTTTCTTCATTTTTCACTCTTTGTTTACTTACTAATTAAACGGAGAGAGACGGTTGACGGAGAAATCTGTCGTAAATAAATTTGTCGAATTAATTAAATATCTTAGACAAGCTAATTCCACTTTTAATGGTAGACAAGCAAAATTACTCCGATAATAAAATTTATCGTGGAATTCCATCGGTTCCTAAAAATAAATTATACGTTTCGGTTAATTAAATTCGGAGGGACGTCCGCTCGATTTTTATTCCAATATTTCTAAATACTTTTATATTATAAGTATAAATATTGATATAATATATATATATATCTGTCCTGGAAAATACTTTTGCGAAATTTTCTAAATGCATTCATATATATATATTACTTGATGGTACTGATATACATACATGTTACTTATAGAATTTTGAAGATCGGAAATAGGGAGAAATGTAAGAAAATGGTAGCAATGGTATCTAAAAAATGGAGAACAATCTAGCACAGAACTCGTAACAATAATTGAAAATACACGATGATCTATGTATACAGAAGTGGCTATGAGAAACGACAAAAGTTTAAAACATGAAATTTTGTTCCTGAAATTTTGAAGAACCTATCGGAATAGTTATTAAAATTTGCGTTAGAAGGAAATATCAATTTATCCAATATCGGCAATTGGCACTAAATATCAAACTTCTGCGATATACACTATATATCGTGGATTTGGCAAAAGAGAGCGGTACAAATCGGATGGTAATGCGTTGATGGAGGGAAAAAATTTTAATAATTGTATCCGGGGAAGGCGAAGAAAGATTTAGAGGGCCGTGGCCGGCCGCGTCGAATGTACGGCACCGTACATCACGCAATAAGCTTCTGCAGGAGGGCGAGCGCAGTTCACCAGTCGTAAGCGTCATAAATTATTTGCTGGCGCAGTCTGGGCCGTTTCTGGTCGGCTGAAAAACGAGCTAGCCGTTCCGACGTCCGCCACCGGAACTCTACCGTTGTCGAAATGAGTTCTGAAACGTTTAACATTCCACCGACGTAATGGCGCCGCGACGCTATACTTGGCCCTTCGATCGGTTCTATCTTGCCATAGAACATCCGCTTTGTGATGCCAAACAACGTCGATCTTACATTTTTGTTAGAAAACGCAGCATGTTTGCTAAGCTAATTTCTTATAAATGCACAGACATCCGCGGTCTTCTGATAACCTTCTAACATTTATCACTGGCTTGCGTTATAGGAAGCGATGGGAAGAGTTACATAAATGACGCATAAACGTGATTCTCGGTACGTAGAAACGAAGTTACAATATGAACGACGAGATGATCATTTGGCTTTTCATTTAGTATAACAAACACGTGATAATGCTATGTATGGTTAAAAATCAATGTAAACGCGACATGACGCAGATAAGAGAGTGATTTGTAAGAAAGTATGATCGAGGAGTAGTGGTAAATCGTGATTTATCGTTTCTTACGTCATTCAGAATAATTTCACAATCCGTTATTAATGAATAAGCAACAGGGTCAGAAGCGATTGTCGTCAGAGACGAGGATTTCTGCGACACGAATCAAACGTGTTTTGACTGCAGTGAACCATAATAAAATTCCCGACAGTTACGACAAATATTGTCCGTATTTTCTGATATCATTCACACTATCGTTCGTAAAGATCCGGATACTTTGATCAATTTGCAGTAATATTACGCGAATTTTACCAAAACGTACAGATTAACGACGAGTTAATAATTAGTAGTTTTCTTTCTTTTTTTTTTTTTTTGTCTATTAAAAAGACTCGACAACGATGTGTACGTCTATTTATTAAATGTAGCTTGTGTTAACTTGTATTTGTTTGTATGAGTTTCGAAGACCGTTAACCTGTCTACTTTCTTGCAATTAGTCTCTCAAACAGGAAAATACAACAGTTCTACAAGGCTTGATAATTACAAATTATGGATTTCGTTATCATTGATTGATTTTCTAAGATTAACTGTCATTTATTCGCAACTTTCTAATGAAATTATAGTTCACAACAGATGCTTAAACGTCTGTAAACCGAGGTATAAAGAACGAGTGTACAAATAGGTATGAACGAAAGTGTATCCTATCGATTAATAGATCTAGTCAGATCTAAAGCGTAAAATGCTTACCTCGTACAACTGGACCATTTGGACCAAGGTGACCATTCGCCCCACACGACGCTCTGAAAATAGAAAACAATTTGTCGGTATTTGTTTCCTTTACGATGCAATCTGTTAAATTTGGTATTAAATTGTACAAATGAAACGCCCATTGCCGCGAAATACATTCCATAAAACGGATGGGCACGCGTACACGCATGTTCATTTATCATTTATCATTTATCATTTATCATTTATCATTTATCACGAGAAAAATTCGACGTTCAATTATTCGGCGTAGCGAATTAATCGGAGGCTGTATTTTCTAAAACTGTCCCGTTTCTCGCGCCCGTGCGTTACTTTTAACGAAATTGGAGGATCCGTCGCGAGCGAATGAATTCGTTAAAATACCGTTCGATGCACAGCAATATTCGATAGGTAATTAAATCAGCCCTCATGAAATTGTTGGACAATTAATCCGTACAACGACAAATCCCCCCATTCCGCCAGCTGCTCCCGTTTGTCAAATATTTCTTGTCTATGCCCGAGATTTACGAACAAAAACCTTTCGAAGTATGAATTTTATTCCAGTCAAGCACGAAGGCTATGTTTAATCCAAGAAATTGCTGCTTTTAGCTCGTATGGGACAGGATGAATCGTACGTGGATGACATGACGGATGAAAGGTTTTTCCAGAGTCTTAAATTAGAGACACTGAAATCGTGAATAGGATAGGATTTTAAAATATCGATAATCGAATGTTTTATCAAGTTACACAGAAGAATAAAGTAGTTTCCGTTTTAAGGAGATTTTACGATTGTCCCTTTTGACCTTTTCATCCCCGAATTACTATACTTTCTAACCTGCTAAAGACGAGATAACGCTAAACAAGTACACGTATCGTTGCATAAGCGAGATATTTGCGACAAGCATGTAACGTACAACGCGCAGATGAACCTCCATTTATCTCGACATGTTGAAAATTGGGAAGAATCATGAACGAACGGTATCGTACTGGTCTTGTTATTATCCTAACAGTAAGACCAGTAACGTAAATGATCTGAGCGTAATTAATAAACTTCCTTCTAGATTTAACTCGTTCGATGAAAACATAGGGCAGAAAATGGCGTACATCCGATTCGTCGTATCAAGAATTGGAGAATGTGTGCCGAGAATCGCGTATAGAGCGAAACTTGCCGATAAAACTGGCATCGTAAGAACGCCGATATATCAAAGTATTTAGCGTTTCTCTACAGCGTGGAAACAGAAAAATCTCGTCTGCGAGGCGGACAGGAGCTGGCTTGCACATCGATATCCCTCTTGGAGCAATAAGTTCACCGTGAGACGTGATAAAAATTTCGGCGCTTCCATATCGTAATGCTCGGCACGTTCGTAGCCGAACCGAGCGGATTTCGAAAATTCACTTTTACCAGTCGGCTCGAGGCTCGTCGAGCTGAATTCCAGGCTGGATATTTTCGCGATGGCGAGCAGTTGCTACGATCATCGCTTCAGAATCTGCGCAAGATAAATCGGAATGGTCGGCGAAGCATTCTAACGCGTTAAACGACACCTGATCGAGCCCCTATTCTCTATTTCTTCTTAGTTCTCTATTTTCAGCACTTCAATATCAACTTTGTGATATTAAGATTGAAAGAATTGTTCGGGAAAATATCGGTGATTTTGATATCGTAGCGAGTCGCGTCGTCGTCCGCTTTATGTTACGTTACATAGAAATTCTGTGGAACATATTGTCAGCTTTTCCACTTGTTTCCCATTTCGAAGTAGAACATACGCGCGTCACGTTTCTCGATCGCGGAGGGCTTAACAAATACGAGCCCGTTCATCCTTTTCCTTTCGTAACGAAGTTCGTTTAGTTATTGCCCTCAATTGTTTCGGGGCGGACGGTTTTCAATTTTTGAGGAATGCTCGTGCCACCTCCTATACATCGTTGGTATCGTCCTGCAATTTCTATCTCTGCCCCCTCCCCTCCTATTTCCAACAAGAAATTCGAAACCACATACACGGCTCTCAGATATCTACGCGATTACAAAGAAACGAACGAAAGATCTATTACGATTTTCCTACTACTAAATTTGACGAAGAAGAACAAACTTTATCAACGCAACGGTGGGGTATTAATTAATTAATTAGAGATATCGTAGATGATTTCAAATACCGCGACCATAACTTTCACGTTTATTACCATCCCGTTGAATTATACGATATTGATCGATCTCCGTCGAAGAAATCTGTCGTTAGTCAAACGATATCGTAGCGTATCACGGCCACGATTATTAAAATTTACTAACCGGTAAATTCACGTGAAATCGTTAACCCTTTGATGGTTCGAGGCACGAACGTTGCTCGAATGAAAAATATAGAATATCTTGCCGACGATTTTCCCTCGATCGTTCGCTCTCTTTAGCCGAGCCACCCGATAATGAGCTGTTGTATCGGCTTTCGGCCGAGAGAAAGAGCAGTAGGGGATCGACAATTAATCCTTTTTATCCGACTACCGCCCTGAGCGCGAGCGGGCAAGACTGGATCAACGAGAAGGAGGACATCGTGAAGAAAAAGAGGCGAAATAGAGACGAGGAGGGATGAGAGGGAATAAGGGAAAGATCGAAGAGCTGAAACTCTATAAACAAAAAAAAGAAGAAGAAAAAGAAAAAAATAATTCAGCGAGAAAGGGAAGTTATGGAGAAAGGAAGTTAAAAGAGTGATAGACGGGAGAACAAAAGTAATGGAGGGGCTGAAAGTATCGTATATAGATTCCCCCGTGTTGCGTCAAACGCTGAAATTTATTGCAATTTATTTTTAGAGAGCCTGTTACACTCTTCCTCCGTGTTTATCTTTATTATATCATTTTGTTTCTTTTGTTTGCCAGTATATGTAGGTTGATTACATTGCCTGTTTCCCGACACGTTTAATCCTGACGCGAATACGGCGATCAAGTGTAATGGGCGATAATTTCACGCTCGAGTAAATTATAATGGCGCAAATTTGAGTGGCTGAGCTTGGTTCAGGTTCTCTTTATTTTCGTGCTAGCCGAGTCACTGTTTTCTACTCTATTTTATGATTCCTTCGTGTAACTAATTATACGCAATTAATTGTTGTTGATCATGAATAAACTAGATAATAGAAGGATGAAATTATCTTTCTTTCACGCTTATTTATAATAATACTTGAAACATCCACGTTGGATATTTTCTTGACTACGGCGATGATCTACGTATTTGCAATTCCTCTAAAATTGACAATACTTTTCCTCGTCATTTTATTCATTTTGAACAAAAAAGGTTAAAAAGGAGGAATTCCGGCGACTCTTTACATGAAAAGAACTCTCTTCGAAATGCTGCTTTTTTCTGTTTTTCTTCTTCTTCTTTTTTTCTTTTTTTCTTTTCTTTTCTTTTTTTTTGCTGGCGACATAACCGTGTCAATTACAGCGAAAGAAACAAGCGTGGGAGCAATCCCATCTCGATTTATCTTCGAAGGACGCACGCGCAGTTGACGAGAAACGTGGAATATCTCGGGAAAAAATACGGCGGATATTTTTTAACGGTATTTTCGCATTTTTTTTTGTTCTTTTTTTTGCTTTTTTCGTTCTCGTTTGCTTCATCGTCGAATTTTCGCGACACGAGATCGGTTTTCGTAGAAAATAATTGAAGCATCGATCTGGACGTCGCAACAGGACGATACGCCGGCTCTCGAAAACGGTCGCCTCGTTTATCTTGCCTCTCGGGTTGGTCGGTGCCGCGTTATTTCGCGAGAGGACGCAAAGTTTGTGCGGGTGCAGCGAGGCGACGCGGTGACAGCAGTCGCGGGTACGTGGCGCGTTAACATTCGCGGAGTTGGTTCATTAAAAAAAGCGCGGAACAAGCTCCAGGGCGCGCTCATTTGTTAAAAGTTCGCGGGCTTGTTCGCTGTTTGAATCGTTGATTAAAGAAGTGGCGGTCTCCCGTCTCATTTTTTATGCGTTTTCCCTTTTCCCCGTACTTTCGCATGTTTCTTCTATCCACCTTCCTTCTTTGTTCTTTTATCTTTTTCTTTTCTTTCCTTTTCCTCTTTTTTTTCTTCTTTTTTCTTTTTCTTTTTTTTTTTCTTCACAGAACTTATACCATTTGAACAGTTTGAGGAGTAATTTAGGATGATAAGGATATATATTTAACGGATGAATTTCGATGTTCCGTCTGTTGTTACGGAGTTGTAGCTTGGAAATACGAATTTTTTCTTCCATTTTCAAAGTAATGTAATTCGTGCAATGTGGATAATAATAATAATAATAATCTGGTATCTTAGACAGGAATTTCTGCCCTTTGAGCAATCGAGCGCAATTCGCTATTGCTATTGAAGATGAATGAGCCAAAGATGAGTTACTAACGTCCTATTTGCTAGCTAAATACACCAATTACTGTCCACTAGGTTACTGTCGTCGGTAAATCAGCATGCGTTAATCCTTGTCCTCGCTGTTACACGGTCCATTGACGGCGAAAAGCGTATTCTTACTTGTCCGAGCAAGTACTCGCAGCCTGTTGCGCAGACTTCGCGCTTTTATACCTCTGTTGGATCCGAATATAACCGCTTGAGCTTTTCCAAGGTTAGCATTAACGGATGAACAATTGCTCCTTTTAATGGATCGTCTACGACCAAAAATTACTTTCAGCTTTCGAAAATCAGACTAACACTTGTACATTTTCAAATCAACGACGACGGAAATCTTTCGATTACCCAGCCTTCTCAGAAACCAAAAGGTAACTTTTCGATTTTCTGTCAAATAGCTTACAAATAGCTTATAATCGCCTATATCCTATTATGTCTATCTCGTGCCTAGAAAGAGGCTACCAACAAGTCGATTTCTTCTCGAATCGTACCGAAGAACGTTTCAGAAACGTTTTCTCGACCGAGGAGATCCATGGCGAATGTCCAGGAGTTGGATCGTTTCGGTGAGATTTGTCCGGCCGATCATCGGTCCTACGGGGTATAGAGGAGGCGAGTGCAATGGCGGGAAGGAAAGTGGTTGCTAGCATGGTGCGGCACGTATATGTATAGGGCGGTGCGAAAGCCCGCATTGCGGAATGAGAGATCGCCTATCGGCCTATTGGCTTGTCCTCTCTGCTCGTTTATTTCCATCTTCCTCCCCTCACCGCCCTTTCCGGTTTCTCCCGTTGGTATCCGGTTGTACGATCCTGTATCCGTCTCTGTCTGCCACTCAACACTCCTCTTTCGTTGCCAATTTGCGACGAGATTCACAGCTGGAGGCGATAGCGACGCGTGCGTGTCAGATAAGAATCGCTTTTGCAGCCTGGGCCCCGGGGTGGTCCAGTCCCGTTCGATCCCATAAATCGAACGATTCGATCGTCGCTCGGAAGATTTAACGGCGACGAAAGCCCGGCTCGCAGTAAATGTCAACTGATTTTCCTAGATTCTTTATAGGCGAGCCACGATAAGCGCCGTTGCTTTTTTCCTGCGTTCGTTTAACCGAGAGATGTCTGCTTTCGAAATTGAGAAGTTGAAACAATCGAACGACGTTGGCAGAGAGAAATACGAAGAAACGATATTTGTTCGGCAAAAGGGGATGCAACACTGTGTCAGACACATAGAAATATAAGGATATCCGTTGGTTACATTTATTGGAAAACTCTAACAAATTTTATTTCATTCGCTATTTTATGTACGTTACGTTATGTACGTTGCACGTATGATGCAAATGGAATAACTAGAAAATCAAAGAAATAGAAATCATTCAATTTATATTAAAAAATTAAAAAATGAATGGGGTGTCGTAATATTTATCGTCGACACAATATACAATATACGATACGAAATGTGGCAGAAAGTCGTGCGCTAAGATAATTTATTTTACCTTTTCGATTGTGTTGGATCAGAGAAATGCGATTTTTCTTCTGTTTCTTTCTTTTTTTTTTTTTTGTTTCTAAAAATTTCTGGAAATTTCCCACTTCTGACGTTTACCCTTGTCGTTTATCGTTTCAACTCCTTCATCGGATCATACCATTCTTGCAAAATTATAACATTGATAAAGAATATTTTCATTGAAAATTCTATTTCATTACGAAATGGAACCGCTTATAGTAATGCTGTGTACAAAGCAAGTTCTTAACCAGCTTTGTGAAACTACTTTGTGAAATTACTTTGCGAAAATTCGCGATT
Organism: Bombus haemorrhoidalis; assembly: GCA_014825975.1. Classification (NCBI taxonomy): domain Eukaryota; kingdom Metazoa; phylum Arthropoda; class Insecta; order Hymenoptera; family Apidae; genus Bombus; species Bombus haemorrhoidalis. The sequence continues at coordinate 15,010,430 of CM026161.1, forward strand.
CTTCTCACAAATATAACATTTCGATGTTTCTGAATTCATAATTGTACCTCTGCTTGTTAGTCGCGAGTAAGAAACATTAGCATAAATAAAGAGAACGTCCCTTATTCCCGCATTTCAAACTACTTCAACTTCCATAATACCATAATACCATTTGCTAATTGAAATTTAACTTTCCCCTCTGATCCTCATCATTAATACATTCACGTGATATTTACTCCTATAAACACGTGTCTTTAAGTTGTTGGCCAAGTTTCAAACGATTTCAATGAAGATGTCTGACGATGAATTAGCAGTAACGGCTGCGTTAATTCAACGATTAATGGGCAATTTTCTGAAGCTGGAAGGGAAGCGTGGTTACTTCGAGCAAGTGCAAATATTGGTCTTCTTTGCATATTGCGCCTGTGTACGGGACGTGGTCACAGTTTCGAGTCTGTTTGTCGCGATTTCGCGAATATTTATGCATACGAATCTTCGCGGTCGCGTGCAATCGCGCTCGCTTAGTTTTGCGCCTGTCGTTCGACAATTTTGCATATGCATGCGTAAACGCGCGCCACTCCGCGCGTTAAATATGCTTCGACGCGCAGTTGTGTTATTTATATAGGGAACTCGTTAGGCGGTTCCCTGTGTTTCTATCGTTTCGTGTGTCTCACTGATAACGATTTCATAACGGAGACTCTTATTCCTTCGATTTTCAAGTCGTAACATTGAAATTTAAGAGAAAAATTCGATAAACGAAGCCTGATATTCGATATGTTCCGTCGCTGTTGGATGATACATCTGGGTCTGGGTAAAAAAGTGGTTATTTCCGTTCGGTATTTTCAAATGCAAGTCGTACGTATTCGACGCGCCTTTTGCTTGAGAATTCCGAGACTGAAATAACTCCAGAAGAGCGAAAAAAGAAAAAAAAAGGAAATACTTGTGTATCGTCCAATGAGCAAAATTGCCTAGAAATTAGAAATTTCCCAAGGTTCTGACGACTGTGCCACCATTTTAATTGTAAAAGCTTACGATGGAACGTTCAAATTTCCATGAAATTAACAGGCAGGAATATATCTCAAAGAGATGAATTTAATTTACAAAATGTTTAAACAAATTTAATTTGGACACTTACGCGCGTGTAGGCGATGGATATACGGAAACTAAAATTGAGAAGAATCGATCGAAAAAACCACAACGGGTTAAATCTTCGTGTCGTCCACGTATCCTCGAAAATTCTGGAATTTAAATTCTTCATTCCCCCGTGTCGTGGATTCGATGTAACGTTAAAACTCCCTTAGCGGGTTCGGCGTGGTTAGACCGAAGCGGTCTCGGCCGAGACGCCGCGCCATGTTGCCGTTAGACGTAATTCAAATTCCGGTGAATTTCAAGCGGAACCGAATGCGATAGCGAGGATAGCGTTTAAACTCCGCTTTGCTCCGAGCTGATCTCCACGCGACGAAATGACTTCACGCATTCGCGGCCGCTCTTCAAAGCATTCCGCTAATTTACATGCATACAAGCCTATATCGAGGTCGACTCGGGCACTTTAATAAAATCAAGCAGAACGAAGATAAAAGCATGGATGGAAGTGGTTGCGGGAGAGGGATGGAAAGACAGAGATAGGTAGAGAAAGGAGAGCGTGTTGCCAGAGAGTAACGGGCCAGCTATTCCCAATTCCCACCCAATCTAAAATCAATCTTAGTTCGTGCTCTTAGACGAACTGGAAGTAGTAGGATTCTAAAGGGAGCCGCGAGGGGATGAAACGAGGGCGAGGTTCGACCGATCACTTTTAAGCAGGCTTGCAAGTCTGCATTATTCAAACTCCACCGCCAACCGAACTAGAGTTCCACTGGCACCCTCTAAAGAACCCCCTTGTGCTTTTCTCTACGAGACTAACCCCTTCCTGCCCTCCTCCCCCGCCCCCTCCATCTTTTTCTATTCTACACCGCTTCGTCCGATTTCTCTTGCTTCTCTGCCCGTTTTCGTTTCGGTTACGCGCGAGGCCGCACGTTTTTAATCGTTATTCCCACTTTGTTAACGCTTTCGTGATTTTAATATTTTTTTACTTTACTTATCTGTCCCCTGGAGCGTTCTTTCTAGAATATTGGAAGCTAGCATTTGAGATTCGAGAGTGTTCAACGAATTGAAATTCATGACAAACGGTTTAAAGATTCGCGATCAATTTTACGTTACTAAAGCTGTCCTTTTATTTAGTTGTTCCATTAACTCCACATGTACTCCTGTACCGGACGTTTCAACAGATATTTCATCTAACTAAGTATCTGTCTAGCGTTCTACTCGCAAGTGACTACTCCAAATGACAAAGATTTTCCATTCTATCTTTATCACGAAAGCGCGCATGACTTCTTCTTAGGACGACGAATATTATTTTTGCTGTATCGTGGATCGTAACAATATCTAACTTAAATCTAAATAATTCAGACGGACTTTTTAAATCTTTCCTCCCAATCATGCTGCCGTATTCCGTATGGAACAAATTCTATAAACTAAATAATAACATTCATCGACCCCCGTTTAAAATTGTTAAGAACCGATCAGAATACGAGCAAACGGACATGCAAATTTCTAACTTCCATTTCGTTATATACCTAACATTCGAACGCGAATTTTCCTTCGTTTCTAGCATGTAAATAGAAATTTAGATCTTACAAATAATACGCAGCGAATTATTTTCAGAACAATTAAGTCGACGTCGATGGTAAACAAAGATTAGAAAAGTTTATATATGACGCGAGTTCACCGAAAGCTTCGTTGAAGCGTCGTCAGGTTGAAAGGCTTAGAAGCACCGACGTCTTAAGCGGGATAAAGAAAAAAAAAAAAAAAAAAAAAAAGTAAGCCGCGGAAACAAATCTGTTTGGAATCACGTGTTGGCTAAGGACGCTCGATCTGAATCGATTATTATACCCGTGTAATGATATTCGGAAGCGTTTATGAGGTTTGGTTGTCCGAAAGTGAAATTCCAATAGGATTTAACGGGTCGTTTCCTGGAACGTATAAAAGGGTTCCTTCGAGGAATTTCAATTGGTCACGATAATGGGGTGATTTTAATGACAATGGGAGTATGAATATTGAGTCGCGGATAAGAATGGGACTCTAGATCGGAACATGTGAGTTTACGTTTATCGGAGAACGATAACAGATAATTCTCCTCCTCTTTGTGTCGTCGGACGATTTATAATTGCTTTCGAGTCTTTCGTTAGGATAAAGATACGTCATTTGTTTCCTGATAAGAGTTGTTGTTATTATTCAAAAAGACTTTTCTATTCATTGATTCTTAGTAATGATTTATCAGTCACAAAGGCTCGTCATATATTGATTATTTTGACAGTAAAGCGTTACAGTCGAACGTTCTGATGGAAGATTTTCATTTAGAGAGACTATATATATATATATATATATGTATAATTTCACATAATATCAACGTTTCACATGACCATCCTGAATCTGCAAAATTGTTGTTACAGTTTCACTCATACTCCAGAGTCGCGATCATACATAATTACTAAAAGTCGAGGAATTGTCGAAACGTCGTCGGGCGTTACCTTTTTCACGGCGATTCGACAGCGAGGTTCTCGAACGCTGGGAATAGAACGGATGATCGGACTTTTAAGCGGAATCCTCGCGGCGCGGCGTCTGCATTATTCACACGGTTCCTCTTTCGCCTCGATGCTTTTGCCCTCGCCACATCCAGTCGGGACGCCATTCTCGCGTGCAGGTGTCAATTTGTCCTTCTACCTCTTTCACACCCTCACCTTCTTCGTCCTTCTGTTTTTCTTTCGACTGTCTTCGTCTCCTTCGTTCTCTCCATCTGCCGAAATGCTCTTCCTTCAGGACGGGCACATTAGACTTCCAAATTATTGAAAGCAACAGCAGGAGACCAAGAGATAGATCCTCTCTTCCTCTCTTTCTCGTACTCCTTGCTCCTTTTCCATCTTTTCCCCTTTAAGCACGCTCGTCTCTCCGTCATCTTAGCGATTCCATCTACGTCGGTCTATAGCTAATGGAATGGTCCTAAGGATCGAATCCACGAGATCGGTACACGTGGCGAAAGGCTATTTTCGTAGCCGTTTCCAATATAATCGCATCCTCGGTTGGCTGTATCAGGCTTGGGAAAGTCGATCGTGAGTATCACCGACGGTGAACATCGTGTCGATGCTCTTCGGCTTGACCGTGCCACCTGTCCGTTCATTATCGATGCAAGCGCTTCGAGTGGGATCCGTGTCCTCGGTTGCGGCGATCGGCTTTGTCCCGCTAATGCTACGAGACCGACCGACCATCCTTCGGCAACCCTCCACCAGATTCTCGCGTGTCACCGTTAATCGTTCCCCGACAAAATTGGATTAGGCACGGGGAATCCATTTGTGGAACGCCTTTCGCCCGTATATCGAAGAACCGTGTCTCGTCTACTTTATTTCGTGAACAAGTTTCTACGGTGAATAATATAGACGCTGTATTTACTATTGAGCCTATAGAAATTTCCTAGTACCTTGACATTCAACTCTGTCTGATTCGAATATACGATTCGTTATGTAGCTTTGTCACAAAAAACTGATGTAATCTTTATATGAATTGGTCATCTCATCGCTCTGTTAATAACTGGCTTCAATAATAACTTCAACGAAGCATTGATTGGAGTGTACGTTTCGATGAAAACTAAAAAGCATGTCGCGTTGGTCAACGTATTTTTTCAAGCAATCGAACGTCGAGCAGTTCTCGTCCAATGAAAAACAAATTTCGCCGTTAAAAGTGCACAATGCTGTGCAAAAGGATCGGTCGATTTTTCAACGAAGCGCGCTTTACAGACGAATAAAACTGAAAGTACACGATACTTTTCCATAGAATGGGGTTACTGCTAATTTTTATCGTTATCCGTGTCGACCGATTCTATAATTTCTGGTTTCGTCTCAAATCACGAATAACGAATAAAAAATCTGGCAGTACTAGCGATTCAGCGATAATGAACTTTTCCACGAATTTTTTCACTTTCGCGTTTCTGTTGTTTCGTCGATTCGAATCTATCGTTTCTATAGCATCAGACGGCAGACGGTGTACAGTATCGATGAAATGTTCCTGGTTGGTGGCGAACGGATAATCAAAACGTTGCGCGTGTGTTATATACGGCGCGAATACCGTGTGTTGGCTGGATACAAAGCAGCGATTTGACGAGGCTTTGTTTTGCTGATACAAGTGCCTGTACCTTAATTAGCATTATGATCGTGCATTATGTTGAATGAAACTCTGTTTTCGATACCATTATCGTTAATTTTATCATTAGTTCTTAATTGGAATATATCGATATTTTTTGTGGAGCATAGTCGTCCATGCTATCGTCCGAGATACGAATTATTGGTATTTATGAATTTTGCGTTATATCTGTAAAAGTCCTTCTTGTAATTTCAATTTTTTGATAAGAATAAATTACGATTTTGGCGGTAGCGTTTGAAGGGATTTTCATAACATTCTTGTAAAATCAGTTTTCCAAACTGCTCAGATCTTCCGGACAACTTCCGGGAAACTTCCTCTTACCAGATACTAGAAAGTCAATTTCACTGATCAATTTTACAAATTAATATGCATCATATCATATATACATACAATACGCAATGAAATAATCTGAAACATTATTTACTTAACTCCCCAACCGTTACTTTGCTTTACTTAACTGTCTACGAAAATATCGTGCCATTATAAGATATTTCAAATTATAGAACATTTATGATAAAGGTAGTTGCTCGGCATACATACTGTAAAAATAGAATATCCGATTGGTGATTTTCTTTTAAAATAATAACTTTGACATGTTTCGAAAAAACAGATCCATCCCTTCCGAAATTACCCTACAGCCGTTCATAATTCGTTCATTCTTGCACTCTCGATTTTATCCCCGAATCGCAATTATAATTTACACGCGATGCAATCCGGCAATTCATAATCCGCAAACGCGAAATCGAAGCAGCGAGGAGATCGGCCTCTGAATGCGAAACAATAATTTCCATCGAGTATCGCGATTTGTACAGATTACGTGATTAAAAGCCGGGGTTCTGTGGTTTTAACGAAACACGGGGAAGAGGATATTATACCGGTCGGCTTTTAAATAATGGTTTTCGACGTTTTATCGTAAAAAAGCGAGCACTGGACGAGGGTAAAACACAGAGGAGTGGGTAAAAAGGAAATAAAATGAACAGAGGAGACAAGACTGGAAGCTGGAGCGGAACAGAGAGAGAGAGAGAGAGAGAGAGAGAGAGCACGCGAAAGAAAGGAGCCAAGGGAAAGACGGACCCCGTGGGTTAATTTAACTTGTTCCCATCGAGACACGCTCGGTTCCTCGAGGAGCAAGGGAAAAAAATCGTCTCACTCCGGGGTTAATTTGTAAGCGCTGGTTCGGTTCAAGCCAGAATCGATGGTCTGGGCACGAATTCGCGGACGGTTGAAAAACAGTTTGCAGAAGGGTGGGTGAAATAGCAAAAGGGAAAGGACGAGGGAAATTGTCTCGAAACACAGTTTGCCGGTGGCACAGGGGTTATTACACGTCAGTCACACCTCTCTCAAAATTGCGAAAGTTTTATAAGACACAACGATCCTCGGTCGATTACGTCCCACGCGACTTATGACCGGCACCTTTATTATTGCGCCGAGTAGTCTCGTCTTATATTGCATCGCGAAAAACAAAATTGCTTGGACTCTGCTTTAACCGGGCATTTGTTTTATTTTCTGCGAACCTGCCATCTGGTTAAATGGTATTATCTTTTAGTTTTTCACGTCATTCTTCTTTCGTTCGTCGTTCGTTGGTGAGATTTGAATGGACGTTGTTGCGTGGGATGCTTCCGGTGATTGTTGCGTAAGACGTAATATTAAACGGCAGGCTACGTGTCATGTCTGTAGTGCTCCCTCGATAGATTTAATCAGGTAATGGTGGTAACTTTATGGTAATCCGTAAGTAGAAAATCCACAAGTTTCTACGATTAAAGCCGAGATACATATTTGGCGGAGTTTCGCTTCAAAAATTCTAACGAATCAAATAACTTTCCGATGACATAAAGTTTCTTTTTCCTAATACTCCGATACGTTTTCCCCGCAAATACGTCTTCTCCATTTCTCTCAAGTTTTAATATAACCTCTATCGATCGTAACCACGATCAAAACGGAAAGATTAAGCAAATAGAAACGGAACGTGATTAAACCAGATACGTTTTTGGTTAATTACGTAAATTGCACCGGGCAATCGTTTCTCTACCATTCATATCATTTTTCGTCGTTCGCGTCGTAATAGTTTCAGTTCTGAGATACTTTCGGATTTTCTCGATTTTCGAACGCTTTCCGCTTCTCCTTTTCGAAGAAGTACGAAGTACCTATCAGCGGTAAACTTCTGCCGGCATACGCTTCGCGATATCTCCCGTGTCCTTTCCTATCTCTGTACATGGCTGTTCTCCTCGAATATGCATACGATTTGAACAATAGCAGCGCTGCACGGCGACCACTTTTTCCTACATCTCGATTTTCTTCAGTGTTCGGAACGGAACGATCTTAAAGCTCGGCGAAATATACTACTTAACGATTTCCTTTTGCCATTATATAGTTTCTTCTGAATGGAGGAATCTTGAGATAAATATAATAAAGTGTACGAAGGGGAGTATGGCGAAATCGTTTTTCTTGAAATGCCCTTTTATAATCGTATAATCTCTGGAAATGTTTATACGGTACATACGGTATTGGAAATTATTTCTCAAAATGCATTCGAATCTTTTGTCAACTATTCAATTTATTACTTTCATTACTTTTCAACCTGGCCTATCCCGCAATACTCGTAAAATAAATCGGATAATGAGAAATAGTTTCGAAATTTTTTAATCGAGTCGCGCTTTCGATTTATATGTAATTCGATAAATGAAACGCAATAATATGATATATATGTATATACAGATAATATGACAATAAAGGAATAAAAATGTTTCAATAATAAGCTGGTACTAAAGAAACAGTAGCATCGATGAACAGTACTAAAGAATTTGGTCCAAAAACAAATCACTCGACGGTTTCATCGTCATTTAGAGAAATTCTAAACCGATTTTTCCGAGCTTTTGATAAGTAATCGGAATCGTTTCGATCCACTCGTGTCATCGGATCGATTTGGAATTGAAACGAACCGTGTTCGAAAAAAACATTTTACCGCTGCGTAAAACGCAAGGAAAATTCACCGTTGGTTGGTGTTCGTTGCTGTTAAATTAACAAACGTACGCCGTTACCGATGTGCATCTCGCTGAATTCCAATTATTTCGTTGATCGGTCGCCGTGTGATTTGCTAAATCACTAAAACGCAGATGTAATCATCAAATCTACTCCCGTAACATCTCACTCTAACTGCTTTTCCACTGGTCGCTATCCTGCATGCCACATAATTAATCAATTTTGACAGATCCAACAGAAATTCCAATACAAAGTTATTGAGTAAACTGAAACCACTTACTTACTTTGTGCTGTTGCTTACTTTGCTTGAATTGTTCTTTCAAGTTTCTATTCATTTTGTCGATTAGTCGATTAGCCGATTGTCGAATCGACTAATCATTTGACAATTACGTACGTTGGAAAATGTAGAGTTCAGATAGGAACGTGTAAATTTTCTGTAACTTAGATCCATTGAGCTTTTTCCTTATAACGTTTCTAGAGAATCAATTCGGGAAATTTTGGTCGATTTTCCTGTAAACGAAAGATCAACTGCTTCGTTTGCTGTTGAATTTTGAATTTGAAAAAGAACGATCGCGGAAAAGCCAAATGTCAGAGAAATTGTCAGAGTATCGTCGACATTTCGACTTGCTTTCGCTTTTATTATCATTCGATATCCTATTGATAGCTTTTTATCTCACTTCCGTTCGAATAGATTGGTACTTTTTGTTGATCGTCGGTGTAACTTATTCAACATTATCCACATTCTGAAGACGTACGGTGGTCAAAGAGGTCTCGACGGATAGATAGACAACGGATTGGGGCGGAAAGCAGACGATATAACAACGGTGTCCAAGTTTCGTGGCAAGAGCCGCGGTCGGATGAGAATTATTCAAGGATTTTCCAGATAATGCAATAACGTAGCAGCGCGCACGCTGCCGCCCGTGAGAAATTAGCGGCATGAATTATGAATGAGACCGACTTTGCCGGCCGTTTATCTTCTTTAATGTTTCTTGGCGTCTTTCGTTGGACGAGACTACCAACAGTGCGTCCTGGTACTCGTGATTTCTTACCTCTTTATTCTACGTTTTCAGCGTGCCATCGCGACGAAAACGCTGATATCGGCGATAAATTGGACGTTCTATTGTTTTTCGAAACAGATGGAAACTATATCGGAATCTTGATAAGGATTCATTTCGAAAGACGATAAGTCTTTTCAGTCATAGTTCGTTTGGAATTAAGTTCAAAGTTGTCGAGCAATGAACAGTTAGTGTGGTATATCCTACATTCGTCATCCTGTTGTATCATTCGTGTTCGCCAAAAATGCGGCGGATTAACGTTTTATGGTCCGGCGGTGTCCCCCTCTTTTCTGGATAAAAGCTCTGCATAAAAACAGAACGCATGGTGATTATATGATTTTTGTCTGAATATAATGCGATATGACAAAATGTACATATATATATATATCTTATAGGAGAGTGACAAAGTACATTTCTCGGGAAATTCATTTGAGATAGAAAGTTTGAAGTAGAAAGTCGTTAATAATTCGACCATTTGACAGGCTGGAAAACTCTTTAGCTTTTACAGCCATTCGATCTTAAATGTCTTTAATAGAATGTCGTTTATGTACGTATATCGCTTACTGTTCGAACAAGAGTTAAAACGATTCCTAAATTATGCGATTCTCTGTTAAACAATACAAGTACTGTTTGGCTAAAACTTCGTTCGATATTTTCAGCCTAAGAACTTTCAAATTTATATTTCAGTACATGCAAAATGTACTATTTCGCTGGTGCGTCGCTCTTATACATTAATAGGATGAAACATCTCCTTCGCGTATAAATGTATAATTATTTCACAGAATGATATTAGTATGAATAGCGATAATTTCAAAGCGCTGACGTCAAACGACCGCCATTACGCACGAATGTTTCGTACATGCAGCACTCGGTAACAGTCACCTTTCAAATCGAACACCCGTTAAATGCAATTAGACAATTAGCCGCGAACACGATGGAGCAGCGAGTGCTTCGTCGACGCTTTTCACCCTTCTGCCGCGTTGAGAGCGCCACTAGAGCCAGTCAACGAAAACCACGTATTCCGGGAGACGACGATGAGATAGGAATATTCATTGTCATAGCACGCACGCTTCTCTGCCCGAGGGATGTTCGACGACCGGCGACCCCCTTCTCGATGTACTTTGTGGTCGACCGATCTCTTCTTTCATTCTCGATGCACCGGCACGAAAACCCTTTAAACCGTCCCGCCGCCGTATCTTTCCGCTTTTGCGCACAATTTCACCTCGCTGCTGTTAATTAGCCCAAGCTGTCGTCTCTTATCGGCGACGATCGAAGAATTCGATGTATCATATTGTGATACATAATTTCAAGGAGGGAAAGGTTCGAGTATTTGATCGATTTTCACTTTCAATCTTTGTTGATTATTTAAACAGTTTTAGTAATTCGACCATTGTAACTTTAGCAGATGTTCTTTCAGCAAATGAAATGCCGGGCTCGCTGATAGTAGAAAGTATAAAGTGATTTTGAAGTGTCTGCGAGCTTTTCAGCGGTTAATGAATAGTAGTGAGTAACAGGATGATCTTCAACTCCAAACTCGATAATTCTTCGTGGCTTTTAAGTAATCCTTTACCGATTTCTTTTGTCTACTAACTTACCTTGATCTCTCGAGAATCTCGATGATCGCATAGAGTGAGCTTCGAATGGCCATGGGCTAATGATATTCTAATAACCTTGTATATATATAGCAATGACACGATGATCTGGACGCGAATCTTTACGCGAGACGAAAAAGTGAAGAAGAAATTGCAGCCGTAACGATGTATTATCTATAAAAATGTTTGCTTGAACAATAGTCTGGCTTTTTACGATCGTCCACGATACAATGTAGTATCGACATTCTATCCGTTTAATAAACTAGAGATCCGAATATATGCCAATATTTACAGATTAATGCGTTGCCTCGTCCTTTAAAACATCCTCTCATACGATAGAACTCGTTGCTGTTTGATTGCATTAATCGCGATTACTCGTTAATACGATCGTCCCGAGATTTCCAAATTTCCACCGGCGTTGAGAATCTTTCGATCAATATCTCTCAAGTTCCAATTTTGGACATTGATCCCGTTTCAGATTATACGATTGTTGTACAGACATAAACCAACAATGAAAATTAGAACAGGAACGATATTTATATCAGAATAACGGTGAATAATTTATGATGCGACGTGAACGATAATTCATTAATTCGGCTAATTGAGCGGTCGCGATATTCTTCGACGATCAAACGGGTGCCAGCCCTGAATTGTTAACACGCTGTAGCAAATTTAATTGAGCGGTTCGCGTAATTATCGTCTTTCTTCGATCGATTATTTACGTTTTAACGAGGCGTTTTCTAGCGCCAGCGCGCCCAGTGCCGATATTTTCTATAGAATTTAACGAAAATCCACAATTTGATATATTTGATATGTAGTGCATATGACAGATATATATATATATATATATATATATATATCAGTCCGTATAAGAGTATGCTTGAACACGCGGCTAATTCCGGAATGAACAGGATTAAATAGTCGTCAGGAAATCATTTTGTATGGGAAAAGAAGTCAAATACAATTCTTTGCCTTCGAGAAAAGAAATTTGAAAATTTATCGTGTAGTAAAGTTCAAACTTTATTTTCTGTCGATTATTTAACTCTGTATAGCTCGGAATCAATCGTCTCTAAATATACAATATATACATATTGACAAATTTTCCACTTTTTTTTTCTTATTTCTTACACAGGGAACCCGTCGTTCTCCTTCTTCGGCTTCCGTGTTCTCTACCTAGCATTACATATGAATCCTTGGAATTAGTTAAATGCACACGCGCATTTTATTTCAATCTCACGACATTCGTATATCTCGTTGATTAGTATTTTCTCTCGCTCTCCCTCTTTTTTCTTTTTTTTTTCCTTTTTTTAACGACAGAATACGCGGAAAGCTCCCATTCTGTCCGTCCATTTCATTTTGTTTTCCTTCTATTTCTGTTTTTTAGATCACAGATAATGAAGCCTCTGTGCTTTAAAAGACAAAGAACCGCTTTCGAAACGATGCAATATAAAATACGACGATATACACAGGGTATCAATGTGAGGTTTTATTCGTCCTAAATATTCGCTGCACGGTCACAATCACGATTCGTTTTAAACGCTATTGCAATTTTAAAATCGCAAACAATAAACGAATAAACGTAATACAGAGGCATAAACACAAGCAGCGGAATAAAATTCGTTCGTTGTTAAATTGAACGACGGTGTTCGACGATAAAGTAATTACAAGTTCAACGAACAGTTTCAGCGCGAACACCTTTGCGCAGCGAAACAATCGTCAGCTACCGGCAACTATTCCCACTAATAACCATTCTGGCAATTATCCAAATAATTCGTGTTAACATGAAGCTCATCAAGACTTTCCGCCAACTTCTAACTTTCAACCCGTGAACCCGAATAGAATTACAGCCAATCGAATAATCAACCATCGGTAATTGCTTTTCCACTTCTCGATATTCTTTCGTTCCTCGTTCGGTCGAAATTGCACGGTTTTGAATTTCACTTTCAATCGCGTCGTCATCTATTTTTCGTAACCTGCTACTTCGCGTGTCGTAGGTGGTTGCGTACGTACGACTGTCTGACTTTATGCACGCACAAGTATATCGTGTTTCCGTTTGGCATGTTCTGTATACGACAGCATACGTTTCGGTAGTTTAGCGAAAGGAGAAAAAGTAAATATTATTCCTTAGGACTTAATTTAGGAATAATATTACTTCTATGAAATAATTATAAGCGTGGAATATTGCTAACTCTCTCCCGACGTGTGTTATTTCTCCTAGATGATATAAACGTTTCCTACAAGATACACGCGCCTATAATTATTCCCTAGGGGAATTCTCGGGGAGGAAAATTATTACAGAAGCAATTACAGATCAGCGAAGAAAGATTTTTAACCATTTCGATTGATTATGATTAAAAAGGTCAATCAGGATCAAGTTAATAAATCAACTCAAGAAAGTATGTGAAAGCAATCGAATCACCGAATATCCTCTATACTCTATAACTATATATCAAGAACGACAATCAACTAACGCAAGAACTGTTTCAACTTCGATTACATCGTTCCTTCTTTCTCCTTGCCAACTTTCCTACGTACCGGTATTCTACGAGAGCGCTGCGGTTTCTGGGGCGAATCGAGTTGCCAAATTTCTGGCAGCCGGCCCCGGAACTTCGCTGATTCGGTATTCGCGAAAGGAGTTACCAAAAATACGCTCGGCACAAACGTTATTTCGATATACCGTCGCGACATCCTAATTCGACGATGCGCCGCCGCTGTTCGCGAACTTAGTTCCACGCTCGTAGTCAATGCAATCACCGACGGAAGAAACACCGAGAAGATATCCGAGGGAAAATGTACGCAAAGTTGGATGCAGTAGGTAGGGCGCGCACGATTTCCTATACGGGATATGACCCTATTCGCCTTATCTGTTCGCCACGCTCGGATCGAACGTATTTTTATATGCGCATGCGAAACGTCGTACGGATACGCACGGCGAGGTACACAGTTGTCTTACGAGATCGTCTTATTGCTCGACGAATTTCGCTGCAGGCATCTTGTTGCTGCCACGTCGCGTCGTTCGATTATCGGAAGATCCGATCGGCCGTAGGAAATCTATGAAATTCGCGATCGATAGCGAAATTTATGTGTTACAGAAAGATAAGGAGTCGAGTGGATCAGGATGGATTGTGCATTAATTTTTGTATCTTGAGCGACGGAAGAGAAATAATGTAGAATAACGTTAAAAATGGAATTAAGCGATTCGATTGTGATAAAGCAAGGGGATGCGAAAGTGAACTCGAGGATTGCAATTAAACAGCTTGTACCGAAACCGTGGACATTTGAATCTTCGCTTCTTCAACGAGAAGGTGGGCTGAATGTATATTTTTGTCGTTAACTGTATAAATTAAAACGACGAGAAAAATTTGATTCTACTGTCGAATTCGGTTATTATCTATCTGTTTGTTTTACATTTACGTTCGAGACATCCTATTGCTGCCGGTTATTTCAGTGTCGTCAAATTTTAGCCATGAGAAGTAAATTAACGATTCGTGTCAAATATAGGAATAAAGTTGATACATGGTTTAGTTTATCAAACTAATTAGAATTGATATGGTGAACATGCGCGGGCGTGTTTCCACAATTTTATAAATTAAATCCACAGGATCAAAGGTTGCTATACTAGTAATCGGATAACGGTTCCACGTTGAATCTTCAATTATTAAAACTATTAATAAAAACGACATTGATGCAATTAGGTCGAAACTTTCATATTCATGCGCTGGAATATCAGTGCAGTTCCAGTGATATTTTAGAATCGATAGAGAATTTCTGCTTCCTGTTTATAATGTTGTTATAGAAACTAGATTTGAACGCGACACGTACAGGATGCGATAGGAACGGTCATCTTCGAGGATACACTGCCAGATACGGAGAGCTTCGCGTACCGTGACATCGGATTCATAAATTCCGATTTGGGCATTCAAAATGCGATAAACGTTGGCTCTGTGTTCGGTGATATACGCACGTTAAGCCCGAGCATTCTAAATTTCTCTGAATCTGTTGTTCCGATCCGTTACGGGCAACGCAGCTTCCATCCATCATTCGGGCTGTTACTCTTCTCCGTGACTGGCGATCTTTCCGACGCGTTTCATTAATTAAAATAATCTGACGGTCCCGCTGGGACTTAATAATGACAGATTTGAAGCTGAAAGACTTCTTTAAAAACATCCGTCGGTCAAATTTGAAATCTAGATTCTTTAAAAGAGAATTTCATTTTCCATCGAAAATCATCCGAATCTACTATATTTTCTTAAACTCGTGATAAAGTGAAAATACTTGTTGCGCGAAGAGTGTTCAAAATGCTTTTCTAATTAATCTAACGGAATGATAGATGCTGGTGTAGACGCGAATAATTAGCGCGTGTAAAACATCCTAATAATTGAGCTGTGCTATTAAAATTCGTTCGCATCTTTCAATTTTACTAAAAGATTGAACAAATATCGAACGTTTTAAACGATCGAATTTGATTATCGAGGATTGTGAGTAGAGAAAGATAGGTGAAGAATATTTCTCGCCCGTCAGTTTCGTCTATCGTAATTCAACAAGAATCTGGATATCACGGAGAGATCATAACGGACCGCGTATCGCCCACGGTGTAAACTTTACAACGTTGTTTCCCAGTGTCGACGCGATTAAATCCACCGACCGACCGGAAGCCGCCGAGGGTCGTGTCGTGGTCCTCGTCGTCGCGGCGCTCTTGTCGCATTCGTAAAACTTGGCGACAGTCGAAAAATATGCAACCAGTTTTATAGCGGTGGTATCCATGGAGTTGTTACGTCGCAACTTGCACCACTTACCAGCGATTTTATATCGTTTCTAGCGCGACCGGAAATCTTCCGTGTCTCGCGTAAAAGTTCTCCGACTACCTCTCTCTCTCTCTCTCTCTCTCTCTCTCTCTCTCTCTCGCCTCTCTCACTCTCGCCGCTCGCCCTCGATCGTTTTTTTCGCAAATGTTTCGGATCGTCTGGTTCATAGGTCGATCGAGAACCCCTTCGCTACGATGTTTTACGATGATTTTTTTTTTATCGACGAATGGTTGGCCTGTGTTGTATGTTCCTTTATCGATGTCGAGGACATTGGCGACGCAAAGTCTTTGAGACGAAAGACCGGGGTTCGTTCTTCGGTTTATGGCGTGAATAAACTTAAAAAAAAAAAAAAAAAAATGTCGAGGGCGATGTGAAATAGGGGGTGACGAGGAAAAGTTTCTGTAAAAAATAATGAAAAAGAGAGAAAAAAAAAAGAAAGAAAATTAGTTAACGAAGGGGGAGTCGAGTTCGAGGACTTAGGATCTTGCTGCGTATTATTATTAGCGAAAGTTTTTGTGAGTTATCAGTACTAATAAATTCATCAGTACTAATAAACATTCTGAATTTTTGTTCTCACACCGAATACGTTAGTATTCCTAGCTTTAGATATTTTCAATAGCACCGAAGTTGGGCGAATTGTCTGATCATGGATACATGCAATATCTTTATTTATAATCTGTTATTTGTCTCCTTTAGATCCTGTCGTCGCTTAGTTTCCTCACTTTTTTCTACTTCATTTTACCCTGCTGTTTTCCTCTTCTTCCTTTCTTTCTACATTATAGTTAATGTATGGCCCCGACGTTTAAGTCGGCTCGATCGACTCGACGTTACTGACGAGAGTTTCTTTTATTTTATCTTTCTTCCTTTTCTCTCTTCCTTCCTTCTTCTTTCTTCATTTTTTCTTTTTTCAACGCGGAAGCAGAGAGAAAAAAAAAGAGAGAGGATGTACAAGAGTGGGCCAGGAAGTTTTAATTCATTTTTCCAACGAATCGAACATGGTTTGGAGCGACGGGCCGGTTAAAGGGCCGAAAGTTTCTCAGCCAAGGGATGAAAATTGTTGGATCGACCTACATACGGACGGCGAGAGTATAATCTCTCTCCCTCTCTCTCTTACTCGCTCTGTTTTTAGTACGTCTAAACTTTTACTTCATGTATAACTTCATTCTCTCTCTGCAATTGTTTCGCGCGAGCGTATTTAATTAACGCACGACTCCGGTAATCGTAATTAATGGCGTGAAGATAATGCCGTTGAAAAACGTTGTTTACCGTGTAAATGGAAACTGCCGGCGTGGCGTCTCGTGTATGATACAGTAGTCGACCCAAGAATTACCTGCGTTTAAGGAAATTTCTAATCTTACGGACTCGATTATCTTCATCACGAACAGGTTGGAAATGTTGTGAAATTAATCCTTCAAATGGTATGCAGTCGTTCGAAATGTATACTCTCCGAGGATAGGCTTTGTTTAGCGAGATAACAATGTTTTTATTCTATTTACGCATTGCTATTTACGCATTACTATAGATCAATCTTTCGTATAATATAATTTTTTGTAATTGTGTAATACAACAGCAATAATAATTTATCGGTTGTGTCAATCTTTACAATAGTAATAGTACGAATAACGCGTCAATTCACGTTATCAAGCCTAGAGAATTTCTTCGCTTCTGTTTCCGATTTGTTCGTGGAATGTAGCTTGTTCGAATAAACTTTCTATCGAACGATATTTCCTTTTCAAAATTGGTCGACAGGCTTATCTGTACTATATTTAGCTTAGGCAAATAATTGTTCCCTAACTAGCAATAAATAAATTAAGATCCGTTACATTATGCGTGATCTTAATTTTCACGTCGCGCTGTTTTCACGCTCGCCCCATTTCGCCGTAGCAAGAGTCGTAACCGACGTGGCTTCCGGAGAAAAATCTGCGTCGCCGACGACACGGCGGAAACAACCCGGCAAAGTTAACGCGTTGAAAGCATCGCAAAGTTGAGCGTTACGAATTTCCCCTGTATTTTTTCGTCGCTGGCGAAGATGTGAAATTACGTGCGAAAACGTTTTCGAAATTCTAGAATTTCTCCACAACGACGAGAAGATAGGAAGCTGCAAAGGAAGCGAAGGGATTCTCTGCTCGCTCTCTCTCTCTCTCTCTCTTAATTTAAGTATATTCGACGCGAGATTGAACGTAGGCACGTTTAACTTTCATGTTTGCTGATGCGTCCACGCTCGTGCAAACACGTGATAAATGTGGCGTGATCATTTTTTCCCGGGATTATATAGTTCACAAGTCCTCGAAACCTTTCGTATGGTTTGCAGATTATGAAAGATGAAACGGCAAGATCTTCTTAAAAACAAAAAAAAAAAAAAAAAAGAAAATAAGTTCGCCCTTCTTCTCGTTTGTTTAAGGATCAGATTTAGAGTTTGAAAGATATCAAGTTTTTTATAAAGTGGAAAAGCAAGACCGCAAAGAGGAAGTTGATCGCGGTTAAAATGTTCTTTAGAAAAATACACCAGGAAACGGGAAACGATAAATATGAGATTATTATAGAAATTTTATTATAACAATTTTGATGTAAAATCACAAGCTCGATCATTAACGTACGCTTCTTTGTTCTTTATTAACTTTTTTTAGCCGGATGCTAGATTTTCTGCTCATAAAATATAGAATTTCCATCACTATGAATTTGATCAAGAATCACGTTCAATATATCTTTAGTATGAGAGATGAACTTACGTTTGAACGTTGTTAATAATTGGCCGAATTGTTAATAATTAACTTTTCATTTAATAGATACCGTTATACTATCTTTTTATGAAACGAATACAGCATAAAGCGTCGCGAGTGATCTTAATTTGGACTTTTGATCGATCATCTTGTCGATCTTCTTGTCAAAAGGAAAGGGTAATCAAAGATTAGATACGAAGAAACTAAACTTAAGGGACGATGATAAGGAACAAAGAGAATTTAATAAAAAAAAAAAAAAAAGAAAAAGAAGAAAACGGAACAATAAAATGAGATACCACTATTTTGAACGTGGAAACTGCGGTAGAATTCGAAGAGGCAAGAGGAAAACCATCGATCGGATGGAAGTTCGGCTCGACCGATATTCAAACCGCGTTTCCGCGTCCAAGAGGGAAATACGAAGAAGCGTTACACGTGTATCGACTGCGGCGGATCGTGCCAGTTCGTGTCTCGTTTTGCCACGAACCGAAAACTAGGCTACCGTTGCTTCTCTATCCTGGTTGTATTCTCGAAGCTCTCAAGGAAAGTGGAAATTCCAAGAGGAACCGTGAACCGTTTGCAAAAAGGCTGACGACGGTTGCCGCGAAACGCCGTGTCGCGAGGGTCTCGCGATCGGTCCAGCAAAAACGCGCCACGGCGTCTTCCGCGACTCTCTTTGAAATTACTTGTACAAACCCTGTACGCAAATACACATCCGCAAATACGAGGAGAAAAAGGGGGGACGTCGATCTGGAAAGGAACCTGCACGAGTGTCGCGATCGATGCGATTTGTTGGGGACAAAATGGAAGGTAAATCGGTTAAGAAAAAAAAAAAAAAAGACGGAAAAGTAAGGGGATAGCCGAATGATCGGAATGCGGCTTGATCTATTAAATATAAATAAGTAAATAGTGTATGTGGAAATGTAGAGCGATACGTTTGATACGAAGTTTCATTTCTTAATAAATCGATTTAAAAAGATAGGTTCGAGGAGTACGTGTATACATATTTGATTGTAGATTAGGTTTATGAATTTGTATCATTTCATACGTCGCTATACGATATCGTCGCTACGCGATATTTTTTACTATGATGGATTTTTGCTTATACAACCGTGCCGCCGAGTCTCTGGCGTACCGTGAGAAAAATACGAGTATAAAATAGCTGAAGGGGAAAATTTGTCTCTAGTCGAACACTTGCAAAATGAAAATATGTACTCTAGGAAACATTCGCTGGAGTATAATAGAGTAAGAAGACGGAAGCCATTTCCAATAATTCTTAATAAGAGGGTCTCCTCGGCAAGATGAACATCGGGATAATGTCTGTTATAATATAGATGTAAGTGAGATGGCATGCGAGTGAACGCGAACGCGTACAGCAGAAATTTTGAACATCAGTTTATTCGAAATAAAGCTATCTATATAAGAAAATGTTACTCTACACTTTCGACTTATTTTATCGCGCCTCTTTTAGCCGCTTCTTCAGTCTGCATGACTCGCAAGCAAACACTGTGTGTATGCGAGATTTAAGGCAAAATTATGTAAAGTAGACAGCAGAGAAAACGAGGAACGAGGGAGCCGGTAAGGTAAGAGAGAGGTGAACGTCCATGCGAAGAGGAATTCGCGCGCGAATCACGGGGCTGGTTTCCGTGTCGTTTCGCGTCTGCGTCCCGGAAAAAGGGTAGACACGAGAAGAGTGCGTCCTCTAACGTCATCTTGAGGATTAGTCGACGAGGCCATGCAAGAAGGCCGGAAGCCTTGGTTGACGAACTGCCGGCCAAACAGAGCACGAAAGGCCAACGAGGAGACGGAGGCCAGGCGTAAAAGACTTTACACCGATGTGCACAGTGTTTCGGCGTCCGGGGAAGGGCGCGAGGAAAAAGAGAGGAGGAAAAAATAAAACAGGAAATATAAAATGTTAGCAAAGAGACAGGTGAAAGGTTGACGATGGTACCCGGCATAGGTGTAACGGTCTCAGCGACCTATTTCCGGCTGGCTGGCACGAATAAAGGCGTTTATTTTTCCAGCAGCCCCGGCGACGCCCTCTACTTTCCTATTCTTTCGCGAATCCACAAGTACAAGAATAGAAAAGGATTGAAATATACATGCGTATATGCGCACTCGGAAATACGCGTGTATCGATGTTTAGTTTAAGCAGTCCCGAAGGAGATTAGCTGCTGGAATTTATTAAGATTCAAACTTTCTCGTAAGGGGACGAAGTTAGACGACGAAGAGATAATGTTGCAGGGTTCGGAGATTGGTTTTCGGCAATAGTGTTTGTAATTGACTTACCTGGTCTCCCGAGTCTGTGTCGAGGTTGCTGTTAGCTTCCGAAACCTCTGATACGTCCTCGATGATGGAGTCGCCGATCGTGCTGTTGTCGCTGACCACGAGGCCTAACAGGCATATCTGAAACAATATTTATAATTCCAGTTAAAGTTCTGAACGGTATCGCTAAACTGTCACATAATTCGGTTCGGAATTATTTAGTAGTTTCGATGGAATATTGTCTTGAATTTGGCAACAGCATTGGTTAGAAAAGGGTTAATTTCAATATCCGTATTTTCAAACGAGACAATTGACTTTCGCCATACTCGGAGGATTTAATTTAAAATAATTTTTAATTTTTAATTTTAGAAAGTAGTGCTCGGTTTCCTATGTCGCCTCGTCGAAATAAAGAGACGTTCCGTCTCTCCTGGCGAACGAGGGTAGCGCAATTTAATTGTTATCGTACCGCCACCTAAAAACGGACACTCACTTTCCGGGATTATCGTGCAAGGTGGAACTTTTTATAACGAGTTTCAGTTCGCTTTTCCATCGCACGTAGGGTCTCGTTCTGAATTTCGTTACGCTGATTTTTCCAGGAAGCTGGATGATCTATATGTCGCGACACTCGTGTCACCGTTGCCAGGTATATTTTCATCAAAACAAACGTGAGTTTATGATTGCGTTCTCTTTGATTATTTAGCATTTCTTTAGGCCGATGGTGCTTTGTTTTCTGCAAATTAATAGTTGAAAAATTATATACGTACGAGCGTGACAGCGTCGGAACAAGTAATCTTCGCAATCGAACTGCGAATTTTTATGCTAAAGTATGGCAGAGTATGCTATGCAAACGAATTCCGTTGATACGAACGAAATTTTGTTAGTGCCTGATTAATTGAACTTTAGCTAAGCGCCAAACGTCTAACGATACGATGTAAAACTGTAGGGCATCGACGCGCATTACGTAACGTAAATATTTCTTAGGATCCTCTTACGCGAACATGAACCATTAACTGAACGAAAAATTATAGACGGCGGGGAGAAATAGATCTATTATACGAACGATCTGGTTACACGAACCAACGTTCGTCGCCGACAGGTTCAAACGGAGTTCTATTGTGTTTATAGCGAAGAGCAGTCGGTATTATTGCATGTAGAAATTTGAGAGTGTGTAACGCCATATGGAAATTTGGTTTTACGTGACAAGAATGTGTTTAGACGCGCGAAGGCTTCAAGAATGCATTGTCATTGCAGTGTCGTGAAAATTAAAAGAAAAAAAAAGCAAAGAAAAACAAGCGATGAATTAATTGGAATTGGTTAAGCAGTGTCTTGGTTTATACGATTTGACTGTTTGGATAAAATTATACATTGTATCTCGTTTAGCGACTATTAAGAGTTATTTACGTAAAATTACATTATTTAAAGTTGCTCGGTTGTGTCGACTGTGTTGTGTTGATCGGTTGACCGATAGAAGAACGAATGAATGAATTTCTAATAGAAAAATATATTGAAATAAATAAAGTATAATGCACAAGTTTATGCTGATGCAGATTCCCGCTCTCACAGTGTTACGATAGAATAGAATCGATAGGCAGTACGTTCATATGTTTATAGCGAAAGGACATTACCAGAAAAGTTAAAAGAAATCTGTTTGTTAGCTCCTTTTGTTTCTCTAGACTTTTGTAATTGTAGAATTTGTAATCCAAAGCGTAATGTACGTTCAAAGCCTTGTGTACAATATTTTTGTTTCGCTAAATTCTATTTTCAGCGTAATAGCGGTCTTCAGGTCACGGCTATACATAAATAAAGGTGTAGAGTTTTTCTTCGAGCGATTGCTTCAACAGGTTGTAATAAAAAATTGTCCCGAAAGCTGTTGGATTTGACGTTTGATAACAACGAAGACGAAGACGAGCGTTTGTAACAGAAATGTCACGTGGAACCGAGTCTAATGCTCGACGCGCGTTATTAGCGATAAATTCAGACGCCTAGACCGCCCTGTAATTAAAGGTTAACGATAGGCGCCTCAGGCCTCTAGAAAATGAACTCGTACGCTTCGAGATTAGTAGTACACTGTGAGGCAAAGATAGCCTTGCCTCGTTGATTTTACGATCATGACGTTGTGTTTACCGGCTTGTTATTAGTCGGCGCGATTAGATTTCGAATAGCCCTTAACCTTGAGTTAAGGATTAAGGAGGAAAGAAATTCTGCTCATAGTTATTTGAACCAATATAAATCACTCGTGGAATAATTATTTCCAGAATTTCGTTTTCATATTGTTTCCGAATGAAAAAGGAGGACGGTTTATTCTAAATTTTCGAGAAAATAGGAAAGTATTTCTTTCGAGAACGGCGAGACAATTTTTCATTGCTGTTATTTGCTACAGTTCCCATACTATGAATAATTGTACTGCCACTGTAAATTCTATAAATAGACGTAGTTCTTAAAAGTGTAGGAATTTTGTTTAGTTATTAAGCGTATAAAATCGAAAATTCCTTAAAGAGCAAAATTGATATTATTCCGTTTTGAAAAGTAAAGATAATTGGAAAAATTCTGAGACTTAGGGTCTAAAGAAAATAGTAATAGTAAATGAATGTATAATAGATAATCTATTATTATGTCCATTATGTCCATTATGTCCATGTCTGCAAAGTTAATTGTACTCTAATCAAAAAATTGTTCGCGGCAATAATTTTCAAGATTTCTTCACTGTATGTAAGAGAGATGTAATAAAATTGTATTTGTACAACCGATTAAAAAATGAGCGAAAGCTGTTAGATTCTCGGCCACGTTCAAAGTTCGACAACTATTGGGCCACAAAGAAATCATTAAGATTACGTAAAGTAAGTTGAGCGTTTACTCGCAATCATACGAGCGATCATTAAAGAGATTGAACGGGAAAGTTTCAAAATATTCGGAGGCTATAATTCTCTGGTGGAAATTGATCAAGTCGTAATACTCGGTGGAGGTTTCCTATTGAAACTGGGAAGTCATTATTCATCCTACGATCATTATGATCAGCCAATCGACCACCTAGGGCGTCCGACGGCGAACGCGTCGTAGACTTTGCCATTGAAGAAACAAAGAAAAAAAAGGAAAAGGAAAGAAAGAAAAAAGAAAAAAGAAACAGAAAATTATAGCGTTCGAGGCCAACGATCGATTAACCGATCACCGTTATTATCTTGCTGGTAATACGTTCGCCTAACTATTGACTATCGTTTAATCGCGTCAAACACGCTTGCCATCGACTTCGAGGCAAATTCATACAAAACTTAATTCAATCTGATGGAACGTAAAGACTGTTCTGTTATTTACCTCGGATACTTGGGTCGAATTAGATTAATCTGTACATTATACACGATGCTGCTAATTTTAATAACTAACAATTTATAAATCTTGCTGCTTCCAAGTACGAACACTATTTTTTCATGCCAAAGACTGGATTGTTTCACGGTTTACGATTTTTAACGAATGTAAAGTAATCCTGCGATACTCTACTATATTATATCATTGTTCGTCAAGAATATAAATATTCGAATGCTTTTCCAATAAAAATGAAAATTCTTTCTCTGAAATATTCAAATATACGATTTCTCTTTCAACACGAAGAAAGATATCGATAAAGCTTGCTGAAAATAACGAGATATACGAATACTAAATATTCAACCAATAAATGCCATACGTAAACAGAAAATATAACAAGATATTCACAGACAAACGTCGAATATTGATATTACACGGGCAACTAGGAGCCATAGGAACAGATAAAATCGTGCACACACGTGGTTCGGCGAAATGGCAGGAGGACGATGAAAAAGCGCAACGTATGCGTGTCACGCGCACGCTCGTCCAACGCACAATAATATCGATGAATAATATCGAGATTTCGATTGAAATACGCGTGGTTCGAGGGACGCAGGCTGACGATACGGATTCGATCGTACGTAGATCGGCGCGAAACGAACCAGTTTATCCATTGAAAATTTATGCTCAACACGGTCGGACTAACGAGGCGTCTACGCTCCATACCGTTTAATTCTTATCTGGCCCCTCTCTTGATTGGCTCGCGTGCCGTGCCTGGATTAACGCCGACGGTCCACATTAATTCTGGTAATTAACTTAGTCTCCCGCCTCGACACGACCTGAATCGCCGCGGCGCGCTTCGATACTGACTTTCCCAACTTCCTTCGCGTGGCACACGATCAAAAACGCCCTTGGTAATTGAATCGATCGCGACTCGATTAATGACCCGTCACTCCTGTTATCGACTTCCCCTTAACGGATCTGCCCGGTTCAAGGAAACTCTCTTACTTCTTGTCGGTGTTTTAACGATGCTGCGGCCAAGTGGATTATTTTGTTGGTTTAAGATTCCATGTAAACGGCTGGTGTGCAATCATTGTGATTTTGCAGCGATGATCTTGCACAATTCACCGTTCTCGCTGCTCAAATGGTAAAATTGTGTTTTCTCAATTGCCTGTGTATACCAGATCGTTAGAAATGTTAAGTAATATTCACGCCGCGAAGGATGAAATAATTGCATCGCAGAAAGAAAGCCTACGAATTTTCAATCTTTACCGAAATTTTTCCGTTTTGGTGTGAACAAATGCACAAGCCGTTAACTTTGTTATTTATTGGAAAACGAAAATCTCTATTTCGAACATTTACTTCTGTTTTCTTGGAACTGGTAATTAACGTTCGAAGCTTGCAAAAACTCGGAGGAAATTAAACGTTTAACAGAGACCTTTAGATATTTAGTGTTTATCGTAATTCCATTTAATAGACATTAACAGATTAGACATTTAACAGGCAAGACATCGCTTTGGGGGATGCCATTGAAATTACTTACAAAGTTTATATACCTATGTAAATTCTATGTGTTATTACGCAATGGTACGTTGTACAAATCGTATATTTGAAATATTAAATTATATAACGTAAATGCTACGCTAGAACGTTGCTGTTGTTCGCACAGTTGTTGCAACACTTTCCCCGCTGTTGAAGCGGTCACCACTTCTAAGAAAACTCTACGTCCGGTCTTTTAGTTTTGTCAAGCACCGAAGCCATCGACAGCGTATAAACGAAGGATAGGGTGGAACGAAGGCAAACCGTAAACCGTAGACAGGCGACGATGGCTTCGGGGCTTTCGTTCATAGGGTAACACTGTTGGCGCGCGGATCTGGGATTGTGTTCACGCTTCGATATTTAAAATATATTTCCTACCTTACGCTTTATCCACGCGTTTCTTTGTATTAAATGTCACATACATCTAATAACTTCAACACCCACCACGATGTATACAGAGAAGGAAGTAAATATCGTCGAAAGAAGGAAATGGCATGGTGAGATGTTTAGTAGATTTCATCGAAGAATTAAAAAAGGCTTTTGTTCGTGAAATATTGTTGTGCCTCGCTTGGGACTGAAGCGTGCTTGGAATATTTGCATCGTAACGTAAAGAGATTCGAGATGAACGTCATCGATTAAAAAATTTCGTTCTCCAGACGATGACGCGCCTCTTTCAGGTATTGGTGCGCTCGTCGAGCAACACCGACGTGGCATGTGTGTTTCCCG
>CM026161.1:15036951-15065312 GCA_014825975.1 Bombus haemorrhoidalis
AGAAAAAAAAAAAAAAAAAAAGAAAGAAACCGCTCTAGAGATAAAATTCTAAATTCCTTTTTACAAAACTAAATCTACTAATGAGGAATTAGCATAACATCTTTGTTTCAAAGTCCAAATTCTCTGCCATACTTGTACGAAGCCGTAAGAAAATTTTCTACTCCTTCTTTTCGAATCTAGAGATCAAATTTCCTACGAAACTGTGACAAAATTCTCTATTCCCATTCCCGTTTTCTTACGCCAAACGCGAGAATATTCACATATAAAGAACTAGCAGAAATTTTTGCTACCTTCTTCGCGTTTTTAATAAATTCGGGGAATCGAATTCGAACTTTGTCACGAGTCGACAAGAAGAAAAAAAGAAGAAGAAAGAAAGAAAGAAAGAAAGAAAAACCAGTGAAACACCATCTCGTTGATAAAGGACCTTCGAAGGAATTCCGTGATCCGCGTCAGCGTGAACTGGAAGAGAGAAGTATGATGCATTCAGGATGCGGCACACGGATCACCGTTGGTCGTAAACGTTTCACGGACAGAATCATTTTTCAGCCTCCGACCGAGGGGATACGGTGGCGATTTATCTCGTCAATCAAAACGCCGCTTTATCGTCGGAGAAAAATTGATATTCGATTACACGGCCCCCGTCTGAGGAGGTTCGTTCCGTGCCGTTTTCAAAACGGACTACCACCCGCCGAAGGACGAAGAACACGGGACGTTACTTCGCGTTCCCATGTGAATAAGATTCATTTTCCCGACGCGAGAAATTACTATCGAGGCGAAGGAGAATAGCTTGGCCCCGCTAAAAGGCGGCCCATGTAGACAGATTAGATTCTCCTCGAGGATCGGTCTAATCTTCCTCCGGGACCCCTTTGGACAATGCGTTCCGCTCGATATACACGTTGTATCGGTTAAGATAACTTCTTTATTTATGATCTTGGTTGGTGGCTTCGCGTATTAGTGGTAGCCGACCAAGTAAATCTATAGGGTGTTTCGAATGAATAACACTTGGAATTTTTAACGTCGTTATTAATCGCTTTCCCAACGTTACGCGACTTGAAAGTTACGTACCCGTTTGTTCACACGATTCGAAAATTACGCTGCCTACATATCGTTACACCGTTCTCCATTAGTGTATTATCGTCTTCGTTAGAACGAAGAAAAAACGCAACTGCTGTTTCTCGCGCAAGGAAGATATTCTCATTTCGTATGTATTCGATCACATTAAATGTTACTTTATAGACCTTAACATATGGAATTGTTCGTCAGAATTGTGTCTTTCTATGGAGTATATAAATTGTATTAACGGTATATATAAAAAAAAAAAAAAAAAGACACAGATACAAGTAATTGGAACGTGCAATCATATAAATGCGTACAACAGTACGAATGAACATAATTTTATTGAATACGATTTTCGTGAATCGTAGCGTACGAGACACCCAGTATTTGCCTGCCGGTTGCAGGATGATATCAGGTTTGAAGGCTGCAATATTTCTCACGTGGCGCTGATATCCGAACAGGATAAGACCGGTTGCGCAACTGCGGTGCTGGAGATTTATGATATCTAGTTTTTGATGCACTTGCGTCGTGGAAAATAAAGAATTCGGCCATGATTCTTCTATTTAACTACGTCTATATAACAAACCGTATTCTTGCGACGAATCGAGATCAGCACCGTAATACCGTTAAAAACATTTTACGCGATTAAATAGCGACTATCAATGAACTTTATAAATCAACTCCTTGCTTTGTTTACGATTAAACGCAAGTCGCGACATAACAAAATTTCCAATGAAGTTTAGTTTAAATCCCAACTTTAGTTCCAATCCTTTAAGTTAAATATCAATAGACATGAATTCTATAGGTATAACTTTACATCTGATACTGTATTACGTATACGACGATAACTCATACGGCACGGTGAAACATCGTAAAACAAAATGTTATAAACCTTCTCGGTTCGCACGATAGAAACCGCTAAATGTCATAAGACAATAGCTTAAAGAGTCTTCCTGACACAAGACGCTTGACACAAGTTCGCTAACAGAAATTCCTTTCCGAACGACACGCTTCTTACGAATCGCAGGCTATTGTGAGAATCTCGAGAGCAAACTAACCCAACTTCCATTCACCTGGAAGTTGATGTCACGTGGTCTGTAAATCGGCGGATAATTTATCGCCACGAATTCACGCAGCAACGTGCAAGCGTAAACGAAGAAGCTCGCTTATCGTTCGATCGCGCTCAACGACGCATCCCTTCCACTGGATGCTGGTAAGTAGTACGAGCCGAAAAGCCTCTCTCTGCGATAATCGACGCTTTTTATCGTGGCTCTACCTCCTTTTCTCCCGTGTATGAATCAAACACGCCCGTTCGAACGCTAATGAAAAACGATCCCTCCGCTTTCGCACGATGGATCCTCGAACAAACGGGGCAGCGAGATTGATTTAATGCATCGCGCTGCCGGCGTTCGTGTCGAACCACCACCTTCCAAGTTGCGCCGCCACGCGTGATTGCATAAAAGCGTGCGGGGGCCGCAGCTGATAAATGGCCGCGAGCTACTTAAGCATCCCCTTTCTCTCGTTTCCACCGTAATTGTTTTCATCGATTCTGAAACGCCCGTTGGACAGTTACTAATTAACGGCCCGTCACGTCGTCACAATTTCCAGTTCGCAGAGAAATTTAGGGAATGTGGGTCAACGATGTGGGTCAGTTTTCGGATATTTTAACTCGTCGCCTTAATCAACCCGGTTAACTTGGCAGAAGGAAACTATACAAAAGATCTGAGATATCCTGTGATAGTAATTACGGTAAAATCGACAATGTAATCATTTCTTACGCGATAACGATTACAGCAACGTGTTTTGTCTGTTTCTTTTTCTTTTTCTTTCTTTTTTTTTTTCTTTTTTTTATCCATAAGTACGAATTACAGAAAGGAAATGAAGAGATACGATATTTTTAAGATGGAACTATTGAAATACGTCGATTCCTTTCGCGAAGGAAGAATGTGAAAATTTAAAAGAATATATATTCTTTTAAATGGCGGAACAAATAGAAAATGAAGAACGGAAAGTGGGATAGTTACAGCAGTCACAGTGTGCGCCGTTTTTAACTTTTACTTCAGTAATTTTCATATTATCTCGATTTCCGTGTAAAGTTACTTTAATCCGTGCAGGATCGGCGACTCGGACGTTGAATTATGCGATACTTTTCCCCACTAACCGTCTTAAAAGACTTGGCGTTTGAAATATCTCTAAAGATTTATGTTATCGATCATCAGTTATCGATCAGTGCCATTCGAAAGTATCCTGGTCAGTTTGTTTTTCTTTGCGAGGAACTGATTGAAGGGTTGATTGGGAGGCAGAGTTGGTTAGAAAATTGTACGATCGAGCGTGGAATTATGGAGAATTGAATGGAAAATCGATCGGTGAATCGGATAAACGAGCAGCAGGAGGAGAGTGGAATTTTAGGAGAATCGTTGATACTCGGACGAAAGATCGGAAGTGAACGGAAGTCCATGGACATGGGAATCGTTACTGGACTTTTCAGTATCGAGTATACTTTCGCGATAAGATTGACCTGTTGAGAATATCGCCTTCGTGGTATTCTAACGTTTTGTTGTTATTTTTATTTTAACATCGTTCTTCGTTGGCGTGGTAAACCCATCGTTAATAGTTTCCTCGAATCGCGTTAAATTTATCGAATTAATAAACAAGGGAAGAGAAGGTTATTTGATTCGATCGACATTTTTATTCACAAAATTAACGACCAGGCTTTCGTCGATTTTCTAATCCCCTAACAAAACGTCGTTAGCAAAAGTCAATTGACACGCGTTTCTTCAATCCTTCGAGTATCTCTTTCGTTTACGCGTAAACTCAAGCCAATGAAACTACCGTTGTGTCCTTTAATTAACGAACGTTTATATGCCTGGCGATAAGCTGTAAAAAAGCGAAAGCCTATATCTTTCGTAAATTGTTCTCGCTTTCACGATCTCCTTCAAACGATTTCCTTCAAACGATTCACTTCGTGGTAAGACGTCGTACAATTTTGAATACACGTTCGTCAGAACTTTATCCAAACGCTTATCGACGAAGGAATTTTCCACCGGTTTTTCTTGGCCACGGCGAATGACGAGTCGTAAACGAAATGGCGACATTTACTCGATATGATGGCGGCCGCATTAGTCACGTGTATGCTAAACTCCATCGATTAACCGCGCAAAAGCGACGTGATAAAATCTGTCTGAACTTGCCAGGGCAAAAGGTGTTTTTTTCGTGACGCTTAAACGGGTTTAAATCCGCTTCGTCTATCCACCGTTCATCTATAAACCTAAACACCTCGCCGACTTCTATCCCATAAAATAAGATTGAACACGGTCTTCGTATCCGTCCGCGACTTTTTATAGATCTTCAGTTTCCTTCTTTCGACTTTCTATCCGAGTAGTTGAGAATTTTCAAAGCTCATCCACATACGTAGTTCTTTAAGTATTATAATCGATATCGGTTCCGATTAAATCGATAAAATAAATATATTTATTCAAATACTTTTTAAATACTCGATACTAGTCGATAGAAATAAATTCTTAAAATACACAAATACGATACAAGATAGTTAATACGATCACATTTCTTTAAATATTCTATCAGCGAGATAGACTTCTAGTTAAGAATTCTATGCTTAATTATCTGTATAATTGATTAATTAAATATTAATGAATTAAATTATAGTTTCTAATAGACCATGGACTAAATATTTACTGTGAATTGAGTAACACTGTATACGGGGTATAATCAATATAAATCCATAGTCAATATTATAATGTAGATACGAACAAAGTTCTAGGATACAAAAATCCCGAACTTTCCCATAAATCAAACTTTATCTCGAACTTCATCGCAATCAGCGTGAAACTAGCGTTCGCCGTTCTCCGTAAAATATCACGTAATTCCCTCAATTCTAATCTTCCAGCGAACCTTTACTTTCTAGTACTGTGCGTGGAAACGGGAGGACCGGGCAGCTTGAGACGTGCAACGATCCCGATTATCCCACGACCCTTATCTCCCTCGTTTACCCTTATCTCTGCTCAGACTAAGCCAATTAAAGTTGCCCGTGAATTTTCCAGCCAATCGGGCTGGTTCCCGCTTAATAATACAAAGTGAGAGAGGATCGTTGTCTATTCGCTGTCAAAGTCTTCTGGGTATGCCGGCGCCTGGATTTTGTGCGATCGATCCTGTCCTTAATGCTCTCCACGCTATGCGAGCCAATTGTTCAAAAATAATCACGGATATTATCGGAAACGAGCGACGCTCGCGTCAAGAGAATCCCGGATGTCTACTTTTCGCTAAGAAGTCGCTTAATCAGATCCACGTCTATGTCTATGTAGAAACGTTCGCTCCCTACAATATTATTATTCGGAAACGTCGTCGTCTGGAGATTTCGAAAGATTTCCTTTGAACAGTGAAAGATGCGATTTCGATCGTTCGGTCTTTAATCAAGAAATTATTTTATTTAATTAAGAAACGATAAATAATATAAGTGGATAAAAACGTTCTTGATGGCGGTGCATATAAATTTCATCTAAAATATAGCGAAGAACGTTATGATATAATGACTGCTAGAATGATTTACTTTAGCTTTTAAAAAAGGTAATTGTGACCAGTTAAAGAGTTAATATCGATTACACTAGGATATACAAGCTTCTAAGTGTATAAACGTAAAAACATGGTGGTAAAGACTGGAAATTCATAGCGGTTGAACGATGAACGATGGATGCAAATGTAAAAATTAAGAGCAGGGGAATCCTCGTTTGTTCCTTACTCATAGGAACTGATATTTTTAATTAAGGAAATTAAATGAGAAAGCGTGTATTTCGTTCTCCTATCTACGTACGTTAAATACCGACCGGTAAATAACGCTCAACCAGCTAGTCAAAAAAGTGGCGTTTTAAAAATATTAAAGATCGTTGGAAGCTAGAAAAATGCAAAATCGACATCAAGCTGGCTGTCGTTTCTGGTATCGTGGGAGGACAGAGAAACTTATAGAAACGCGTTAATCCGATTTGTACGATATTGGAAGTAACGTTTATGACATTTACATAGGAGAAACCAATGGGAATATGTTCGCGAGGTGTCCTAGTCATGCTCCGTTACGTTGCTGGGAACGATTGTAGTATGTTGAAAATTAGCTGATTCGTTGATTTAACAGATTCAAATATTTACAAAAATAGATTACATTCAAGGTAATCGGGATCTTGAGCGTTCAGTTTGTCTCGTAGTAAGTGCCTTTTAGTCTACTGTCTCTAATCTCTACCATAATATGATTCATGCATCCCAAGAATTGCTACGCGTTTCAAGCCATAGTTCAATAATAGTTTGCTAGGTATTCGATGTATTCGTTATTGCATGTATTATTATACAAAATATACAATACGCCGATTGTAAATCGTAACCAAATTTATCTTACAAGGTACACGATGTACCAATTTAAATTTAAGAAACTCAAATCTGAGAACGAGATTTCACGCAAAGAAAGAAAGAAACTTCTCCTTCCTTCGTTTCCATCCTTTGCTTCTTTTTCCCCACCTGTTACAGAATATTTTTTATTTCTACAGAATATTCTACGTTTCCTCTATACCGCATTTACACAACCGAAAGATTATACAAAAGCGAAACGTCGTCCAGAAGAAACCAAAACTGCCTCGCTAGGAAGAGCATAATGTTATATACGGACGAAGCTTTTCACCGAGGCAAATGAAATAAAAGACGAGACGGTGCTTTCTCTTTCTTTTCTCTTCTCTCTCCTCTCTCCCTCTCTCTCTCTCTCTCTCTCTCTCTCTCACTGTTGTTCGGTTACCTAGACGAATTTTGCATAGCAGTCTAAGCGGCGAGGAAAATTCCGAAGCGAGATAAAATCTTTATTCACGAGACACGCGGAATCAAGCAATAGGAAGAGAAAACCCTTGCGACCGCGTGGGAGAGATTGAAAAGAAGACGTGCCAGGGATAAGAAAACTCGTTTAATTTATGATACTCCCGCAACGGTATCGGTTTTCATTATGTTCCGACGGACTTCGTGCGGAAGTTTCAGCGCGTGCGAATGCGAGACGTCTCGTCCTCTCCGCTGCGAGTCTGTGCATCTTAAGTAGAAATTTCCCTTCCTTCCTCTCTCTCTCTCTCTCTCTCTCTCTCTCTCTCTCTCTCTTTCGCCATCGTCTCCTTCCAACCGAACGTTCTCGTGGTTTCGAAAAGTGGTTTCCTCGAAAGGGACGAGGAAATTTCAACGGCGAACGGAAGTGTCTACCGGGACCTGTGATAAATTTCACGGCTTGTCGCGTTCCCCGACCAGAACGAAGGGCTTTAGTCTCGCGTGGATAAGATCTCGATGATCCTGTTCCCGATACCGGCTAACACGACTGCTTCGAGTTTGATTTTAGTTTAGTTTAGTCTGTCTTGCGCGCCCGTCGATCGGAATAGCGATCTTTCTAAACTACGGTTAAGAGGCGAGTTTAAGAGTTGAATATTGGCCAAACGTTTTAACCTTTTCACTTTCGTAACTTCAACTTTCGTGAAAAGCGCGAATTCCGACATAAAAAGGTATATTGAACAGGGAATATGTTTACTTTAGTATCGTTAATTTAAGTTCCTTCGTACCAGGCTTTACGCTACGAAGGGACGCTACACGGCTTCCTCCAGTCGCAGGAAACATA
Organism: Bombus haemorrhoidalis; assembly: GCA_014825975.1. Taxonomy (NCBI): domain Eukaryota; kingdom Metazoa; phylum Arthropoda; class Insecta; order Hymenoptera; family Apidae; genus Bombus; species Bombus haemorrhoidalis. The sequence continues at coordinate 15,044,651 of CM026161.1, forward strand.
TTTTATTAAATTAACACTTGATAAAATTTAACTTTCTGTCTTCTACGATTGTCTATATACGAGGTGTTCAGATACATCTCGTCAACTTCGTAGATCGAAAAGTGGACAAACCTGATGACGTAAGTTCTTTAAAGAATCGGACATCGATCGTCCATTCTATCGTAGTAGCGAAATCTAAGAAGAGGCGAACGCGGAGTTGATCATTTTGCCTTTTGCGAAATTCATACGGCGGCGGATACTTCCTCGCGTAGCCTATGAGCGTGACTTTAATTTCTGAAAAAAAAAAAAAAAAAAAAAAAGAAGAAAAGAAAAAAGAAGAAAAAAGAAGAAAAAAGAAAAAAAGGAAAAAAGACAGGTGCAAGCATTATAGAAACGACTGTTTTCTAATTATTGTTTTGACGAATTTCGAATTTCATATTTCAGACGTCCGCATCGAGCTTCGTCATTTTTTTCTTGGCAATTCATCATGCAGCTTATACCTTCCTTTCATATCTTTTATTCTTACGGTTTCCTCTCTCCGGTTCTTGAGTCGTCTGGAATTTAGTTCTCGAGTTTCCCTTCCCTCGCTGCCTTACCTGTATATACGATACTGAACTTTATATCCAACTTCCACTGTCTTTTGTATCATTCCCCTGCACAGACAGCTCTACCTTTGTCCTTTCTCATACCTCTTCATCTCACTTAATATTCCTAACTTCTTCCTCTTTTGTTCTTTCTCCACAACTCTTGTACCAGTTTGTCCTATCGCCCTTATTCTCCTTCGTTATCCCTCTTCCTCCTCTCCTCATTTTCATCCTGTTCCCTCGACGTCCATTTTCTTCGTTATATAATACCATGATGACTAACGATGACTAAAACTACATCAGTCTTAAGCGAATGGCAATTATTAACGTTGATTATTAATTGCAACGTACACATTGCGCAGTATACGAGTAATTGCGAAGATTTGAAGAAATTCGAAGATACGAGAACGCATAAAACGGTTACAATGTGCAAAAATATACATAATATCCAATAAAGTACTCGGTATTGTAAATTTTACTGTATTTCTCAATACAGTAATATGTATTCTCACTCTTCAAGTGTACGACATTGGATTGCGCAACGAAAGTAACAGCTATATTTTGTTCGTTCTTGACGCGAAAGTTATGTCCAAGTTATGTCCATAACGTTAATAAAACGGCTCGTCCTTCCCCATTCGCCTCCTCAATTTCACTCATTTCCACGCACCTCGACCTCCTCTCTCGTTCCATCGGCATCTTTCCATCCCTTCGTTGTTTCGCGCGTCTACCCATATTTTTCATCGCTTCGACCTACCAACGAATTATATCTGCCGGGATGACGGCTCACGCGTACCGTTTATCCCTTCCCTGTCCCTTAGGTCCCTGTGTGTACACGTGAACGAACGAGGAAACGCCGAAGGAAAGCGTTCCGTTTAATCACGCCGGCACCGGTAAATTGAATTATCCCGACAGGAGACGCAGAACGATGAAGGGGGACGGAGGGTGAAAAAGTGGCCGGCGAACCGAACCGATGGGTGTGGATTTATCGAGGAGGCCTTATAGAACAGATCCGCTAATGATAGGTTATAATGGAGCTGCCTGTACCACTGGTTAACCTCGAAAATGGAACGAATTTAAGTGGAGCAGCCGGGCATGGAATTAATTCTCTGGTAATCGGAAGTCAGCGCCGAGGTCTCGGGCAGCGTAATCGATCTTCGATGAAATATGCGCCGCTTCCACCTTTTTCCTCGCTCCTCTTCGTCCTCCTGTTCGTGTTCTGCCCGTGATCGAGGTACTTACTGGTCGATGTACTTTCAACATCGAAGAACAAGCGTTCGCGTCTCGATGGTCAAAATAGCGGTAGTTTTTAAAGAATGTTTAATTTAGTTCCAATGTTAGATTAATTCGCCGGATGATAAAGGAGAACGATGTCTGGCTGTGTGGGCGTGTAATTCAAGCAGTTTCTCAGGTAGAGCTTTCCAGGTTAATAGATATGCCGGAAATTATTCCACTGTTTGATTTCGCGGCGCTTGTTCCAGCATGAACGTTCTTCTGTTCGAGAACGCCGTAGGATGACCCATTTTCTGAAGGAATTCTACTAGAAATATAGAACTTGGCGATATTGTAGTACTATTCGTTAAGCCGTCAAATGACTTTACGACGAGTCCAATTTCGCGAAATACCTTAATATCGCAAATCTACCCTCGTTCATAAGAAAACTAAACTAACTTTCTTTTTCCGTTCTCCCTCTTTTTTTCCTTCGTCTCTTTTTCTTTTTCTTTTCTTTTCTCGATATTTTAAAGTACACGATATTTTCTCGTTCTTTCGTTATCATATTAAAGATTAACGAGATTAACAGTGATTATTCCGTAAAAAGTTCAAAACTGAATTTTACGTAACTTAAGTAACCACCTACCTTACTCTATGAACTGGTTCGTAAAAATTCGTTAAAAAATCACTCGTTTCTGCCGATTGATCTCTCTTCGATTCCACGATTATCGATCGGAAATCTGTAGATCCGATCGAGTAATTTTTCTGCTTGAAAAAAGTCGATTCCACGGTGTCGCCGTAAATTTTCCATGGACCGATCCCGTTGGTGGTCCGCTCGTAAATTCCCGTGCGGTAGCTTTTTTATTTTCAAGGAAGCCGTGAGAGAATCGAAACAAATCTTGTCGGCCAATTAGGCGTTTGTCCAGCGATCTCTCTTCCTTTCGCTGTCCATGGAGCGTCCTTCGGCGTTCTTCGGATCTCCCACTTGGATTAGAAATTTATTAGAGCCCCTTCACGCCTGGTCATGGTCCGCGTGGGCGCAAGGTGGGCCTTTTACAATTTTCTGGGAGGAAACAGAGGGCGTGGTGCGAGGCTCTCGTTTCGAGTACAAGAACGAAGGAGCAGAGAAAAGCGGCCGAATTTATAGCCCGCCCTTTTGTCACGTTTACCAGCGACGGGGTGGGTCTGAGGGATGCGTCAGACGCGCGCCCTTGGCGTCCGTCTAATACAGCTTCACGTTGTTTAACGACCGTTCGTTAAGGAATGTAAGCTCGTGTTTCAGTTAGGGGTACAGGCAGTCCTTTCTGTATATTTTATTATGAAAGTTATGCGCTTTAGATTGTTCGCGTGGATGGGTATTTTGGATCGTGACATAACGTGTGCGAGCTACGCGAACAGAACATTGTTGAAAAACGCGAATAGAATAATTTACAAAAACACGGAGTATTGGATACTTTAAGGAATGTTCGTTGGACTCACGTCGATGGAATATGCGAGAGAATTTTGATGATTTTAAAGAGAATGTAATTTACGATTACGCAGTTATGTTATAAGTATATAGCGGTAATTTTACAAACTTTATAAGATTTTAAGATTTAGACGGAAGAAGAAGCAACGACGACAAGCTAATCTGGTCCTTGAAACTCTCTTCCATCGCCACGAATATTAAAGAATGAAATGCAATACAATGTCAAGTGACTGAGAAAGTATCGCGAATAGAGCGTTTAACCTCTTACGATCTATGCTGACAGTTTATAACAAGTGGAGAAGTAACTGCTCTTCCTCGAATTTGTGAAAAAGTCCAGTTTAAACTTACGCGTGCGACGTGTAACGTTGTTACAAAATTCTCCAGACACGTTTCAAATCAAATATAAATTGTAAATTTACGAGCGACCGAAACATTTCTTTATCTTGTACGTATCGTAGGATAGCCGCGCGCGAGCTATATGGAAATACGGACGATGTCTCTTAGTCGGAACAACGAAGAAAAATCCCATCAGGATAGGCAGAACTGAGAAATCGACTTAAATACCACGAGGCGTTAAGGCGCTTAAGTCATCAGGCTTTCGTCGAAACTATCAGGGCCAAATCCAAGAACGTTTTGTTCGAATCGGTGTGATCAGATAAGTTGGAACGATGAGCACGGTATTGCTTTCAAATTGGTTTCCGATTCGAATGTACGATAGCACCGACCCACGCCTCTCCTATACTCGCATCTATTCATCTACTCCGAGGGCTCGCGTTATTAGGGGCTTGTTCGTTTTTCTATCTCTTCCATTCTTTGCCTCCTCCATCCCTCCCTCCCACTCTCTCCCATTCCCTCTCTCCCACTCCCCCCCCCTCTCTCTCTCTCTCTCTCTCTCTATCGTTTCTTCCTTTTTTCTTTTTTTTTTTTAACTAGGTTCTATGATTCGGTTCATCGCGTTGGTCGATTAAGCGGTTGATGGATCCCTCGATCGGCTCGACTCGTCGGCAATCACTCACGGAAGAGAGGGACAGAGTATTACATCGTTGAAAGTAGGCTATCACCGCGAATTTTCTGGTTCGACGAACCTTGCCCTCCCCTTGGCGTGATTTAGACGGGCCTACACCAAATTAGACTCCGGCAAGACTCCAAAAGGAATTCGTGTAAATGATAGGAGATAACGATCTATTCGACGCGATTCCTCCGATCCGATGGTGAAATAATTCATGTCGGCCGTAGAACATCGGCGCGATGATATCGCAAGAGGAAAGACGCGATTGAGAGTTCGTAAATTTTGAAATTGAATTCTAATGGCCTTTGAAGATCCGATCGAGAATTATCGAAGATGGGAATTCGATTCGGATGATATACGAATGATATACGTTACCTTGACAAAGGGTAGCTCGCGTTACTCTGTTTATTTCATTAATCTTTTGCTACTATCATGCCCGATAACGACGAGGCTGATAGTTGATGAAGCTTCAGGATAAAGAAGTTGTAAATATTAGAATCCTAGAAGCCTTGACTTTGCCAAATTATCGCTGTGAAAATTGTTATTGACGTGCTAGACGACGATATAGCTTTAGAACTGGTTTCATCAATTCCTGCTATTATCGTTATTCAATGCCACAAAGAGGCAAAGGCGTGATTTAGAATTAGTGGATTTAGATCACTGCCGACTGAAAGATGACTTATCTTTCGGACTGAACGCGCGGCTAATTCCATTAATTCCTCCTAAGTATCGTTAGCCTGTATTCACGGTGAAGGTAAAACCGTACGAATCCCATTAACGTCTGCACAAGGTCCGGTAAATATACAAGAACGTGGAAACGATATAAATGGACATTGTTCACGGCAGTGCACGCCGTGGATAAACCACCTGTAGAAGGATGAACGTATGAATCTAATGCGCTTCTCGTGCCTCGAGATTAGCGATAGTTCGATCGAGTGGCAGCCGAATCTCTGCCGGCAGGGATTTGTATTTTGTGCCGGTACGACTGCAAACGAAAAGCTAAACTTGTTGCACGTTGCGCGAAATTCACATCGAGATCCTTCTACAACTGAGCTACTAATCTTATCACTGGAATCTTACAAATCTTACGAATAAGTTACAACAAAATTGTCACTATGGGGAAATTATTTTATAATAAGAGTAATAAGTTACGAATGAACGTTGCAGATTACAAGTTACGTAGTTGATTATGAAAATATCGGACGGAAAATTACGAAACTATAAATGGAAAATCTGCGACAACAGGTTTATAATTCGTAACTTCTAACTCGTCGGTTTATCGATGTTATCGGTTGGTAAATTATCGTGTGAGGAGGTCCGAATTACAATTGGATTGTAACTAATTGCGAGCGTGACTAACGAGAAGGGAAAGCAGGTGACAGGAACCCCAATCTGTGAGGCTCGTTAGAAATATTCGAGGAGGTATTCAGGTAATTTGGGAGTTAAGAAATATGCGTGAACGTGCTAGTTACGATCGATTTACGAAAGATTAACACTCTATCGTTTTCTCGTCGTCTTTTTCTTGGTCGTGAGGCCGATAAACCATCCTTTTCATTGTCTCGTTCTGTACCTGTGCGATGGTTTTGCACCGCAATCCCGAGGCTAACGAGCAGTTTTAATTGCATATCGACCACGAGATCCTAGAGGAAAGTTTCTAAAAGCAAATAGTCGACGGTGAATCGTTTTTCAGCATTTAAGGCGCGATAACTACTAGTCTAACGACTCGTGCGTTATCATCGAAACGTACTAATCAACGAGATTAAAGAATTGTTTAATCGAATTAATACTTATATTAAAGATCTGTTGAAAATTTTCATAAGCAGACACGATATTCTTTGGATATTTTGTTAACGACGTGTCAAACAGATGCCCACTGAGCTTTGTATCGTTTTATCTTTTGTCCAATAAAGTCTGCGTTGAGATTTATTTATAATTTTGTTAAATTCTGAAGAAGATTCTGTCAGTTGCGCTACTTATTCTCTGAATACGATATATGTTAAATGCTAATTAGGAGGACAGTCTCGCTTCTAATTAGTTTTATCCGAAGAATAATTGAAATTCCAAGAGAACGTCGCCCCTTAATGATGGAAGAAATAAATCGCAAACGGGGCATAGCAGTGAAAGTAATCTTTCGCGCTTCTATGATTCTCATGATACGAGTAATCGTCGATTCAAACGATATTTTGCGGTGAAACTTTTTGGAACGTAAAGTAGTTTTGAAAACAGAGACAATGAAATTTCCCACCGATAGAAACTAAACTGAACGAACATTGTCATATTTGTCAATTGTCACATTTCTTCCTACAGCTACGTGGGAAGAGTATAAAATGTGACCAAAAGATCGGCGAACCTCCCCGTATAATTTTCCCCGCGAAATTCGTTTCGGTTAACCGTTAAAACCCTGATATTTGCCTTTCCGGTCGGCGGAGCTAAATCGTAGGAAGGGAACAGGCATTATGTACGTACGTAACAATGACTACTTGACAGCAGAAAAGATTCGAGAAGTTTCGCAGCTGCGGTCGGTCGTTGTCGGTTCCTTTTTTCCTCTTGCCACCCGCGAGCCACGCCGACCGACGATAGTTTCGCCTTTTCATTCGTTCGGCAAGTTTCCGCGTAAGACCTCGAAGAGAGGGTCGAAGATCCAAAAGCCGATGCTGCTGCCTCGTCGAAAGTCTTAACGATCTCCAAGAATTCCGGACTTTACCTTCGCCAGCGGGATCCTCCTCTCTCTTCGTAGGTGGTTCGCGCCGCGAAACCGCACAAGTGCCGCGTTCCAACTTTTTTTTTCCAACCGCCGCTGTTTATTTTACAGTCGAGCAGGCCTCAAACGTTTTTGACGTTCGAATCTTCGCGGCATTACCCTGTGGTTTCTTTGTTTAACGAAATCTTGGTAAAAGGGGAATTCGAACGACAAATTATATCATACGGTATTTACAATTTTCCGAAGGAGAAAGATATTCCATCGGTAAGAAGGAAAATAAAAAAGAAAAAAAAGAAAAGAAGAAAGAGAAAGAAGAAAAGTAGTAGAGAAGCGATAAAAATGCTAAAAGTTTGTACTTAATGTATTTTTAAACTTTTTGCATAACTTTTGCATAATTCAATGCTCGAGAATTTTATTGGATAGTAAGTTTTACTAAATTTACCCTAGTGTATAATAAAATTTTGCGTGTGTACGCAGTATAACGTAGGAGATGATAAATTTTATTTTGAAACGTAAAGACACTTCGAAACGGGAATTTCGGTCGTAAAAAAAAAAAAAAAGAAAAAAAAATCCGAGGGTGCCAAAAAAGGAGATTGTGTAATAAAAAGGAAAAGTATAGTGCGAGAATTCTAAGAAAAGTGTCATAATAGTGGAATAAAGAATAAGGCAGGCACGACAGAAAGGAGGAGTATAACAGGAGGAGATACAAGAGACATCATGGTAAGAAGGGAAAATATGGACAAGTTTTAAGATATTGTCAGAGAAAACGAGGTCCGACGAAAGAGCCATCGTAATGTAAAACAAGAGGCAGGTAACGAGCTGGTAATACGGCGTTTCAAGGAGCAGAAAAATAGGGAAAGATTATGGAGAGATCGGCAAACCGATTGGCATTGTGTACTTTGGCTTATTGGTATCGATCGGCAATCTCCTTCAAACCGTAGACACCAAACAGTGTTTATCAGTTTAACGGTCAGTGGGAGCGTACCAACGCAGCACGAGGTGTTCAACGAGGATGTACGTGTACTACATATTTGCAGCTAATCCGATCGATAGGGAAGGATTATTCAATTTCAATTCCCGTTCAGTGGCCATTCTGCACCATTATGCGTCCCGAGTTCCGTCAATCGTTAGATATTTCGTTCTCCTAGATCGTTTCTATTTACTATACCTTATCTACCGATATCCTATAATTGTTAAATCGATATCCTATAATTGTCGTGTAATTGTTAAATCGATCAGCAGTCGTTATCATTCTTCTTCGTTATCATGACACAATAGCAAATTTTTGTTCCGACCTAACTCTCTCACTAAACTTACGTAACTTACTATCGCAGGCAGTATTAATAAAACTAGACATGGTATTTGCTTCAAAAACATCTTCCCGGCAACAGACCCTAGAATACGTAAAAACATATGAATAACATAAGAACGAATTGAAGCGATTAAAAAGGTATGTTATAACCCCAAATGCCTAGCAGTATCGTGCATTTAAGAGAACTATCGGAATAAAATGTTTAGCTATTCCTAGCGTTCATATTTTCAAGCCATGAACGATCGCGTGATTTCACGAACGTCGTCGCATACTTAGCCATTCAACATCTGCTCTGGTCAGTGACAGTGAAAAGCAGTAAACCATCGGCTAATTGCGTTCTTTATGCGCGATGGCGGTCATACGCGTGGGCGTACGAACGGTCGTCAGGATGCGCAACTCGTTTTCTAGGTTGGCGAACTTATTAAAATGCCGACAGCGCACGGGACTGTGAAGCACAATAACATTTGTTCGTTACGTACGGAAGGCAACAAATTGAAGCCGGTCGCGCGCGGTCGTTTTTAACTTTTAATTGGATCGCGCGCGTACACCCGCGCTCGCGGACTTGTAGTTCAGCCGGCAAACGTGCCTCGGACCTGTCTAATTAATTTGCGATCTTGTTCGAAGCGATCCTCGGAATTGATGATGTACAACGAAACGGGGGAAAGAAAAAAGGAAAAAGAGAATCGAAAGGAGGGAAGAAGAAAGGGAAATGTATTTTCGAATTAACGTCCAATTACTCTGCTTAACGATGTCTTGAAAGACCGTGTTGATCGTCACGATTTTTTCTTACATGGATGGAATTTATTAATTATTAAAAACTCCATCGTCCGAAGAGGTTCATCGTGTAAAGAACGTTGTATCAGTAGTCTGACAGTTTGAAGTTAATATTTTATATAATCTCGGAGATCGACATTTATATACAATTTCTTAAGATCTAAGCGACGTTCATCCCCACTTCGGTAATTATCGATCGTTACGGATCAATGTTCCTTCATCTTGCGTGGAAACAACTTCCACGTGTATTATTATCTTCGACTCATTCGCGTCAGGAGCCGCGCGATAGCCGAGCAAGGGGAATAACTCGATTATAAGCAGCCAACGTTTAAACGGTCGGGCATATTCATATCCTTTTGCATAATGGTTTATGCTGTGTGTTACGAGATAGCTGTCCATGTTATATATTGTTATATAAAATTATTTGACGAGTCAGAAGACAGAAGAACAGAAACGTAGCGGCAGTCAAGCAGCCAAGAATGGTATCTGGTACGAATGTAAAACGTGTTTGAAGATACTGGATACGTGTATCAGCCAGACCGTTTCAATGTATTACACGTTTCATCGTCAGAAAAAATGGTTAACTGATTTTCACGATTCTTTTTCATCATTACCGCAGCCATAGCTTTGCAACTAGAAAATTACATATGCAACAAAAAATTAACGATTCTCGAACTTAGTGTTTGCGCTAAAAACGATATATAAAGTTCCAATTAGGGAGGAAAAGATACGATACGAATGGGTTACGCAGAACACGGAGGTGCCGGAGAATTTGTAACATTAAAGGTCGGTAAATTTTTTACCGTGGTTGCTGAATTTTAATCGACACGATGCCCTATAAAAGGATTTAAAAACTAGGAAAGTCAAGGGATCACGGTATGGAACGTGCTCGGTTTCGTGAATTTATTTTGATTTTTCAGGTCGTGGTACGTACTGCTCTGCCGGAACTTTTATTTTTAACCACGTTATCGATGGTTGCCGCGCACGAAGCTGTATGGCAGCCGTCCCGAAACACCTCTAAACTCGATGAAAACGCGAGAAGTCATCGCGGGGAATCGTCGACCGCCGCAAATCTTATTATCGCTGGCACCGTTTCAAATGATATCTCGGACGGGCAACGACAGACCCGGTGCTAGACACATTCGATGAAATTCCACGAGTTGTCTTTTTACGACGTCTGCCGTGTCGAATATCTCGCGTTGTTCCCGGTCGGGCACCCGAAGAAATTTCAGTGACTAACTAATGATGGAATGACAACATCGTGTATTAGACTTTCGAAGCATTTGGCCTGACTGGATCAGACTGGATAAAATTGAACTCCGTCGTAATCCGTTTTGCATTGCAGGAAATACGTGCAATTTTTACGTCGGACAGAGGTAATCTGATCGACGCAATTAAGATGCAACCTGATCGATATACGTTTCGTTATAATTTACTGTTTACTTCACAAATGGTAGAAACAACGTTGGAAATGCAGTACTTTATGCATTTTTAACCGAATTTAATTTAATTAAAGAGAAACGCAGAAAAAAAAGAAAGAAGGAGAAACAAAAGAAAACAATGAAAACAGCGACGAAGAGAAAAGAAATTTTTCCTTCGATGTTTACAATTATCTACGCATTATCTTAAACATTATTAAACGTACGAAAAATTAGCAAACATCGTTATTAAACATATTGCGATAAATCGTAACGATTTTGAACACCGCCCAACGACTACAAATAGCAGAAACGACGATATAAAGTCGCCCGTTTAACCCCACATGCCTCCCACAAACGTTCCGAAGAACGTAATCAGAAAAGCAGCAAGAATAGCGGAGCGAACCGACACACGAAATCCATTTGAACCCATCCGTCACAATCCCCGTCAAATAACTGCAACCTCGTAAATCCTGCAAACCATATCCCTCTGCTCCTTTTCATGGCGATAATGCCAAAAAGGGCTTAATCTTGCCGGTTGAAATTTCTCTTGGTGCCGGAACCGAAAATTGCGGCGACTACCTTGCCACCACGGGTCCCCTCGATGATGTTGCGTTTCCGTGGTGGCGTGGCGTTGCGCGATTCCGCGCGCATTAAACGCTCTTACAGAGAAACGCGCCACTTTGCGGCTCATATCCGGCTTAAAGTCTCGTCATAGTGGCGAAACATCGAACAAACGTCTCTCTCTCTCTCTCTCTCTCTCTCTCTCTCTCTCTCCCCCGATCGATTTTGCTTCCCCTCCTTTGGTCGTCGCGCGACCGCGGTTCGGCTAGGGGAATTTGATATTAATCCGAGATGGAAGCCTGCGGACGACAGGCATGTTCTCGCGTTAATCAACCGCGCGGCAGCATCGAGGAGCATTGACGTCGACGATCTGTCCAGGATACATGCTGGATATATATCACCAGAGCATCTGGCCGCGCGATAATGTAACCTTAAGCCATGGCACATGATTCGAACCAGAGACTGCGAGGATCCGCGGGATGGTTAACTAGCTACCTTTGCTCTTCGAGATCTGCAAACGCGTCTTTAAAGTCCTATGATCCTTATCGAACGGGAATACCGGACGATAGTACGATCGATGTAATCGGCTATTATTTGCGCAGCTACATGTCACGGCATTCATCGACGCAATTATAAATTCATCGGTGCACAGTTCCGACTAATTGGACCAACAAATTATACAGGATATGTATTGATGACGTCAACATCCGGGAGATGTAGCCAGATTAGTTTAACCTTTTGCGGCCGGACACCGTCGCAGTGGCGGCATTCGAAATTTCTCTTCAAACTGTAAACGTTCTGCTTCGACTAATTGGTGCAGTGTAAAATATAGCGACTGCGAACGGTTAAAGGGTAGTTGGTAATCGATCGGCCAAGGAGTAGTCGGTAATCGATCTTCGTTGATCTTATGCGAACGGAGGACCGTCAAAATTGGAGATACTGAAAGGAATCCTTCAACTTTATAACGACAGGTCGCGTCGATAAGAAAAATATCGAGAGGAACTCGATCTAACTACCTTGAGCAATTTCCTCTTAGAGGAGGAAAAATCGCGTGTAATATCCGTACTCATCATCCAGAGATGGTTACTCGTGAACGATCTTTCGGGCTCTCCTTCAAACTTTTCCTTAAAATATCAAAATATTCGACCTCGTTGAAAAGAATAAATTAATACGACGTCGTTCGTTGGATCGTGAAGAAGAGAAACCTGGACCAAGATGCGATTGGATACGCCGATCAGATCATTTCGTTATCGATCGAATTCATTCGAGGCAACGAGGAGGATCGGGATGACTGGAATCTCAACGATACACAGATACACACGTGGCACCATCTGCTGCGCCGTCCACGAAGACGGCAATTCCGGCAAATTGGGCTGAATATAATTTTTAAGGAATTGACCGGCGATATACGGAATTCCCGTCGCGTTTCCGTTCCCGGTTGATATCGATACGCGTGTGCACGTATACGCTAACCACGTAGCCGCGGATGAACGAGAACTGCGCTGTATCGGGGTAATATCGAATTCAGCGCGGATATAATACTGGCCAATTCGAGCAATCAGGTAAATGCCGGGAGACATGAGTTTTCCATGCTCGCTGCCGCTGCCGCTGCCGCTGCCGCTCCAGCCAACACGTTGATGTATCGTCGCCTACGACGTTCTCCTTTGATTCCTTTATCTTAGCCTGTCAGGCGGAAAAATAATATATCGAGGATTGCGCGGGAGTGGGAGTTTGGTTGATGAACGACGTTGCGAATCAAGCAAAGCTCGTTAACCGTGTAACTAGAAGTAACTGTACGTGACTAGAAAGTTACACATGCGTAGGTATGTTCATTTTAAAAAATTTTATTTTATTCGTTTACCACTGTGTTATTATACTTTGGTATATTCTAATACATAATTATATTAATATAACAACCGATTCAAATATACAAGTTCAAATTTTTTACTAGTCTTGGTCTTTTCATGTTGGACGATATTAAAAGTCATAAACGACGATGATGATAACAATAATAATAATAATAATAATAATAATAATAATAATAATAATAAGAAAATTTCAAACAAAAGCAATACCACGCTATACGCTAAACGATCCTAGTTGTATTGATCAGTGCATAAATAAAAATATTAATTTACAGAATAAGACTAGCGCGTTCAGACGAGTTTCATTGACCTCTCTATCGGAGCTTGGACAAGAGATTCGAGGAAATTTCGAAAGTTGATAATATTCATGATTACCTAATTTTATTGCGGGAACGGGAACAGTTGCTCGTCAGGATAAAATAAATACGCCTAATTCTCGCGTATCGAATGTGTGGAGTCAGTAAATTGGACGCGGTCCCGTGAACGTATAAACGCTAATTAGACTGGTACGTCGATAAATTAAGATAATTAAACGGTAATAACTATCGTGCCGATAACTGCCATTAGGCATGCATGGCTTGTCATCGAATTGCCGAATATCTCTGTACGTAAAGTACAGTGAACACGCCGGTTACAGTTATAGTGTCTTCAACATCGCTTCGTATCTCGCAAACGATACCCTGTGACAGTCAGAAAATCAAACCGCTATTACCCGTGCTGCATAAACAGTAACGAGAATGATCTTCCTAACTTTCCATCCTCCATTGTCCGCACGTTCCTCCGGGCTTCGTAGGGAAAAACAATTTTCACGCCGGAGCGATTCGACGGAATCGAAACGACGCCCAAGAACCACCGACGATCTAATATATCGCCTTTATACTGTCGATTCCGAACGATTATTTAGTTCGTTTGCTTTACCGGATGTTACCGGATGTATTTGTCCTATTAGAAAATTCACTGGCAATTGCTGTATCTGTTTGTTTTGTGAAAAATTAACCATATCTATAACTAATACAATATATCGTAAATCTAACGTCATAATGTTTAGAAAATGATGAAAATACATACTTGATTGTAAAAGCAGATAAAGGATATAATTTTGCAAATGTTGCCATTAAAAGATTCGGTTACGTAATTTTCTTTTCGAAATAACAACGATTACCATTTCTCCACCTAAGAAATTGTAAGTAGCAGCAACAGTAAGTAGCAGGCGACTCTCTTTCCAACGGTTTCGTTGGTACACAGCGTAGCATCGCTGAAACGCTGCGCATAAGAGAGCGACGAAACACGAGCTAAGGCAGCGATAAAGCGCAAGTGCCGATAGGGCCTAACGAGCCATCGATATGGGTTCGTACGGTTCTTCCGTCAAATACTCGGAAGAAGGCGTACGTGACGAGGATCGCGGCCGCCTAACGAACGCGTGCGTAGTGGGCGGCATATCGAAGGATGAGAAAAGGGAAGAAAGTATAAATCAAGGGATCAGTCGTAAACGACGAGAGTCGTAAGTGAAGAAGTGATGTAGATAGTCATCGGCAGGTTAGCAGGGTAGCCCGCTAGTCGAGTTAATAAACGCACTGTCAAATAAAACGCCGAGCATTCCTTTGGCATCCCGAACGTTCTACCACCTCGATATGAAGCAACGTCATAAGATTGCTTTGTCTATCAAAGAATCCACTAGGAATTACCAATCACAGAGTGCTGCAGCGGATAAAGAATTCTTGTTTGATCTAGGCCAGTCGTTATTTTCTATGGTGATCGTTACTTGGCGGCTGCCGGTTGTTATACGCCGGTCGCGTTTCTCGAAGGTATACCTAGGCGAGAGCCGAAGAAAATTGCAGGACAAATTATTGCGTTAAACGAGAATTACCCGGCCACGGAACACCCTTGTCGCGACCAAGCCGGCAATTCGTCCACGCACCGAACGATTAATTATCACGTGCCGTGAGTTATTCGACCGCCCGTGAATTTGCTTCGTATGCTAATTAACACGTCGCCGTCGAAGAGATTAATCTTCGCAAGCATGAAGTGGAACAACCATTTGAGTGGATTATACGCGTGTAACAGTTGATTATTTGCACATGATTTGTTAATCAATTATCGTCTCTTGAAAAATTTGATTTTCACGTTGCGTTTAAATAATCTTTACTGAAAACTCGACAATAAGTGATTAATTAATTGGGCATGTTCTAGAATATCAATTGTATTTATGAATTCTATTACATTATTCATGGATTCCGTTCTTCATTTTTTTGACTAAATTTAAATAGTCCTACGGATAGGTGGATATATATGTCGGAGATGGAAGGACATCGGGCCTCCCATTTGGAATTCCTTGGAGCATTGCCAATACTTAAACTTTCATAAAACTCAACCGATTATAATTGTCCGAGATTTGCGATAACGAGCTCGAGGCGACAACTAGTCGCCGAACGTAGCCGCGGTCACGGGATGACCTAACACAGGTATAGAGTAATCTCGTGTTCCTGGACACATCCCATCATAGTTTTCCTCTACAGCGTCATCGTGACGGACTGTCGTTCTTTTCCGTCAGATCTCATTAGCGAGAATTACCTGGCGTCTTTACGATCGGCGAACGCTCTACGTTTCAATAAAGAGTTAAAGTCGAGCCCTAGATCTAGACTCGCGAGCAAAGTACATCCGTTATCCCGTTGACCGCGGATTCGTTATCGAACCTAATTCGCCATTGTCATTAGCGTCTCGACTGTCTAATTAACACGGTTACTTGTCAAATTCTCTACTAATCGTAGTTTCACTGATGAATATTTTCTCTATTGCGTAATAGCGATTGATCTAATCCGATAATGCAACCCGACATATATTTTTATCCTATATATAAAAAGAAATCTTACGCACTTGTTGTTGTCTCTCTGTTGATACTTCTAATTATGCACACAGACGTTCTACACCTAATTAGAGCGAGAATCACTTTGATTGTATTTATTGGTCCCTATTTCTTATTATTTTAATCCTCTTAGTTTTAGGGCTTTGTAGTAGGCATTTGTACTTTCTAAAAAATTACGTTTATGAATTTTATTAAAATAAAATATCCTCGGTAACTATACATAATCAGCGTTTCACTAAAATTTTGTATCATTTCACCGTGTACGAAATTTCAAACGAAAGCAGATTAATGATCATTGATTAATCACATTCCTGTATTATCAACCGGTGGTTAACTGATTACGGAATTAACTACTGGTTAAAGGTGAGCGAGAGAATCAAGAAAATCGAGAAAATCGTAATAACCGTTAATGAAATTCGATACGAGAATTATATTCTCAATTAGACTAACTAACTAATTAGATCAACTGGAACCAAACTAATCGACCGGACAATCGATATTCGTGGGGCAGGTGTTTAAGAGCGAAACAGTGAACGAGTAGAGTAACGTCGGCTCTCGTTACGCGCACAGCGAATAATCATGACGCCTATGCGCAGGCGGACCAACATCGATAAGCCTATGGACAAGAGAGAATAACCGTGGGACCGCGTGCATCATCCAAGAAACTAGAATAGCACGGTAGTGCCTCCCGATTGTGCTGGTGCGGTTCTACTTCGGCTCCGACGCTAGATGTTCCATATTTTTATCGATTTCGTGTAAATCCAGCGAAACAATGGCCGGCTCGTCGTAAAAACCGCGAGCATCGTTGCTATGACATTTGTTGTGCACGATGGAAACGTGTGTCCCGGCGATAGATCGTTCTCTCGTAAAAAGCTCCCGGCTGACCCGATTTTTTCTTTCACTACCGAACCCCCCTTTCCCATTGCTCTTTACTCTTCCTTTCCGTCGTTTGACCCTTTTTCCCCTCCCCCTCGCCTTTCTCTTCATGTAGATCTGCCAGGTCGTTAACATTAACGTCCTTAAATAAGTCGATTTTGTCGTTTTTTACCCGAGAAAAATTGTTCTTGGTTTCCATAAAGTTCGTAGGCTCGATCATATTGTTTGTTAACAAGATTTCGTTATGCCTTGTATATTGGTATACATTTCTACATACGTTGTTTACAACGGAATATTAAAGAAATATCGTAAAGAAATATTAATAAAACTGCCATTGTATGATACGACGTTTAATACACTTGTGCTCGATTAACGAATGTTTTTATAAACGGAATAGCGTGTCAATATTTTATACGGGTACTATACGTCCAAAACGGACTAAATATTCGTAGCCTTAAAGATATCAAATATTTCGTCTTCGTGGTAAATTTAGGAAAGTTGTAACATCGTCTAAAACATTTGCAAATATTTCATTCGGACGATCTTTAATAATTCGATTCGATTCGCGAGAGGTTCGATCGTTTGTCGTAGAATACCGACAATTTCCGAGATGTAAACTTAGCGGTTGTTTGAATAAAGAACAAATAGACGGGACGCGAAGCCCCGATACGAAGATTCGGCATCGTAGTCCCTGCGCGGCATTGCGTTTCCGTCTTTAATCAACGAAATGCTCGCGGTGCGGCACGGCGTGGCGTTCCTCCGACCGAACGGAATATCGAATCGTCGGGAAAATTGGCGTCGATCGATTACCCCGTCGACGGAAACTTCATCGGAGTTCACGGTGGCATAGAAGGGAGCGTCGATTTTCGAGCAATCGAGCGAAAGCGCGACGTCGTCGTCTCGCCCCGTTCCTCCGAGCCGCTCGATTACGCCGAGTTCGTCTTAAAACATTGCCAGCCGCCGTGGAGACCTTTGAACGTCGAACTCGATCCCTAGAACAGGATCGACACGGGGAACAAGAGGAAGGGAGGGAGGTACTAGCGAAGAAACATTCGAGAAAGACGTCAGGGAAATCTTGCTAGACGAGCCGGCACGCAGTTTTTCCAACTCGATGATAGTTTTAAGCTATTAAGAGACTCGCGCTTTCGATCGTTATTCCAAGCGCGGAAAATGTTCAGCGACATATAGTTGGATTTCTGTTACACAATCCTATCAAAACTCAGCTCTGGCGTACGAGAAAAAGTCTGGAAATTAATTTCCAAATTGAATCTCCGAATAAAAACGCTTATGGCGGAGAAGACACGAGCAAAGTTCCGTTTCTTCCGTCTCAATTTCATTCCTCAGCTGGCGTCGATTCGCTGGTTTCGCGTATAGTATACGCGTATACGGGCATATTGTTGCACCTGCAGCAGCGAAAGGCCGTACGCTACTCGAATTTCCTCTACGGGACGGCCTGTCGGCAGGCGTCTAGTTTGGAGGACGCATGAAAAGCTGCTTCTCGATTCGCCCTTACCCCTTCACGCGATTGAATTCGCACGGGTTCGATTTCCTCGCTGCGATTCGCCGCCCTTTTTAGCCTCGACAAAGGCCAAGGGATTCCTTTCGAGGCTAAGCCGCGCTGACAACGCGGCTTGATGGAGTGCGTTGTACGTGCGCCGGAATATCGCAATCGGATTTTATAAGAATCGCGCGATTGGCAAGTGTCGATTACCGTTGACGTCACCTACCCTACCGAAACTAGGAGATCAAGAATTTGTATAAAGATTCAATCGTGCATGGCTGTCGGGTGGATGGGAGGATCAGTTTCGATTCAATGGGATTTAACTTAAACGCGTGATCGCTCAATTATTTATATTTTTACGAGTATCGTAGCTACAATAGGTGGCCGCGAGAAGTTAACATTCACATAAAGTTAATTAGGTGCAAGTTAAATTTCATATAATTCGGTTATACGGTATTTTCATACGGTTAAAAATCATTTCACATACTAGGAAAACGAAGCGTAGAATTTCGTAGAACGGCGCTTCGTTAGGAGATAAAGGTATAGGCAAATACTTTTTATAGCCACTGTACACTGTAGGCGTATCATGATACGATTAAATTAGTTTTAAAAGTGCAATGTGCGATCATTTTTCTGCGAAAGCGACATTTTCAATCCTGACGAAACAAATCCACTACGGAAGAAATCTTCAAAATTCGCAGGCAACGCGTTCGTTTGTATCAGAACCGTAGGTTTTCGAAGTCGATACGTCGTCGAATGGGTGAACGCGAGACGGAAGATACCGTAGGAATGCTATTGTAGTTCCCCTAAAGGAGAGTTAAGGCGTAAGTGATAGGTGAAATGTACTAGGCATCCAGAAACTAGGCTTCCGTCAGACATTGTCGAATATTATTGTCATTCATCGTTCGTCGTACATTTAAACTCGCGACCGATTTCATTCGATACAGCGGTAGCTACACCAACGAGTCGCAAAACAATCAAGTTGCATACAAAAGACAAATTGGACGATTCTATCAAGATTAACCGTTCAGTTTCTGATAAATTAGATATTAATTATAACGACACGTATCCTGTCGTAGAATCAAAATGATGAAATTTTTAAAAAAGATACATATGATCAATCTCGTTTTTAACTCAACTGTATTATCGATACTGATCGCGCAAGACTAAACGCTATTATCTTAGCCGGCACCGAGTCGAAGCGAGATACAAACGATCGGTAATCGAATTTTCGGTTTAGCTGTACAATGCTTTTTTATTTTTTAGTTTTTTGTTTCGCTATTGGCGCGTACAGCGTGGAGATTTCTAAAAGGATGGTTGCACTTTTTTTTTTTTTTTCGAACCAGTCGACTCAACGTCAACATCGATACGTACATATATACTGTATATGTATGTATGTATGTGTGTGTATATATATATATAGTATATTATATATGTATATATTGTAGTATACGGTACACGCTGTATAGATATAGCATACGGGTGGAAAATAAAACACGAACGATCTCGTGACAGGCAGGGAACAAAAACGAGATCGAGTGTAATCGAAAACGTTCGTGTGCCGACGAACCGAGAACGACTCGTTCGAGCGTCCTTCGCGATTATACATCCGAAAGTTGCGCGAATGCCCCCGCATCGTGACACGTGCCAGGTGCAAATCGATGGAAATGAAAATAACGGCAGGCGAAGCCTCTGGAAAAAGAGTATGCAATTTTCGTCGACCTGTACCAAATTTTGTGCGTTCCCGCGTTCCGTATGTTAATCGATCAGTCTCGAGTATCGCGCGAGAAAGTCAAACAATGCCGGAAACGTCTGTCACTGCTGACGAGTTTTTCGTTGATTGTGTTCCTTGTTGCCAAAATTTGACAAGTAACGTAGGTATTTTGTTTGTTTATTACAATACCTTAGCTAAGTGTATTAATCGTTCGATAGCGTAGCGCGAGGAAAACTCGGACAAACCTCTCTTACTTCTTTAAGGTTCGAACTAAAAATCACGCGTAGGTGTAATCTCAAACACACGATCTATTCGCGCATCATCGCCGCTCGAAAGTTCAATCACCCATCGTCTGAAAGATGTTGTAGATAATTATTGTAAAACTGTCGTAAAATCATCCCGAACGAGTTATTCCGAACGAAACGATCGATTAATTTGGATTTTGACAGGAAATAATTTTAGACGAATCGAATTTAATTGGCAGTGAAATTTAAATATGCAACGTTTATGGTGATTCTGTATTCCACGTATATAGAATGATAGACAATTATTTGCTGTCGGAAGTGATACGTAAGTTGTAGCAGAAATACCATAAATGACAACGTGAGGTACGTATCTAGTAGCGTATTCTCGTGGGACAACGTAATCAGTAATGGATTATCAAATAATCCCGAAAGGGAAACCAGGCTAAGCACCGGCCTTGATTAGACAGATAGCGATCTTGATTTATCCTTCGCCATCTGTCCCTTCGATTCTGCTGCAGGCCACTTTGGTAATTAGTAACGGGAATAAGTCTGTGATTGTCCCACGATCTCTACTACTGTA
>CM026161.1:15065458-15215320 GCA_014825975.1 Bombus haemorrhoidalis
AAAAAAAAAAAAAAAAAAAAAAGAAAAAAAAGGAAAGAACGATCTCTGATAATTATTACAATACAAATTCGTAGCTTCTTAGCTATCATGTCGAACATTAGCAAACTACGTCTGGATACAGCTTAGTCGGATTGTAATAGTTCTATCCAAACTTGCAAAAGCTTTCGACGAACAAGTATATCTGTGTTAGAATTTCTGGCCGAATTTGATTCGAATCGATTTGAAATGTTGAAGTTTCTTGCAGAAGATCAAAAGAGAGCATTTACGAAAGTTTTTTCTAGTTTTCCACGTAAGAAACAGAGATGGCACAAGCCGATAACATTTTTTAGACGCAAGCATAATTTACGTTGCCTGGTAGGGACTAGTCGTACGTTGCAACCGTTCCCTTCCGCTATATAACAGGCAAACGAGTCACTGGTCATCTATGTTCCACGCGAGCATTACTTTTCCAAGATAACTACGTGCCACGAGATCGACTTCCGGAAGAGGGGTGCCAACTCGGACCCGGCATTCCTGCGCGACATTTTCCAACGGAAGTTCGCCATCCACGATGGCCTGTTCGCCCCCGGAACGATAAAACGGAAAATTGCGACTAAAGTGAGAAACGATAATGGGCAACCTTGTACACGTTCCCTCGACCAACTGCACTGGAGAAAACGAGAACTCGAACGAACAGGTAGAAAGGACCGGTGGTACGATCCAGGTTCCCGTCTTGCAGAAAAGTTTGGATCTGTTCGGATATAGGAAGAGAGAAAAGGGGGTGCTACTCACCTTTCGGAAATGAGGACGTTCGAATGCCACCCCGAAAACGAGTTATCTAGTTATCTTTAGGAGCTTGTCTCGCAACCTTCTTCCCGCGCCAGGGAATACGAACATCGTAGCAAAAGGGTGAAGCAAAAGTGTATCAGTTCTCGACCTCTGTCTCGTCGCTTTACGGCCAGACCATCCAATCTGAATGGATTCGGAACGATCTCTCAAGGTTCACGCCACCACTGGATTTCGCGGTTTCGAAGGGTGATCTTCTCGTTCTCTGATCCTATTCGCGATGGTCGGTTCATACGAAGTTTCGTTTTGGTCGAATAAAGTTTTAACTCTATGGTAGTTTCCGTCTTTTGAAATACACGCGAGAAGGAAAATTAGATCAAAATGATCCGTCGATAAACTGGTAAATCTTTTTTTTTTTTATATATATATATATGGTATATGTATAGATAGATACGATTATTGCGACTTACGGGAGTATAACTGTCCTTTTATATCGAAAATGTGATAAAAAATTAGTTCAATGATTATTTCAACGATACAATGACCGAGATAAGAAATAAGGTACGAAAGATAATGAGTAATTTCGCGTGATTCAATCGGAGAATACAAGAATTATCAATTTCGAAATTGAGAAATTCTTGGAATAAGACTGTCGTTGTTTCTTCTCAAATTCCAGCAATTTTCACGTCGCTTTTTCCAAATTCCAGATTCCACACGGATGATCGTTTTGTCAGATTCGGGTTTGTCTTGTCAGATTTAGAAACGATTGACTTGAAAATGTTAAAAGTCGCTGCAATATGTTTGATAGAAGAAGATATTTATATATTTATTCCAGAATTTTCAGCTCTCCTATGTTTAAACTCGCCTTTTAATCGTTAAGAGAAAAAGATTCTATACCGACGAATTAAGAAATCAAGCGTGTCAGTTATTCTCGGTGCAAGGTATTCTTCGAATATTTTTCAAACTGTGCAGTTCTATGTAGTTCTAAAAGTAATTCTATGTAGTTCGTAAGTTCATTCTACGACTTTATGTAACATACGAAACTCGATGAAAAGGACGAAAGTAAGATTTCGCTACTATTCTATTCTGGTAAAGCGCTCTTCGAAAGAGAATGAAAGATTACGCTGCAGGCAAAAAGGAACAAAGAAAATCAAGGAGAAAGCGCCGGTGAAACTGAATCGTAAATAAAGAGAACAGTCAAAATTTTGATCTCCGTCATATCGAATCCATCGTTGCAAATCTCCAATCTCAGCCACTTCCTTCAACTTCGTCTTCCGTCATCTTTCCGGAATATCAGTCCGATTTCTCTCTACTTGTTGTCCTTCGTCTATATCCTTGTGCTTTAGCCTTTGCCTTGCTATCTTCCCAGCAGATCCATCGACTTTGCCTTCGTTTCATCCACTTATATCGTCTCCTCTCTCCTATTTTCTTCGTCCCTTCGACGCTATGCTCGATTTGCCTCTTTTTTCAACGGATGTCACGGCAGACTAGATTGAAATCGTGGACCGTGCTTGGTTATGGCCAGAAGGATGCTTATATCGATCGGATCCACGTGATCGACGCCAATAGACCGCGGCTGATTAGATTAAAGCTACCGTGTGGACGTAAAAGGGGGATAAATTTCGGTCTGTTGTTTTCCTACTGGTTAGTGAATTTCTTTCTTTCTTTCTTTCTTTCCTTCTTTCTTTCTTTTTTAGGCAACTATGTTCTTGCCAGGATTTCACGTGGTTTCGAGGATTTATCGTATTTACAGAGGTGTGCTTCGATTTACGTTCCCAATTTTCCCCCTACAAGTACCGAACGGTACAGAAATAAATTAGAATGAATCTTCGGGAGGAAATAAAAGAGCTTGAATAAAATTTGCGGCGTATGAGTATAAATTTTTGGGCGAGACAGCTGTAATTCGGAGATATTCAATTAATGAATAATAAGTAGCGTTAGGCACGTTTTCCGGTGTTCGACTCGTACGCCCTAGGATAATTTATTTAGCGCGACGGTCGCGTGCGAGGGAATAAATTAAGTCGAATTTAGGGTAAACGGGCAAGTTGGAACACTCGCAGAATCCTCGAATGTAAAAGCTATCGTGTGTTTGATGAACTGCTCCTGAATATCTGCGTGAATTTTCTCCGGGCGATAAATTCGTACTAGACAAGAAACCAACCCCCTCGTTCGTTTCGTGCTTTTAAAGAAATCGCCTGCGCAGATTTATATCAATTTTATGTATCAATGTATAATACAAGTATCTGAAGAACCTTAGAAGAACGAGAACATAATTTTCTCAGGCTTATAATTTTTAAGTCGTAAAAGAGGCACCAGCTTCTTAATTATTGTCTTAATTATTGTAATTTCAATCTTAGAAAGACTGAATTTATAATCTCGTGACTTTGAAATTGTAAGAAATCATCGAACGTAATTGACGTTTATAATTTCTTACTGCAGTTTTAACTGATAAAGTATAGATGAATTTTGTGTATTAATTATTACGATTTAAATGTCGTAATATCTTGCCAACTTCGCTAGATTCGCTAGATTCGCAATGTTGAAACAATTTACTTCTCCCATTGACCAACGATTTTTATACGTTAAGATCTCCGATTGCATAAGCTTTTAAGAATAAAAAATTACAGTTCCGTAATACCTAAATAGCGAGAAAATTCACTGTGTCGATAGATAGAGACTAATTTAATGTATTAAATGCTGAAACTTGCTTCAATATCAACCTCTCGTAACCTCTCTAAGTAATAGGATGGATCATAAGTTGACGATTTTTAAATTCTAAGAAAATTTACTTTTTACTGCGATTTCGATCGATGGAGGATGGTCAAAGGTGTTTGCGAAAATTAGCAGACACCAAGGTTGTTTTCGGCGCTTGTTTCGGGCCATTGTATCGAGAAGAGAAACAGCCGAATTTGCATTCGATCCTATCGTTTCGTGGAAACGCGTGCCGCGGATATGAGCGTCTGAGAAACAATGAGGAGAAAGGAGAACGGCAGGAGGAGGTATCGGGAACGATATTAAAGAGGAGGACCTCTAATGATACGGTGCTGCAACGGGAATGGCTAATAAAGGAAACGTCGAATAAGTTTCGTTACTCTCAAGCGGTACACAAGACCTCTGCTGGTGTAATGTTCGCCGTGCAACGACCGTAATTTGATATCTTAATAATCTTAACCCTTGTACCTACGCCGTATATATACGGACCGAGCTATTAATAAAAAGCAGACCGACGTATCTTTATTAGCTTTAATTAGGTCGTCGTATACCTCGAGACTGTTACAAGACGCACAGGTAATTCGATTTTTCAATCATAAAACGTTCTAATCGTTGTTTTGAATTATCAACGTGGTTAATCGCATTGACGAAGAGAACGTCAAGTAGTCGCTTATAATGTCTATTTACGTATCCATTTGTTTCATTTCCTTTTTTGCAGGAGTTTAGGTAGTAAATCCTGACATTTAATATTCGATGTTGGGCAAAAGATCACAGAAAGTTTTGTTAATTTCAAGCGAATTACATTGTTTCCCGATTTTATCGAATCATCGAGCTTATAAGAAAGAAAGAAAGATATGACAGAAGGCAAATGCCCAAACTGTAAAAGGAATCGTAAGATATTAGAATATTAGAGATTAGAAAGGTAGATTACAAAAAAAGTCACAAACGCTGAACCACGTAGATCGAGGTTCTTTGTTTTCTCAAATTTGCAAGTAGTAGAACAATCGCTCCTATTTTCCTTATTTTCGCGTCGTCCCTATATTTGCCCTTCATACGCATTACATTCACATATAAAATACACGAATCTGCTTGAGACTATCAAATGAACAGGATAATATATCACAGAAGCTTAGTAAGTCTGCCGCAAAATATGTAAATACCCCTGCGTAGGTTTTGCAGAGCAAACCATGTCGTGGCGAGGTATATAGGTCGGAACTTACGCGTCAGGAAAACCACGAGAATCGTCTGGCCAAAATCCAGCCTGCTTAACCGCGAATGACCGAGAAAACGAGGAACAAGAATAAACAATGTGGCGATGACCAATGTGGCTGGTGAAAGGGCGAGAAGGATCGGGCGTAAGCGGCGGTGATGCGTGAAGCAATCGAGCCTCTTCTCGGTCAGATTTATCGCGGACTCTCTTCTTTTAGAAGAATCCCTCTTTTCGAATCCTAATACAGACAGGCCGGTCGCATTCTCGATGCACCTTTCTTTGCCGGACGCGTGCGAGAGAATCCGACCCGTTCTCTCGGGCTTTGACGCTTCGTTGGCTTCGACGTTCACGGCGATCCATCGTTGACCGCGCAAACCCTCGCCATCGACGAGCCTTTCTGTCTTTTCTCTCTCTCTCTCTCTCTCTCTCTCTCTCTCCTTTTCTCTCTTATTGCCTCTCTACCGCTCTTTGCCAGTATCCTTTTCTCTTCTCTCGACGAAGCGATAGGGGCTGAAATTCACGTTCGTGATCGCGGACCGTGCGCCAGCAACGAGCTATTTTCAACACTTGAAGCATCGGTCCCGGAATTCTCTCTCTCGATTTCTATTCTGTTTTCTAAAATCGGTGATATACCATATCCGTGATATTCGCGTATTTATCCGATTGCTAGAATTTCAGAAATTGTAAAGTTCCTTAATTCGTTGACGGAAGCTTCTCTGGGACCAAAATAAAAATGCGCGGCGAAATTTATACAGTATATTCTTGGTTCATTTTTATGTCATATAAAAATGATGTATCGCGTTTTGGTGCTAGAAATATTTCAATTTCTTGGAAAATATCGAGAAAACGATTGCTGAGCGAATCTTTGGAATACTGCGTCGATTACAATCGAGTACTTGTTATATGTTTCAAATATTTCGGAAAATTGTTTTATAAATTAGAATAGACATGTAACTAGGATTTACTCGAGTCGTTTACGTTTGAAGGGTTTTAAGAAACAAGCAGGTTTATGGCAAAATTACGTTTCGAGATATTCAGTTTCAAAGCATTATTTCGTTAATATCAATCGTAAAGTTTATTGTTAGCGAAGAATGAAATGACGATAAAATATATAAATTTTCATTCGAATGAGAAATGGCGTGATAATGGAAAAATCAATTGTCCTTTTTCCATTTATCGGATTTCCTCGTTACAATTTGAATGGATAGAAAACGTTGCACGCTGTAACGAAGAATTGTAAGAAGCAAAGAACTTGACGTTGTACAAGAATATATTTATTCGACTTCCGAACGGTTTATATACCAAAGGAGGATATTATCAACCGCATGTAACAGGTACGGCGATCAACGTATTAATGGGTAAAACGATTCGTTATCGAAAACTGGCCAGAGATTTTTCCATTAACTCTGGCGAATGCGATCGCGGATGATTACGCGAATTCACTTAGAAGACCAAGATCACCGTCGTTCGAGATAACTCCCCAATCGCAAGAGGACAGTGACTAAGCTTTCGCGAGCCTAGATATTATCCAGAGTTCCTGTATCCTCTGCTCTCGGTCCAGGCATCTCGGCGATTCTCCCCGATTCGGACCACTCTTTGGCAAACAGGCAAAACGAAGCCTGCTGGCGTCAGCATTTTCGTCCGACCGAGAGTCTCTTCCTCCGCTCCCGCCACTGTCCGAACGTTGTCCGTGGTTTTTCGAATTAGGACAATTACCATCGAGCTCGCTAAACAACCCTCGAACTTTCGTCGTTTTGGCTTCTGGAGAACGCTAGAAAACTGGCGTCCCGCTTCATAATTTCCCGATGATTTCCGTCCACGAACTCGTTATTATATTTACAACCGAAAGTTGTCGCGTTTACGTTCCTATTAACTTTGAATTATTTCACCAACTTCTTATCTCCGCGACGTCGTACGTGGTGCGTGGCCGGACGACGCCGCAAATGGAACAAAAGGACCAACCGGCACGGCTCGCTTTATATTTCCGCGAAATTAATGCCGTCGCGGGTCAAACGAATCTTACCTGCTCTGGTTCGCAGAGAATTTCTCTTGCCTGTTGTTTCATAATTAACGTATCTCGCCTTTACATTTGACCGTATTATCTTCCCAAACGACTGGAAATTACCGACGCGCAATTATCGATCGCTACGATCGTCGAAACGATCTTTCTATCGTGTCGTATTGTCGATATTTAAGATTGTCAGACCGTATGAGGTCGATCGGGCGTCTTCATTCTTAGAACTTTAGGGAACGTTATTACATGGATCTTGGAGTTTGCCGGATCGAAGCTCGTCCAATTTCATATAATTGACAAGAGGCAATGAATAGAGTAGATAACGTATAATCCTGGAAGAAATGGCTATTACCGACAATAGTAAAAAATTTCTAATTGAAAAAATTACTAACGCCTGTACGGGCATAAATTAGTCATTCTCCTTTGTCTGCCATTATTATATTAGTTAGATTACCGATAAAGAATATCAAATCGATGCAGTACGGTGAACAAAGTTCAAGAAAGTTGTACTCACGTCGCGGCAAGCGGTTATGACCGCACACTCTTGAAAAGTAGAATCGGAATGGAAAACTCACCTGAAGACACAGCACCTGTAACACAAAGTACACGGCATGTTATTGAAGATACTTTGGCTGGAAATTTGTTATCCAAAGTTTACGTCCACAGCCATAAGCGCGCGTGCATTCGTAATCTATAAGTGCATTCCACGTCGCTATAACAATTTCTACAAAAATGCTGGCGCCGTAAACAGGAGGAGGAAAGTAGCCTCGGCAAGTGGTCGGATAAACGCCACTTGACGAATAAAGAGCGCTCGGGGGAGCTCGGTCTCACGGTTTCGGTTATGCAGAGCTTGTAAAGCTCTTTCTCCTTCCCATAAACCGGCGCTCTCTTTCGGTCATTGGCATCTTCCGCCATTAAAACTTTAACCCGTGTCTTTCCGCCGCGTCAGACGTTCCTTCTTCTTCTTCTTCTTCTTCTTCTTAGAACCATCCGCGTATCCGGATCCAATCGAACGAATAGTCACCGTTATCGGTAAACGATGCTCTAATCTCCGCCGCGAAAGCATCAACGAACATAAAACAAATGGATTCTGTGAGAGCGCGGAGGACGACTTAATGGGGTATTTACGATATTGTTCACCATGGAAACTGCCGGGCCGCGGTTAAGACGAACCACCACAGGTTCTGATATTCCTGTTCTCGATTATTTGATTTCAGCGGAGAGTTCTGTGATTGCGATGATTTAATTTCAACTACCAGGGCTATTAAAATTCATTTTTTCACGAAACTTTTATAGATTCGCTATATTCTCGGTTTTAATCCCCCTGGCTTTGGGGGATTCACTAAAACGACCAATCTCTAGTCTTTCATAGAAATTGTACAGATTGGGTCCGGTGGAATTTTTCAGTCGTTCTATGATTTCTTCTAATATGTACGGACGAGGATTGTTCCTCTCGTAGCATCTCTCGTTCCGTATGTCGTTCATTTTAATTTCCGTGATGCAAGTTTCATACTTTGATTCCTCTGACTTTAATAGATGTCCAATAACAGTGTCGTCAATAATGGTGTCAATTTGAGAATTTCTTACAAACGAAATATATCGTTGGATGAAATATTGTCTTGGGGATCGTGTTACGCTCAACATATCGATAGACGATAATTAAACGTTTCGTACAATGGGAAATAATTAATAAGAAAAATTTACGCGATCAAGAGTTTCTAAAATGCTGTACCATTTCTGTACGCTCACAAGGCGTGTTTTCTAAGAAACACTTTGTCTTTTATCGTCAAGTTGTACTTCAGAACAAAATAGAACGACCAGCTTGTTAAGAACAGTGCTACGCTTCTCGTCCAGGAAACTCAAGCGTATACATTCAGCAATCAAAGTAATTGAAAGATTGAACGACTTCAAGTTGGTCTTACTGATTCCCATAAAAAAAAAATGTCTGCCTTCGACGACAACACAATTATATCGATAAAATACCATTAGAATCGTTTCTAGCAGTTCGAAAGAGAAAGCCAGGAACATATAAATCTCGATTACTACACTCTTCTGATCGACAGCTCGACAGACGCTCGGAGAACGCGTCTTACGTAATTTGATACACGTAATTAGACGGACGAAGGAACTCCAATTGGCTACCTGAGAAAGAAACGACGTTCACCGATACTTTCTCGCGCAAGTATCGTTTCACGCTTCCCGTATTTCTTTGAATCTCATCGCGAACAGAATAAAACCGTGCGTAGAAAGCAAAGTGAAAACACGCGGCTTGTCAATCTGAAATAGCCGACGAACTTCGACAAATGCTGCTCGAACTCGCTGTCGCGCGTCATCGCTGGATCTGCGCAATTTCACACGTGGAATGTAATCTTCCATCGCACCTTATTCCCCGTCGATCGGCTTTTTCACCCGCGTCCGTGACTTCTCTCGGTCCCGACAGCATCTCCATGTGGCGAAAATTCGCTAGCATTTGCCTGACGTTTCGTCGCTGGAATATGGGGCAAATAATTTGGCAATATTCGCTTGTTGCGACGCCGTTCTCGCACGACGATTCATCCAATTCTTTTTCTTTTTTTTTTTTTCTTTTTTTTTGCCAACCAGTCCAAATAAATATGTTTATAATAGACTATTTAAATGGAGAAGGAAATGGAGAATTTTTTCTGCTGCATTCCATATTTTTATCTCAGTTAGCTGAAATATACGTTGACGCTAATTAAATTAAATCGTGTGATCGATAAAAGTTTGCCTTCGGATAAGCGAGTTCGATCGGCGGAAGTTCGTTGAATCGGCTGAGCAGTGACATCTCGTTTCAATGAGCGCAGGATTCGGAATACACGAGCCTGCACTGTAATAAGTAAAATCGAATATCCGCTAAATACACGTCTCTAATTTATGCTATTACGCTACCTGCATATTGACCAGAATTGGTCACGATCGGTACGCGAATATTTATCATCGATTTATAGAAAGTAGTACACAATCATTCGTCTGTATCGAACAAACAGAGAATTCCCTTTGATGTATCGACGCGACATTCAAATTGCTCGTAAATACTCGTAATTGTTCGCAATTGTTTTCTATTTGTATAAACTTCGCGCTTTCATTGAAGCAGGCGATGAACAAACATTGACAAATATTCGCAGATGTTTCAGTGGCTAGTAGATTCTGCATGTGATACCGATCATGAGATACGCATAATGTAATGATACAGAGGATACTTACTTTATAGCCTTAATACGACTGAAGGCCGATTCAAAGAAAGTTCCACTAGACGGGGTAAAATTTCCGCGTGTCGAAAAAGGCGAAGATTTGCAAAGACATTGGACGGGAGGAAGCGGTCGCGTATGTCGGTCGGCCAGAACGAAAACAATTTACAGAAATTTCTTTGGTCGCGTGCCACTGGCAGCGGCTCAATATGGCGCTCACGATATAAATCACCTCTTCCGGGTCTAAGTAGAAACGGCGAAATGGGCTGTGTTTTAACCGAGCAAATAACCAGCGATGCTGCTCGCCGCTCGTTATAAGCGGAGAAAGACCGCGTACGCTCGTTTGCGAAAATGCTCGGAAACTCTCGAGGCGAACAATCATTTTTTCCCCTCTTCCTCCTTCTTCCTAACTTTCTTCTATTTTTGTCTCCCCTTTTATCCCATTTTCTCTCCTTCTTTCTTTTCTTTTTTCTTTCTCTCTCTCTCTCTCTCTCTCTCTCTCTCTTTCTCTCTTTCTCTCTTTCTCTCTCGAAAACATGGATCACTTTCACGGCCATTGCCACTCGAACAATTCGTTCACCGAATCATCGCCCGAAGAGTCACTTTGCCGGATAAAAAGGAGAAAATTCGCCGGTCGTGAATCGAAATTATTCATTTAATGTACGATGAGAAGAGGTTTTCGTGTTCGAGGGCATTCCGAAGGAGGCTCGTCGTCGGTCGGTTCGTTCCTGAACACGGGGCCGCAGAAAGTTTTACGGAGAGAGCGGCCTGCTAATGGGTTAAGGCGAGCCCCATTTTTATGCCGCTTCACCAACTGGCCAGAGAATAAATATCAGAAATTGATCGAGTCCTACCGCGTTCTACCGCGTTTTCGCTTATTTCGCTTCCGAGAAACTTTGATCTTTATTATTACAAGTATAATTATTAGAAAGACACCGGAAGTCGATCATTGATTATTGAGTAATCGGATAACTCGTTAACATTTACATTTATTTTCTCTTTATAGAACGTTGCTCGAATAATGGTAAACGGTTCTACGTAATAACAAATTAAATCAAACTTCGCAATAAATTAAATAAAGTTCTCCGTATATCTCTCGGTGGGATGCCAATGATCGAGTAACGCTTCACGTCGCGTCTTTTTACACGAAGATCGACAAGAGATAATTGGGTGAAAAAGTTTGTACTTTAAAACGTTACCATTTCGCCTCTAGAAAGCTCTCATCGAGTTTTCGTATAATTGCACAATACATAGCTACAGCATCGGGCAAGAAAGAAACCATTGCCAACATTTTGTCGGATGGCAAGACCGTTTTCAATACAGACTACGTTAACCGCGATTAATCTGTTAATTAAGCGCGATTCGATATTTTGCGAAAGGAATCTCAACGGATTCCGATGTAACGCGCGGAACGAAAAAGTTGGACGTCGGTTGGGTCGGTCGCGATCCACTTTGAAAACTGCGGACTATTAGTAAAGCGATTTACCGATCCAATCAGAATATCCATCACACGGCCCGGGGATTATAATATAATTTCGATCCATCAGCTGGATAATATCGACGGATTGCTCTATCTCTCCCGCTTGCTCATCGACTGGATCGGTGATTCGATATTTCTTGCACGAAACGCCGCGACTGATACCACCTTTCTCGCCTCTTCCCGAAGATTTCTCCATCCTCGAATTTATGTCGTCGTATGACGCCAAAATTAAAGTCGCGATTCGTCCGTTTAGAGCAAACCCAAGGCGATCGGTGATTTTGAAGAAACTTTTTTGCAGATATCTTAAACTTTGCGCACGATCGTTTCAACGAAACGTGCCAGTGGTAGGGGCAAAAATCTCTTTCACGTAATCTATGATAATGGCGCGTTTGCTACAATTTATGCGACGATTCACATGATAGATGACATGATAGATAACAACTGATTTATTAATTTCCAGGAAATGAATGTCGTTTTTATGAACACCGCCGTGGAAAGAGCGACGTTTTTGAAAGGCGGTGAAAGGTTTCATTGGGTCAGAAAGATCGCGATCTACGCGCTATATAACGACAGATTTATTAATTTCGAGGGAACGAATATCTTTTTTTTCTTCTTTTTTTATTAACATCACCGTTAACAGGAAACGGAACTATAGAGGGTGAGATTTTCCAGGGAAAACTCGAACAGAGCAATTTTATTAAAAACGGACGAGAAGCCTGTATACCCATTTTTTTCTTTTTTTCTTTTTCTTTTTTTTTTTTTTTTTTCGAAACTTCAAAGGACACCGGAAAAAGAATCCTTCCCTGGTTACTGCACGACACAATCGTGAAACAGTTACGCGTCTCGTAGATCGTTGGACGATTTTTCGTTATAGAAATGATAATAATAAAACGCGTGCAGCTATGCGTTCATGGCGTAAAACGATTACGGAGAAACGAATACGGAGAAAGAAGCGGGGCGAGGGGGGGGGGGGGCGGCGGCATCGAAAGGAGCAAAAAAGGAATATGATAATAAAGCGAGCTTCGTCTGCCAACTAGCTTGTAGGAAAACAATTTTGCGTGGGCGGGTAGGTGCTCGACCCTGATTACGTTACAAGCATAACACCGTGCTTACATGAATGGCTCGTACGAGGAAACGGCTGTCGGAGCAGAGTTCGAATCGATAAGTCGATTCGAATATAACCAACAGCGTATGTATAACGCGCCGTCGCGGCTAACCGGCCGTAAACGTTCAACTATTTTAAAATCCGTTAATTTTACGCCCCAAATATTCGACAGCTTATTTTTTCCCGCGCGTGTTCCTATGTGGAGACTAGTTATGCCAGCGAAGAATCGAAAGGAAAGGAAACGAAAGAAAAAGGAATGCGAGGGAAAGAAGGAAAAGAAGAGAAGCTGGGGAAAGGGGAGATGAGAGGAAAAAAGTGATCGTGGTAGTTTCAAGGTGGCTCACGGAAATCGTTCGTCGATTTTTAGATCGGCAGAAAAGTAGAATCTCCCTCGAGCATTCGCGTTTTAATTAAATTTCTCGACCAACGGGTACCAGCGAATCCTTTATCTCTCCCCCTCACGGGCTAAAACTACCCGGCTATGGTGTTTGGATTATTATGCGAATTATTTTCACCAACTTGCGGATGTTCTGTCCCCGTGGATGCAGGAAAAGTTGCAAGGGAAACAGAAACGCGTCCACGCGGACGGAAAAGGGAAGTAATCCGCGTTGCGCGTGGCAGAACTCTTTTAATTAAATATAAATTATATAATCGGGCCGCTTCGGCTAGCCTGGCTCGGAGTTCGGTGAACTTT
Organism: Bombus haemorrhoidalis; assembly: GCA_014825975.1. Classification (NCBI taxonomy): domain Eukaryota; kingdom Metazoa; phylum Arthropoda; class Insecta; order Hymenoptera; family Apidae; genus Bombus; species Bombus haemorrhoidalis. The sequence continues at coordinate 15,078,645 of CM026161.1, forward strand.
TCGCGCTTTAAAACCTTTTGCGAGAGACATTTATAAACGAACACGACGCGACGTGGCTTTTATACGCGATCGCGTAAATGTCATCAGCCAAGAGAGTAATAAGTTCAATGTAGAAATACGAGCCGACGAATCATTAGCGAGAAACATTAAAACAAGCTACGGGGAAGATACCGTTCTGGTTGTCGGACGAGTGGATTGCCTGAAATGTCCGACACACGTGTATATGTGTATATATATATATATATATATACACGTATATTTGAATAATGCTCGAGTAAAGATTAGTTTCAACATTTAGACCGACAATTAAGTTTAATGAAATTTAACTTCTCATTTGATCTACCAATCTGCTGGATTTAATAATTTCACCGCATGAATTCATTTCGTCCTTTCAATGTAAACGTAAGACAGGCGTTTCTAGCGTAAAATTCAATTACTTATAATTTGAACACAGGCCTTCGGTATTAAAATTATGTATATTACATCATAGTTATATTTGCAAGGACTAAAATAGATCTGATTGGCACTGGTTAATGTCGTTAGCAATTTTTAGTAGCGTAATTATAGAAATTTCCTGTTAGCGAACGATCCCGTTAACGGGTCGATCGGTCCAAAGTCGATTCCCATATATTCTCCATTCGATATAAAAGGAACACAGAGAAAAACCGATCATCGTTCGGTTCCATCCGATAATTTCCAGAAGAACTTCATCTGCGTATATGACGAGAGAGGCATCTGGAATAGAAACGTATGGCCGACGATCAGGAAGAACGAATCCTCTCTGCGATTCGAACACTTTCCGCAGGGTTGTCCGCTTTCCGCTAAACACACGCCACTCGACACAACTTTCCCATTGAGCGTCAGCCGCGAGCGTTACGTTGCACGCAAAGTGAAAAAAGAAGAAGGAGGAAAGAAAAAAGAAAAACGAAAGAAGAAAGAAGAAGAAAAAATGTAGGGGAAGAAACAAAATAAAAGGAGAAAGAGGGGGTTGAGAGGAACAAAAAGGAAGCGGAGAAAAGAGAAATCCAGCGCATACAAGCTTTCTCAACCAAGATACAAAGAAATCTCGTTTACTCGAACTCTGCTCTGCATCCTCGCGGGCCGGAAGACAAAAGCAGGATAACGTTTCGCCGCGAAAAAGCGGCACGGTCGATCCTTTAAAGCGGACGTGCGGAAACGTTCTACCGTACCCTTTCCAACATTTTCAGCTATATTCCCGACATTCCGGCTCTTTTATTCTACGCGATCGTCACGGTTGTCGTACGCGAGCGAAATTAAATCGCCGGTTACCCGGTTTACTCGGTGTGCCTTGCCAACCCGCACAACGAATCGTCCCGCTAATCAAATGACGGATACTCGATAGTTCGATATTTTTTAATGAATCCGATGGAGATGCCCGCAGCGATACGTTTCCATCTGAAGCCTGGATTCTTGTCGACGTTCTCCCAATCATATATATCTACATATATTCGCTAGCAGCGGTAATGAATCGAATTATTCCGTGCATCGATATCCGGTTCACGTTCCTCGATACCGTTTGCAATCAGTTTGCAATCGGTAATCAGATCGTACTAGGATTGGTAATAAAACGCTCTGAAAATCTTTCGGTTCGTTCCTGACGGTCGAAGGGAAGGGAGTTGATCTTTATCCGTATATAGGTGATTTGAAAGTGCGTAATATTTTTTTAATTATATTAATCATACTATTTTATTAATTATATTTTGAGAAATGTGAATTTGTATAAAGATCTACGGTCTAATCACTATGGAAAATTTATGTCCATTATGTCCATATAAAGCATTTTCTCAGCGCTCTAAGAAGACACGACTGTCGTCGATTATATCGGTAAAATTTCGAAGTCAGTTTGAAGAGATGTGTATAAAAGTCACGAGGTATTTATCGTAAACGTATATTTAATAAATGATTATAGTCCGCATTTTAAATGAAGCGAAGTGAAATACAAGTGGATCGCATCGTTGGAATAATTCTGAACGGTATATCGTGAAGGTATATCGTGAAGACGGAAACTACGATAGTTTATTGAGTTTTGAGTGCAGAGATGCACAAGGAAGAGCCGAGTATTGCATAAGGGTAAGGCATGAAAAGAGAATATATGATTATCCAAGATTTCGTGTAGTCGGTGTAGTTTGTCCGGATTAAATGAGAGAAATTCAAAAGTAGAGAAGGGGAGAGCGTTTAAGTTCCGGTGTCTATGTAGCTAAATGTTGCGTGGAAGATTAATTGTGTTGTGTGGGCTGGTGTTCGATGGGATTAAGAGTGATATTACTATTTTACGGAATGCGTAAAGTCATTCCGTATTGTTCTGTGTTATTTATATTTATGCGTCAACCAGCTCTCCATTAAAATTTAGATAGTTAACAATCGATAGTTATCGTACGATAATTTAATTGTAATATTTTTAGATTTTATTTATAAGAATGGAAACTAAATTGTCGAAGAATTTGAATAGAACGTTTCGATTGGCCGGAACAAGATACAATACGCGATACGTGTAGAACTAGAATAGAATAATCGGAAGACGATTGGACGGAAGAGAGATATTTAAGCTCATTGCGGAACGATTTGTTGACGAGAAAACGAAACCAATGAGTCACGCCTTGTCCTCCTCTAACAACGTGATAAATTAGTCGTTTTATATGCAAATCTGTCCTCTTTTACATCGCGCGCGAGCGTAATGACACGTGTAACCAAGCAAGAAAGATCGTTCGTGTCGGGGCATCCGACTCGAAACCTTCGTTGCGCTCGATTGCTCGATTTAAGACCGAGTCGCCGCGATTCCCGCGTACCGTTTTGCATAATACGTATTTTATGCGACCATTGAATCGAGTACAAATGTCGAGGATAAGAACGATAATGATCTTTGTGCGCGATACATTTATCATCGTCATATGCTACGATATGCCAAATATTATCCCTCGCTCCGATAGGGACGAGAAAAGCAACTCGATCTTTGTTTTTCGCGTATCAAAAGTCTTAATCGCAGTTGGCTTAACAATATTCTTACGATTATGCAAAGTACAACGCCCTTAGAATCATTGTCAAACAAAACGAGCGACAATGAACAATTTTTGTGAATCGAGCAATAGACCATTAGGAGAATGTTTGCGTTGGGCTAGCAACGAGCGAACAGTAATTCGGAGAATGCACGATGTTACATTTAACTGCACGTGGCAAGAATCTATATTTTGTTTATGAAATCTATAAAAATTTACTATAATTGAGGAACATATTATAACGAGATACATGTTATTAAAGTATATTTACCCTTTCTACGAATAGAACCACGAGTATCAAAGTCGATATCATATATATCTAATCGGTAGAAATCCGCTCACAACACATCATTTTTGTAATACGAGCTTGAAATCCTGTTTATGGGGGGAAAAAAAAATGTTAACGACACGCGCTATTTAATGGACCGTCAGAACTATCGCAAAATCGCGATGCAAAACCTGCAGCCGATAACGACGTAGGAAGGTTGGCAATAAAGCGCAATGACGGCAAAATATCTCTTTCCGCGTTTGGACGCGGCGGGTTCGTCGCGGTCGTAAGAAACGGCGCGGTGGAACACAAGCGGAAAGATGAGAAAGGACCGTGAGCTAGTAAGTCGGATGTAAAAGAACGGGCGAAACGTTCGAGTCGGGGTTGCTGGAAGACGAAGAACGTTAATACGAAACGAAGTTGAGGGAACAGAGAGAGAGAGAGAGAGAGAGAAACGTAGCGAGTCGAGTGAAAAGTAGAAGAAGGAAGCGGATTCTAGGCGCCAGAACGGCGTCCGCGCGCCGAAATGCGACGACCGAAAACCAAAGGTGCATTAAACTTTGGCAAGCGTACGGGGTTAACGTCGCCACTCTTCTTCGGGTGTGTAAAGACGGAGTCTGAGCTGGCGGCGTACCAGCCAGCCAACGCTTGCGAGGTCGTGAGACACGACTCGCTGCTCTTCTGGGGGCTGTGACGTCGCCCCTTCGTCCGCGACAACGATCTTACTCCCTTGACGATCGTTTGCCCGATACGCCACGCCAAGTAATTCCGTGCTACTTCGCCGTTCACCTTCACCAACCCTATCTCTTGCTCTTTGCCTGTCTCTTTTTGATACTTTCCACTGACCGATCCGGCTAAATGGCACGTTACTTTCCCCCGCCCCCTCCTATTGTTCCGTCGTTCGGTTAGTTGTATGGGGCTAAACATTCAGACGTGGCTATGTTTCCTTTCTTTCTTTGGTTGGCAAGTTGGTTGGTATTTGGTACCTAATCGTAGATGGGTTAGGTCGAGAAAGTGATTAACTCTCGGATATATTTATAAGTTTATAAAATACTAACGTATTCGCTCTTCCATCTGCCTGCAATTCTCCGTTCATACGCGTACAAGAAGAGTTTGGCGGGGGCCCGGAGACAAGAGTTCATTTAATTGAACATTAAGTAAATTTCAATTAAACAAATGGAATCCGTATAAACGAAGCTCCGTCGTATCGTGTAGAGTATTGCTTGAAAACACGCGACGAAATAATTACTCAAGTACGACGAAACATATGTGTACACAATTATCGATCGGAGGATCCATTTCCGAGAGTTGACTTTCTAGTATTAAAAACCCTGTTGAACCTTGAAAAAAATCATGTCGCGTATAAATCATATTTCTAATAAGCGATTACACGGTAGAATCAGGAAGGAGCGTAAATTACACTCGAAGATACGAATCTTCAATTTGACGAATACCACGTGCCGGCAACCGTGCCAAATTAAAACCCATTTGTCACTAGTTCATTCTCATTTTCCGCTTCGTCTTTCTTCGTTCTCCGCGCGCTCCACGTTCATCTGTACCTTTGCTTCGCTTTCACGAATGTCACTAAGTACATATATATATATATATATCCTATCGCTGGTATTACAGATCCCATCAAAGTTTGCAAGAGTCGACGACGATCGAGAAGAGGCTATTCGCCGTTTCTACTTTGTTGGCAACGTCGTATTTACGACTTGGCTTGGCGATTTGCACAGCGAAAGCGCTTTGTAGAAGTCCCACGCGATGTGTAACGTCGGCCGAGTGGGCGAGGGTACTTGTGTCGGGATACCACGAATAGCCGCGTACTCGACGGCACGAACATTCACCGGGTATGTCGGAGCGAGTCAAGGCACGCGTGAACATCGATTCCTGATCGTTTCAGTGCCAGACACCAGAAGGTCCTGTCACGTGATCGTACATCGCGTAGACGGGCCAAGGGGGTGAGAGAGGACAGGTTGATTTCCATCGTACTCTTGATAGGAGGTGTTCCCCACCTTACGGCTGTTCCAATACGATACAGATATATTGGAAACTCGACGATTACATTCTTTTCATTTTCTCGCTCCGTCGAATTTCCGTAATGCCTTTGAACCTGCTTGAGCACGCACTTAAAAGGAACTTTCTTTTGCTATTTCATTTTTTTCATCCTACGTTCCTATATTCTAATTTTGATTTCAATTCGACGCAGAAAACTCTATCTACAGTTATATTTAAGATTAACAGTTATATTAAGTACATTAATTTCGTTATGCGATACAACGCATAGAACTTGAATCGTTACAGCTGCAGGATAATCGAATTGTTAACCCTTGCAGAGGTCAACCGGCCAGACCGGTGTAGGATCTATTGCGCTCTTGGGGACGTTGAGCTGCAGACCGAACGAAAACGGGTATGCCCATGGAGACCGAAGTACGTAAGAACGAATTTCGAAAGTTAACTGAAATGGTTTAACGGAACACTGATATCTGCTATATCATTAATCGTTAACAGCTAATTGCAATTGTATATCTTAAATAATTGCCAAGCTTTCATTTTTTTCCTGCATTACTATCAAAACGTTGACTTATCTCCGTTTCGTTGAAGCCTAATATCCCGTTGCCGTAGGATAAAACCGACAGAGACGGACTTTGTCAAATTGAAAATTGAAAAATATTCGGTATCTCCCTGTCATATCGATCTATCGCTCGTCGTCGTCGAAGATCATCTTTCAATTTACACAGTGACGCCATATAATTGCGTGCAACCTTACAACTTGTACTGAATATCCACGTCGTTTCCCCGTTCCTCTCGGTTCCTATCGTAAGTTTCCTCGCGGCACGAAAGCACCGAGCAACGGCAGTCTCTCCGCCGCGTTACAGGGTCCGAATGCTGTCAGTCGCACCTTCCGGCTGCACGCGATTCAACGACGTTTACAATTTCCGGCAGACGTCGTGCGGCGTCGAGACCTGTACCCCAACCCCAACGGCAATCGCTCGCGCAACACCTGCTAGGTAAACGGCTTCTACGCAATCGTGCTGTAATAATCCGGAAAGCCGAATTGACATCGGTGTGCGTGCTCGTTTTCCCATCGATAGCCATCGCGACGAGGACGCTCCGCACAGACATCGAGTCCCATTAGAAAATGGATCTTCGTCTTTCTTTCTTGCCGATTCTTATACACGGTTCGCTGAATTTTCAAATCGAACCGAGTGATTTCGTTTTAGTTTGTGATTTTGTTTTATGGCATTGCTGTCCAGTTTCTGTCGTCCTTGAATACTGACATCTAGTACAGATAGGTCCCTTTGATAAGATAGAATAGAGTTGGCTATGAAATTTCGCCGTACGTAGATGTACGCGTGATCGACGACGAGAGCGCAGTCCAGTCCGCATTTTATTTATTTTATTTATCTTGTAAATTTTAAAAGTAAGCAAATCGTACATACGTATTATCATCGATTCGTATTTCTTTAATCCGTTGAACGATAATTTGTTCAAGAAGGGGGTACGGTTTCATGTACAGATTACATGTACTTTTCGTAATAAAATTAGGGAATTAATAAAAGATGGATCATCGATTCGACATCTGAGAGGCTCGTGAACTCCGCGATCAATTCGCGATCGTTCGTCCATTAAAAGGGAACAGCGTAGTCAAGACGACTACGTCGAAAGGTAACCAAGATACACACTGACGTCACCGTTAAACGTCGCTGTTCCTCTTTAGCCAGACAGGATAACTTTCCGCGGTCGTACAGAACGCACGAGATCCAATTAATGGAAGACGACAGCTGTCACGTGCAAGCTCGAGTATGACACTGGCCCTGGTCGTCTAGCCGATTCGAGATTCGGTCGCCGGTGTTGCGTATCAGAAGCGATCGATGAATCATTAACGTGCGCCTCGTGTTCGATTGTCGTAGACAGGACCTTTGTTCGTTGCTTAATTGATAATCCTCGTTCGATGATGGCAGCCAAGTCGAGCGAAGTGAGCTAGCTGTGCGATAGCGGATTGACAACTTCTCGCCGGGAGCAGCTTCCGATTAACTAAACAGGAATCACACCGTCACACTGTGTAGCCTTTCGTGTAAGATTATACGATATCGTGTCTGCGCTGCTAATGCGCCATGTCTGTCGATGACTGGTGCCCGGCGACGACCGATCAGCTCGCGTTTATACGTTCCACCAGCCAAGTACCGATCGTCCTGTTTCGATCGTTGCATGCCCCGTTGAACGAGACTAGGCGCGAGCGCAGGCTTATTCGACCGTGAACCATCGAAATATTACGTGAGCCGCGATCATTGGCTGAGCCGATCGAAATTCTCTAGATATTGCCGAACTTATCGTAGTCCCTGGCCTTGTTATTGTTATTATTATTAATTGGATAACCGATCTGGTTAAGGACGAATTATATCACAGCCTCGTTATGAAGAATGTTACGACTATCGCGGGTTCCTTCGTAAACTAAGAATTATGCAAAAATTGTATTTCTGAATAAAATAGATCGTAACAACGGTAAAGGGGCCCGAAAATTTATACGCCGCATGAGCCGGACCATAAAATGATCTAACTGTTTGTGTTTCGACTCGCGTGCCAATTTTGAAAGCCAATAACGATCGAGAACGTTCCGATAACCTTCTCAACGTGGTTAGTGTCTCGTTATTCTGTCAGGGAAACCTCGATTCCATCTTCCTAAAGAGTTTCCAACAGCATTCTCATTTGGATGTATCGCGTGTATTTTCTCGTGCCGAGATATATAGGCAGGCAAATCTTGCAAGCGTCAGGATGGCGGTGCCAATTATGCTCGTTAACCCTGCCAAGAGGGTGCACCCTCTAATTTCTCATCGAATCGGTCTTCCTTCCGCCTTTCATCGTCTAAAGCCTAATTGCGTCCCTCTTGGTTTCGCCCGGTGCAAACATCTAGTCTATCTTTGTCTACGACCCTCCGCCGCCTTTTTCCTCCTCCTTTCAAAGTAATACCATCAGAGGTGTATTACTCACAGACGACACGGCGCCACAGTTCAAGTTGGTAGTCGCGGTGGGATGGTTTCGAGGACGCACGCTTCTCTCGACGATCACAATAATCTCGTCGATATCCGCGACCATTTGTCTCGCGGCCACCCTCCACGACCCAGGAACCGCTGACTCCGCTCGAACACTTTGCTCCTTTCTTTCTTTTCCCCTGGTGATTTTCGTGAATCGACGTTTGGTTTACGAACTGGATATACCTCGTAAATATCTGCAGGAATTTACAGTCTCCTGGCAGGCTACAAAATACGAGCGCGATAGAACGACAAATTTGTCGGTCGAACGCGACGAGGCTTACGATTCTTCGATTTATCTGTTTGACGCGCGAATGTTAGATTATAATCGTTTAGGGGGCTAAACCAGTCTGACGATGAAGCGAATAAACAAATAGGTATGAGATGTGCGTTATTATAACGGATATATAGTAGACAAAATATGTGGAGGATATCTATAGAGTCGATTGTGGACATCGGGAAAGTAAGGAAGATGTTTTGGGCTTCCATAACACATAATAAGTAACCACTTTTCGTTATACTTGAGAGTTGTGTGCTGAGGCATAGAGTGGCGATGATGGAGTTCGTTTAGGGAGTGAGAGCGTTTAGGGATGAAGCGATGGGAGTGTATTGTGTGCGTGTGTGTGTGTGTGTGTGTGTGTTTTTGTATGTGTGTGAGGAAGAAAACCTCGAATAGATCTTACGAGGAACTTGGAGATGTTCGTGCGGCGCACGAAACGTTTATCGTCCGGATTTCGGCCGGATTTGTTTAGCAATCCGCTGAGTCAAGGTAACGAGACGTTTAATTAAAAAAAAGGGAGGGGGGGGGGAAATCAATAATGAGATTAATATATACTTTGTTGAAACGTAAATATCTAATTAATTGCGTCGAACATCCACGGTCTAGTCGCGAGTTTTTGTAAGCAATTTACATCTTTAGATCTTTAGATACGTAAAAATTACTGGAAAATATATTCGGTAAAATTCACCTCTACATTGTCATTAAATCCATTAAATCAATGACGCTGCTCTAAATCCTTCGGGCGATTCTTTAAGCTGTCGAGTTCAACCTTCAACCTCCGAAACAGTCCTGCTCCAAATTGTACGCGCGTCTACCCAGAACGACACGACTCGCACAGAAAGTCAAGGGAACTTCGAAGCGATCCAAAAATCTCATCAAAACTTAATTCCAATTTGAACAAACGTTGAGAAGGACGGCCGGCCGATGCCGTAAGTAGCGAATCGTTAGAGGAACGAAAAGATGGGAGGGCAGAAGTAATTCCCTGAGATTAATGGGACGGATCAGAAGGCTCACGTGTACAAGACGGAATTTTGAAACGCGGCGCGTTTCGAGAGACGAGGCGGATAGGCATCGAGCGAATTCCACGCGGCCCGTCCTCATTTGAATAAGACGGCAGTTAGTTGTGTTTACGGTGTACAGCGGCTGACAAACGATTACAAATTGTCCCCCTGACAAATTGCCGGGCATTACTCGTGCACTTTTGGCGCGGCCGGCAGCGCTGCCACCCTTTTCGACGCCTACGCGACGGAACGAACGTGCGAGCCCGATCTTTCAACAGGGAAAGAAAGTGACGCTGCGTGAGCTGCCTGCTTCGTGTTTCAACCCCGTGCTGCTATCGATGATCCCTGGCTGTCGAGTAGAAGACACGCGATGGACGCAGTGTGCTCTGAATGCGGCGAGAATTTTATCAATCGGACATTTTTATTTTGCTTGGAATTTCGAGAAGCTTCGAAGTGTTATTTTGTACCGAGGATGGTGAATTCGCGGATTGTTCGCGGCATTATTGGCAGACGTGTTAGCCGCATATTTATATCAATACACGTAATACATCGACGATCCACTTTCGACAAAAATTAAAAGAACTTGCATACTTTTTGACGATTTTGAGACCAAAATGTCTGGGATAACATTTTATCGGATCTGGTAATTTCAGTGATAAAACGTTGTCTAGATTAATAAGAACTGCGACTTGAAGCTTCTTAAACAGTTATCTACGTTATCTCAAAATTCATTCGTTCGAGTGTTTGCGCTCGTTCTTATTCAAGTCAAGTCGTTTAAGTTCGAGTAGATTTGTTAGATTAGTCAGAGAACATTTTAAATTATTCCTCGAATCTTGTATCGTAAAATTGTAAATCACAGCTACGAGCAAATCGACGAAGCTTCGTATTCTTTATCGTGAAAGCACGTTTGAAAATGATAAATTCGTGTCTTGTTATTGGAATCAAATATTGCCGGGAGAATCATTGATATACGCGACTGGCAGAAATAAGCCGTTAGGAGGTACAACGTTAATTATCGCCTGACTAAAAGACAGAAATTAGTAGGAACGCTTAGCTAATGGAACTGAATAGTTCCCAAGTAGGAATTTGCAATGGTGCTAACTAATAAAACGAAATCAAGGATTCGAATAATCTACAGAATCTGGGTAACTCGGATCCCGCGGGCTTTGCAGCATGTGTAACTACCAATTACTGTAACGACCGAACAACTTCGTACACAAATACTTGCACCGTATAGTTTGCAAAATCTCTTTGCAAGACTTATCTTTAACGAATACGAATAGCTTGATCGACTGAGAGAGTAAACGATAATCGTAATTCGTGCGATTGGAACAAATACTTTGTACAGAACGCGATTGAACTTGGATTATGAAGAAAGATTAATTTGAATTTGTTGCAGAATAATGATTTGAAATGCGATAAAAGTTAATAGAGCTTTATAAAAGTTATGAAAAGGTAATGAGTTAATAAATATTTAAATTTCATCGAGAAAATTGACAGCAATCTGATTTGTGAAACCATTTAGAAATCATTTACGCTCTCTATTATATATTTATTGTGTTACGAAGCGAATTCTAACCAGTCGGTGCTATGCTGGAAAACTAGTAACACGAATATGGCGATTAATTGACATGCCTGGATATCGAATTTCTCAAGAAAGATATTTAACAAGTTAGGAAAGAAACGGTCGATCAGATTGTCGTTGCAATTCTATGATCGAAAGTTTCAAAGGAGACGGTAATTCGTCGCGTTTTTTTTCGTGATCGTCTTGTGATTATTTATTTAATTGTTCGTGAGTGTCCTAACATTTAGAAACGGAAGTGTATATTATCCGAAAACGGAGAAAGAAAGTGTGTACGCTAAATCTTGATAGCAGTCTATCGAATATTCCTGGAATATTTATGAAAGTTCACGAGAGCCAGTGTATCAATCTTCCCGAGCTATTATCCTCCATCTCTGGCTCCTTTGCATTCCGCCGCGCGCAGCAATACCATTTATCTTCCATTAACATCGGGATCCATGTAAACTAGACAAATTCTCGTGGTGGGATCCGGCCGCGTTGCGCGCATCGCGATGCACCTTTTTGCGTTTCGCCGCCGGCGTACGATAGATACATCACGATACTATTGATACAGCGGAGCATTATTCGCGTGCTCCTTGTGTTGTCGAGTGATGCTCGTCACGCACCTGTCCCACTCCATCAGATAGCAACATAGAATATGGTTTCAGTTTTCCGTGAAATCTTTCAATCTCGTATCTAACAATATCGAAATAGCTACCCTGTATCGTTTCCTAGAGATTTACGGGCTCTTGATGGAAAAACGTTGCTAATCTTAACTGGTTGTTTGAATTTCTTCAGCTAATTTTACAATGTATCAATTTTACAAGAGAAAAGAGTTCTTCGATTCTTGACTTTTATTACATTTTCACATTTATATTACGTTTCATAATCGTCGTTGATCCACGGAGCGAGGACGAATAAATTTTAACGGACTCGTCGAATTTACAAATAAATCCTTCGATAAATTCTAGCGAGCTCTTGCAGATTTGAAATTAGTGAAATTAGCGAAATCAGTATTTCGAAGGTGTATTGAATCGAACGAAGATTACCTGGATCAAACGCATGCATAATATTTTGAAGGAACTGCTTGAGATTAAAATTTTACCTCGAAACAACAAAGTTTTATATGCAACGACTAATAAATCCCTCTTTTCCTGTCGAAAACTCTCTTCCCCTAAGCGATATTACACGAACGAAAACGAAACTCTGTAAGAGGCTTAATTTCTCCGCATGACCGGTTCAGAGGGCACCGATCCAGGAATAATAATAGCCACTTGGAAAAATCTCCATGCTTTCATGCTGCCTTTGCCTTCTGCACGCTGACCCGACTTCCCATTACCACGCAACCTCGAAAGCACCGATCCCGAATCTTCTCGATAGCCGCGGCGAAATCGGCGGCGACTTGCCCGCCCGGAAAAACTATAACCCATTAATCGATCCCGGGGGGTTGATGTGCAGGCGCACGTTCAGCTTGCCGACCCACTTTCGTCGGTCACAATAGCGGTGTCGAGTGAGTACGCAAAACTGGTCTTTTCAACGTCACGAACGGAAGCACGTAATTTAGCAAGATGTAGAATGAGAGACGAGCGGCAGTTGGTAGGGAGACGGTATCCAGCGGCACAGAAGACGCGTGGTTATCGACCCCCGGGACCGAGGACGATGCTCTGGCGAGGAGGGTAGCCGCTGTGGCGTCTAAAAGACCGCTCGGACCTCACCCTCCGCTCTCGAGAAGGGGGTTTGGCGAGCTTGGAAAAAGAGAGGGTGGAGGCTGCCTCGGTTACATCATCTGATACGCCGGTGGTAAAGTCGATGATGCTGGGCTGCGTGTTCTTTAAAGGAACTATCGTCGAAGAGACTGTATTATGCCAGCCCAGGCACGATGTAGTCGACCAAGAAGCATCCTTCCGTCGGTCCTTGTGGAAACTGTGAATACACGCGGATGTCCGTTACGCGTTTCTGAGTTTGACAGCGGTGTACTATTTTTATGATATCGATACTTATCGTCGGAATACGTATTGATACATTTATCGTAAGAGTTTAAGCTTTTAAGAGTTTAAGATGTTAAGGACGATGATATATGTCGATAAGCGCGATAGAGATCCAACGAATCCGATGTCGATGATAGAGAAAAGAATGGTCGAGTTACTGCGTTACGAAACTCGTGTACATGCGTGAGAAGCGGATTTTAACGAAAAGCACGAGCGTGTTACCCACGTAAAGCGTAAAGCGAAGGTGTAGCAGAACTCTGTTTATACGAACTTGTTAGGCGACAAATAGTTTATATAGTTGGAGTCGATGTAAGGGTTCACCGATCCTATTCGCTGCGAATTCTGGTTCATATATTATAATAGGAGTTCACGTTCAGATAGGAGGATTCAACTGTTAGGAGTTCGTCTAACGAGACACTAGCTTAAATCTCATCCAACTAAATGGAGTTAATATAAACGACTGCTATTGTATTTAACTTATTCAAAAGCTGTGTATATCGATCAATTTCACAGATGGATATACGGGGAAAAATGAAAATTCACAAGGGAGATCTATTTCTCTACGTTTATCCCGCTATTTGCAATTGTTGGAGCTGTCGTCTTGTAATATATGCGTCGAATATTAATTATGTAATTCGATGATGTCCGTTTTCTTCTCGAACGAGAAGAAATTTGCTGGGAACGATTCGAAAGAGAACGAACGATTGCCTTCTGTGGTTATTAATACGTTCGAACGGGAGGAGAAACTATCGTTATTGTTACGGTGCGAGAACATCTCGAGATGATCATCGATTCGTTTATTTCTCCGTTGATGCTTTAGGCTTGTACGTTCAATTGCTGAACGCGCAGCTGCGATGTTTCGAGGATGTTTGATATCACCGAGAGAAGGTCGATTCGGAAAGAGTGGAGAGAATGGAATCTCGAGCACTCGGGTATTCCCGACTGTTTGGACGTTAAGATTTTAGACTTTCGATCTTCACGATGCGCGAATCCGATGAGACTCCGTGTTTCCGGTTTTATGTCGTTTAAATATATTTCTAATTTTAACATAACGATTCGTCATCGGTCTGAATCATCGGTCGACTAATTTTAAGGCTAGGAAATTTGATAATGTCAATCTTAAAAGCTGACAGTTTCGCCACTATAACTCTAACCCCCACTGGCAGTTTTAAAACTATTACCTCTAATTGCCGCGGATGCTATGTTTGAGCACAAGTTTGAAAAGTGTAGCTCTCGGGGGACGCTTTAAATTACTACAAATCTTCGATGCTTCGGCTTATCTTCCGTTCCAAGTTCAACAACGCACCAACGAAGGAAGTCGTGATTTACAGCTTGATTTAGGTAGGCACTGGATTAAAGCAGCGTCTTTCGAGAAACCGTTTTGTCAGATTTATTATATTTCTTTGACGAGTTAACGGGGAAGAAAAGGAGGACCGATCGTCTTCACGACTTCTTGTTTCGACCAAACACGATAACTCTGTGGAATGGAAATTGGATCGAACTTCCGGGGAACGGACGAAGCAGAGATACTAGGAAACAAGGCCAAAGTCCATGGAATATCGTTCATGAGTTACTTATTAAGACATTTTTTTTTTTTTTTTTTTTCTTTTAAGAAAGACGAAATTCCGCAACGAAGTTCTACTACTTTCTAAATTGGTTCCTGTCGGAATAAAAAGAAAAAGGGAAAAAGAAAAAAAAGAATTTTTAACTTTACAAAGATAAATTATGTCAATTTCATGTGTTTTCATTATAAATATCGTCATAAATAGAATATTGTAAAGTATTGCAACGTAATTTCATATGGATAAACATACACGAAATAGAAAAAAGAAAAGAAAAAACAAGAAACGAAAACATAAATTTACTTTTGTGCAAACCATGCTGCGGGAAATCTAGGTGACTCTTTCGTGAAATCTATGCAAAGAATCTGAATCGTTTAAACAGACGTTTCATCTGTTACAAACTGATATACTTCTTTTTTCTAATTCCACGAAGGAATAAAAACACAGTTAGATGAAAGATCTTTGACTCGTTTGTCACATTATCCACGACAGGCGATTAGATTCAGGCATAAACCGAATGAGGACATCGCAGAACCGCAGGAAGAAGTGGAGCATGCCAGATATCGTAAAAATTTGCCGCAGCTAATTTGCCCTGGATGTCTACTTCTTCCGAAGAGAAATTGGCTATGTGGCACGAGCCAACTACGCGGCTGGGACGTGTTCGTTAATAGACTTGCCGTCAAAATTTTCCAATTTTAATTTAAACGCCGATAAACAATAGAATATGGAAGAACGCGTGTACATACGGTCGTTCGTGGTTTTTCGCTGAGATTGCCAGAAACAAATCTCTCGCCCCGCGAATAATCAGTTCGATTACATCCTCCACTCTCGCAAGCTTTTCCCCGAAATGGATAAACGAAACGACGAAGGAAATTCATTATGCAGGCACGGCGTTTAATATTGGATCAACGTCTCGACTGATCGATGTGTTTTTAAAATCGATCGCACGACAAAGTTTCACCGGACGGCGTGATATTTGCGTTTATGTAAAGCCAATCGGAAAATCCTTTATTCGTGACAACAGAACTGAAACGAACGAAGTACATATTTAATTTTTATGTATCGTCGATGTTATAGCAGCAGTGACGCTACAAAATATTTCAGATACCTAGGAAAATTGATTTTTGCTGGCGATTTAATGAAATTCTACTGAATTAATTGAATAAGTTAACGAAATCTATAGGTCAGAATTCTCAAAATCGTCATATCCCTTGCTTTAATAGCAACGAGTACACGCGAACGATATTCTATGGAAGAAAAAAGCATATCATTGTTGCCGAATGGGCAGGTAATTAATAAAACCAAACTGTATCTTTGTAGCAAGTCGAACGACGTACGAAGAAAATGTAAGCGGATATCCTCGGATCGTTTATCCGAAAAATTCGCTGGAACATCGTCGAGTCCGTGTTTCCATTCCATAGAGGAAATCGTTAAAACGTTCGTGATGTATCGGCGATGCGGCGTTTCGAGTTGAACAATCTGGCAATCGCCAAGGAGAGAAAACTTGATCCTGTTTCGTAGTATCGCGAAGCATGGTACACGGACGCTAAAACCAATTGGTCGATCCCTTTTTCCACTGACGATTACATTCCACAAACCCGAGAAAGACAAACGGGCCTGGAAGATACCATAAATTTCCGGGAAATTGATGAATCCGCTTTAGATTATCGAGGAGCGCGTGTCCGGATGGGAAGACACGCTAAATTCCATTTATACAACGGCCAATAAAGATCACGCGTGCCGGGAATGGGTTTCGAAAACGGCCAGTGATTAATCGCCGAGTCCTAATGGTCTCGCGACGACAAACCGCCCTTGCACTCATGCACCGCGGAAAGTGTGAATTCGTTGAAAAACGTGATTAATCAATGGCCGCTGTTATTAATTATCCGATGCACGCGAGAATAAACGAGAGTGCGCGTGCGTGCCGCCTGAAATCGATTCGCGTGCACTCGCGGCTAACGTGCTATTCGGGCAACAATAACAAGCAAGACGAGAGCGAACCGTGAATGCGAGCGTGAATGCGAACGTGAATGCGAGCGTGAATGGTGAGTTGAAGAATGTAGGCTCTCTCGTTTCGAGCACGGCAACGTCGATACGCTCGTTACGATGTAACGAATCAACTTTTTTTAATTATTTCCTTCCTTTTATCATTTTGTAGGAAAATGATGACAGGATACGTGGCGGCAATCATTTTACCACCATTGCTTTACTATTTACGGCATGACACAGAAGCGTTATTCGGATTTTGTAAATCGTAAAAAGTTTGATTTTCCTTATTTTTCCTGATCCCCTCTTTCGTTTTTTATGTTTACCCTTTCTATCGATCCATTGTTCTTACGCTCAGTGCATGCTTATGTACTATGCTGTGTGCATTGCTGATTCTCACTATTGAGATCTTTTTCAACCGCGAATTACTGTCTTTTTTATCGTTTTCGTGCTTTCGTTTCATTTTGACGTCCCTTCGATCTTTTTCTCCATCGCTGCAATTCGTTTCTTGGCCTTGCTGTCGTTGGAATTTCGCTCTTAGCATCGCCCGTCTCTTTTCTCGTCTGAAATTCGTCGTTTAGATAAAATTCCTTTGATTCTGATCCCGGATTACCATTGTCTACGACAGAAATTAGAAGCGGAAGGAAATTGCCAGAAGATCTCACGGCAACTTAATAATTGGCCGGAACGATTTCAGAGAAAGTGGCTAGCGATGACTATTAATTAACTGACCATCGAATGAACGCCGTCCACGACAGGAAGTGGATCGAGTGCCATAGAGCTGTCTTAGACAGAGCGGCCAGACACTCGCAGGAATTGAAGCTCAGGAATTAATTAGATTCGCCGAGAAAAATATCTACCTATCTCTGTCTCTGCGAGCCTCGACGAGCGATGCTTAACCTGGAATAGGTTCCAGTAGTCGACAAGCGCTACACGGTGACATTACGCTCGAATCGATTATTCTTTAACAAGGTGCGTAAGAACCTCTGGAGCAGAATCCTTGGTAGAATCGTCGTTTGTCCTTTTTATTATTATCCTAATTTATAAGTTCGATCTTTAAGCAACTGAAATGCTACAGCATTGCGTGGATGGTCGATAAACTAATAATTACAATGGCAATTGATATCGAGAAGCAAACTTTCAGAAATTCAATCGGTACGGGAACATTCAACTCGAATCGTATGAAACATTGGACGTGTTAGCTTTGCTTCGATTCCATTGAAAGAACGTTAATTAAATAGTCGATTGTTATTATTTCTTATTGCTTGAATTCGCTATATCCTTTATCATCATAATTAGATTTGGAAGAGATTTACGGGGTAATTCAGGTAAAAAGGTTTGATCAAGTAACTTGTCTGCTTAGGGAATATCGCGTGGCTTTCTTCGCATTGGTTTGCAGCTACTCGATGTTCCATTGAGAACAACTTTTGATTCACCAGAGTACCCGAACTTCGATATCTCTAGACTCAAAATAGAAAATTCTATCGAAAGCTATTCGAACGTAAGGCTCAAACCGCGAGCCTTTAAATTCTACTCGGAGGAAATGGTTCAGAGTTATCGTAAAAACGTTTAACGTTTTGTAAGCAAAGCCTGTACACCGTGATGATTCGAACCGGATATTAGCTATCGAAAAAACATTCGTCTACGACAACGAGAAAAACAACCTGTTTATCCCGTATTTCCGAACCGGTGTGATGGATCGTCGCTCTTTCAGTCGATTTGATTTCGTCGAGCAGCCGGATAACGCTCGTCGTACGCTCAGATACATACTTTCTCTAGTTCGACGGACGAGTGGACGAGAAGGGAAACGCGTTGACGCAGTCCGTAAACAAAGCCAACGTTCACAATGGTCAACCGGAGCTAAGCTCCATCGGCGAGTAAATGAAATTCGCTTCGAGACGCGATAATCGATCGTCGCCTTTGACGTCCATCGCGAATAACGCTGCTTCGATTCACCTAGCGAAACGTTGTTCCTGACGATTAATTATTCGTCCGCCGTTCCAGTTAATCTTGATATTGTTTTGCCAAACAGACGGACCGCGGATCTCCTTCTTTCTTTTCATTTCTTTCTTTCTTTTTTTTTTTTTACCTTTATCTTTTTACGCTCGGCGTCGGTTCGTGAATAATAAAGTTTCGAGTCGGCGAGTAGTTTCAGCGGTGAAAAGCTCGTTTGCTGGCGTGATTAACGTCCACGTTAGAGATGGAAAAATATACATTTCGCAGTGGGAAAAAAATAGAGAATATCCGGTAAACGAGTATATAACTGTTCGAGGTAAAGCGTTACGCGTGTTCCTCTCGCCTTTCTCGAACGTTTTTCCAATTGAACCGGTGAATTTGCCAGATGTAACAATCATGACGGCAAATTGCACGTCACGCAATTATAACACGGTGGGTAACGAAGCAACGAAATCTCCCAATCGGCGACAACGAACAGGTGACGACCACGGTGTTCCACTCGGGTCACCACGATCGCCGAAAGTTTGTTAATTAGCACTCGTATCAAACCAACTGGCCCGGTCGAGTATTACGCGTATATTCCTCCAACGAATTGCGTGCAACAATACGTTTTATGATATGCGAGCGCACGTAATTCACTATGGGCAAATGGAAATTCAGCCTGTTGGTGAATCGCATCCCTTGCATTTTGCATTCGCTTCCGTCTGTTTATGTAATAACGCCGTACGTTTTTCCTAATTCCCACTAAATCGGTTTCGCGTGCAAAAGTTTTCCTATCTTTTTTCTTTTTTCTTTTTTCTTTTTTCTTTTTTCTTTTTTTTCTTTTTTTTTAATCATCAACCTGCTAACGATGGAAAAAAGAAAGAAAAGATGACGTCGTGACGCTGACATTTTCAATTTGTCAATCTCCGATGGAAGGTCGAGAGATTCGGATTTTTGTTTTATATTATTTCACGCGGGCAATGTAACTTTAGTAGATCGAGGATATTTGTGGTGGTAGTATTTTTTCCAGTAAAGATGAAAGGATACGAAATAAAATTAGAGATTATGGAGATAGTTTCGTTCGGAATCTGATAGGGGACTCGCTCGTCGTTAAAACTATTCAGCAGGCACGATAATTCATTAATTAACGATACTAGTAAATGGACAAGTTACAAGTTGTAGCTTGTACGCGACTCGTTCCTAACTTTCCCAACTTACGTGTGCTATATATAAATTTGTAATTTTGTAACCGCTTTTACCAGCTTTAACTCGATTTTGGCCCTGTAAGGGACGAACGTTTGCGAGAATCGTGTCTCCATTACACGTCTACCTATTAGCGAATATAGAATATGTTAGTTATGTTCGATCGTCAGATTTCTTGACGTTTCTCATATCGCGTGGATCGATGCGAGATCTGATGGAAATTAAACTATTTGGTAGCGCTGTCGTTAAATGTTATATTAGGCCCGGGACCAGGATGAAAACGAAAACGAAGCGTTCGATCTCCTTTCGAAACGAATGCCCGACGAGCATGAATCGATCACGACTGATCGCGAGGCTGTTGCACGCACGGTGATTCACGTAATTCTGTCATCGTGCGTCCATCGCCTAATTGATAGATCGCAAGATACGCGGTTACAACAGTGCGTTAAATATTTTCGAACGATGTCACGTAATTACAAGTGGCGCGTGTCGGAGGGTTAGCGGTGGAACGCGGACCGCGCCGATGATTACGGCTAATGCCGCGATCGTTCGATCGGCATTCCCTTTAGTCACGCTGCCGAATAGAATGGAGAATTATTCTAAAATATGATCGATGTTACGCCGTGCATCTGAGCCTGTTATGCCTCGCGTACAATAATAACCAATGAATTATTGTAATTATCGTGGGAAGTACGACGAAACAGCGGAAAATGTAATTGGCCGATCGGTGACGAGCGAATTTTATTCAGGAAGCGACATTCAGTTCCAACTCTACACGCGTATGACATTAATACCCTTTTGCTAAAAAATTATTATTCTTATTATTCTTATTATTATTATTATTATTACTATTGTTCTTGGTGTGTGGTAATTTCGTTGCTAGTATTGACTAGTTTGGCATTTTCGATCGTCCTTTTCTTACATTTTCAAGCAGTTAAATCAAAATTTTGAAGCTGAATTACCAAGTTCCAAGTTCGTGTTTGAACTTGACCATTTGAGCTTGAATTTGGAAATTTGGTTTTGAAATGAAAACATCTACACCTTTTTCTAAAAGATATTTTAGAGTTTCGAAGCCTCGCTGTAAAAATCACCTTGGTACAAACCATCTTCCGGGAAGCTCCTGTCGAAATCGCAATTCACGCACGGCAGTGATCAAACGTTCATTTCCGTGACGTATGCCCATTTCATCAAGGACTCTAATTGGCGGCCGGAACATCAAGCGAGCACCAAAGGCTGTGTCTTCTCCGAACGCGACGCAATTACATACAACAAGCATACCAATATATTTATCCGCATCTAATTACTATTCGAGCTTTCCCTGTTCTCTAATTTTTTCAATTTGATCTCTCGATTATATCTTTGATATAATTTTTTTAGCGAAAATTATTAAGCGCAAATGAGAAATCGTATTTGGAAAGACAGTTGTTATATATACATATGGATATGTAAGTATAGTTTTATATAAACTTTTATATTATACACAAAAAGATGCACAAAGTTTTCATTGACGTGACATTATCGCATATTTGTAGTGCGATGGTATACGTTTGCCACATTCGATGGAGTACGTTTCCGCTATGTTTTATCTCGATGCTTCCTGGATGTCAAGAAACTCGGTAACAAAAGGACTAGGAGCGTACAAAATGATCGAGTTAAAAGTTCGCGCAGGATGCTGTGGACTTTTAATAAAGACTTTCCGCCAGAGGGAACGCCGGAGAATGATATTAGGCAAGTAACCGTGAACATCGGAAAGAAGTTGGCCATGGCGGACCGGCGAAAGCGTACGCTTGATTTCCTCTATTTTTCCTTTACGGGAATTATCGATTCGAGCGAAAGGAATCTTGGTGCGAAATTACGTTACCAAGAAGCTCGCCAGGCCAGCGGATAAAAACCGTTTTAGACCGTTTAGTAAGCGTTTCGAGAGTGGAAAACGGTGTTTTTAGAAGGTGGAGATCGCACGAAGGCGATCGTGCGTTTTGCTCCGCCCCGCTCCGCTTCCTTTCTCACTCCTTCTTCGTCCTCGTGTTTCCCTTTCGCGAGCGCGAGAAGTCACGGCACGCTCGTAAAATCGTGTTTGAATTGTTTCAGGCCGAGCGACACGAACGCTTTTATCACCTTCTTTTTCCTCTTTCGGAGTGGACGGGAACGGTGTGTTAAAAGCGCGCGGTACCACGAGCAAACGACCACCACGAAATTTGCTGTAAGCGTTTAATCCCTGTTCTCTCAGATCGACGGTCCAGTCGGTGAATCTGCTTACGTCCATTTAACTTTTAGCCCGGACAATAGTTGGATAGGTAGGTCACGCTTGGTACGCTTTCTAAATATCCGATGCAGGCCAACCAAAGTATATTACATTAGCCAGATTATCGAGAATGTCTGACAGATTCTTAGCAGATTTTATTCAAATAGTATTCGTACGATATGATCGTTTATATTTTATATGAAACTGGCAAGAACCGAATTCTAAGTATACGTAGTTTTACTTATCTACAAAGTATCATTAAAATAATAGCCGATTAAACAGATGTACATGTACGTTCTGCGCCAGAGCGATAAACGAGAGTCGTTTCGTCGCTGCTTTCTACGTTAAGAAATAAACATCTTGAGAGGCAGAGAGATAAACACCTACACCGCTATAAGTAGTTAATAATTATGTCGCATCGTAGGGTTAAGTTCTTGATCATGGAAAAATAAAGTAAAGTCGGAAAACGTTCAACGGAGAAAATGAAACTATCGCTGTAACGATAATTACATCGTATTACGCTATCGTCGTAGTTATTTCTACATTTTCCCCTCGTCGATTGAAATACGAGCGAAGCAGATCTCTTTCTGGTTGCAAATTAACAGCTAGCTCGCGGGCGTTAATGGCATGCGTGTATGAATATGTAGATTGGCTTTACACGTGCACACAGATCGATATCGTGAACCGGTGCCGCGTTGCGCGAACGTTGAGCAAGTTTGCGGACACTTCGGCCCGGCCTCCGATGCCCTTCCTCTCGATAAGTTAATTTAATTGCGAGTTTCGCGAGGCAGCAGGCACCAGCCTGGCAGCCACCCTAAATCATTCGTTTAGCGTGCTTAATACCTCGCCCTCCGCCGACGGCTTTTAAAACTGCTGGTCACATCTCTTTGCCTATTTTCAAGTCAGCCAACCTTCTCGCTAGCACATCCAGCTTCGGAGACACTTGGCACTTCCGTCACACCGTTTGTAGGTACTAGCAAAGTCCGATCGTCCCGCGGAATACTAAGCGCCATTTGGCAAGCCCACACCCCCCCCCCCCCAATCCGTCCAACTTTTCCCTCCTCTCTCTTTTTCCTCGCTACGTTCCATTCCCCTTTTCGCCATCTTTTTTCCTTGCTCCAACACAACCGGAATATTTTATTCGCGCTAGCAGGAAAGATCGAGCGTTCTGATTCCCCGATTATTGATTCGCAACTGTTGCCCGGTGAAATTTAAATGGCTCGTTAGGGCACGTTTTATTCGCTGCCTCGGTTCGTCGTCTACGCTCGTCCCTGGCCGCTTTAAAATCCTTTAGTATGAAATTTGGGGATGAGAAATTACGAATTTAATTGCCGGTCTTTCGTATCATATATTTAGCGGAGTTAGTTAGGAGATCCTTTAATAGTAGAGAAGCGCCGTTGGATCGAAAATGACAGAAGGAAAGGCAGAGTTAAGCTTTACCACGTCCACAGTTGCTCATCCCCAGGGATCGGTCGCGAAGAAATAATCCTTCGAAATTTCCAATAAATAGTAATGCCATCGTTAGCGATCCTCGTTTACGGCAATTCAATAAGGATCCGATTTAACAAAAGTGATAGATACGTACAGCTGATAGAAAGTAGATAAACACGTTGGCGCACGCGTACGATTTAACCAAGAACGAAAAAACGATCGGGAGTAGATCATCGGGTTAGGGTGTCGAGGGAGCGATGGAAAGTTGGAGAAGGGGAAGAACCATTGGAACGTCCCTCGGCAGAGCGATCCATCGCTGGTGGAAGCGGGCCGGCTGGCATAGAGGTTAGCGAGCAAGTCCCAGAACGGATCTCTCCGCTTTTAACTACGTCCCGACGCTGATTGCTTGCAAATTGCCTTCCTTTACCGGCGCACCATCTTTCCCGGACGGCGCGATGCGACGATCGTGCCGTGACGCCTTACGATCAAAGTCTCGACTCAAAGGTAATTATACGATCCACGGACTTCTGTTGGCGAAGGCAGAAAGATCGAGAATTCCTCGGCCTCGAACGATGTCTGTTCCCGGTGCCACATCCACTTTATTCCGCCTATGATTCCACGAAAATTCTATCGATCGTTCGCGATCGAATACGCGATAAAACATTACTTGCTGTTTATATATCATATGTATTAATTTGTAGAAAATTCATTGTAAAACGATACGTGTTACGGCTAACAATAAATAAATAAATAAATAAATAAATATATATATATATAGCTGGTGGAAACGGTGTAGTAACACGAGATTGTGAATTGCATAGAACGTCAAGATGAGTAATCAGTTATAGAAACTAAAAGTTTTATGGCAACATCTCGAGTTTTTAATCGCGAAAGAGATTCATCGCAAAAGTATTCATTTGAATATCTAAATTTAAATTCAAAGACCTAAAATTTCGATGCGAACTCGAAGGTTTGAATTTAAACTTGACAAACTGAATTTGATCTCAAACGCTATAATTTGAATTAATAATTGTACATTCTGAATGTTTGAAGGTGCTATTTCCCCACGCTATGCCGATTCCGTTCTATTACACACGCGCCGCAGTTTCTGAATTTATTTCAACGCGATTCAAATATAGAATCGTATCTTGCCAAGCGTTATCACGGCAACGGTAATACACGTAATTATTAGGCAAGTTTTTAAGAGTCTGTCTCGACGAACGATTTTCGAAATTGTAACTTCTGTCACGTAGCCGCAGTTCAACAGCGTATTCTTCGGTAAGTTGTAATTAAACGACGCCAGTCCGCGAACTATCGCGACAATCTGCGAGCGGAAACGTTTTCAATGCAATTAACGTCGGTCTTTAACGAAGTTTCCCTACCGGCCTGCGGAGTCTCGTTCGTTCGAAAGAGGCCACGGACAACGGCGCGATTTTCTATCGACTCTCACCGAGTCCGTCGCAACCATTCTAATTCGGAATGTTCACACCGAAGGACTTTTGGCGGTTTATAAAACTGGCAAACAATTAGCTGTAACGCATTCTTCTACCCTTGGCTCGCAAGATTGGATAATTCCCCTAATTGGTTTTTCGTTTCACGAAAGCAGAAGAAACTGAAGAAGTCTCGTTAATCGATAATTCCTACCCTGTCGGACAATGTCTTCCACCCTTGACAAAAAAAAAAAAGAAGAAAAAAAGAAAGAAAGAAAAGAAAGAAAGAAAGAAAGAAAGAAAGAAAGAAAGAAAGAAAGAGTAGAAAACAAAAAGAAAGGAGAAAAGGGAGAAACGAAGAAAATAACAGAGAAGAAGAAAGTGTCTGTTCCTCGTAGATTCCAAGACCACGAAACGAAAGGGCTAATTACTAACCAAATCCGGAGTCAACCGAATCCTCTCCGACCACCTAATCCTGAAGCCAACTTTTCCAGACGAGAAGGGAGGGGAAAGGACGCGCCGTCGCTGTGGAAAAACCAAGTTCACCTAAGTGCAACGCTTGCTAATTCCAGACGCATTCGCCAATGAAAACTGTAGTTAATCGCGGCGAAGATACTGGAAGACGAGTTATCTCGTTGGAAACGGCAGGGACGAAAGAGGATGGAGAACGGGCAAGTTGGCCTCTTACTTCGTATCGGTTCTCCGCAGTTGGCCCTTTCGATAGGAAAGTTCTAGGCTGCTTTGGACTTTCTATCGTTTCTTCGCGCGGGCTGTTTCTGATGCAACGGCGGGAAGGAAAACGGGGTTGAAGGGTATCGAGAGGGTAACCTGCAGAGGAGGCTTGGCGAACCGTTAAAAGAGTTTGGCTCGGTTACAAAATTTGTTTCGTTGGCTTGACTCGCCCCCAACCTCTGTCCCGTAGACTTATCGAATGGTCTCTCCGCGGCTGACTGAGAAACGATTCTACTGAAAATGCGACAATCCCTCGGATCGTTCGATGATGAACGTTCTGAGAGATCTTTCTGTCGAGAGTAAAATTTCTTAAGATATAAAGGCCTTCTCTTACATCCAAGAACACGAATTATTGCCTTTATTCCGAAATCTTGTTCCAATTTCTGTTCCTAGTTATAGTATTTGAATTGGAGAAAAAGAAAAGGACCATGGAGGGATTGTGCCTTGCATTTTGCCAAAACCCTACGATATTCGATCCTCCACTGAAATCCCAAGGATACCGAAAAATCCTTTCCGCTTCGCCGAATAAAATCTTGCGAACATCGTTATACAAGTTAACTCTCGTCACGATTCCAAAAGAAAGAGATCCGAACTGACTCGTATCTCGATTCCATTGAGAGAAGAAGAAACGAACATACGCAATAAGCACGTAAGTGTCTTCTCGCGGTCCGACGGTGTAAATCTTAGTTGTGGGGCGGAACAAAGCCATGAAAGGAACGCGATAGAGTCCCGACAAAGCCGAAATCCGCCAGGAGGTTGCAAAATACGAATCGTTGCCCTGTCGAGGATCATGAAACGCTCGACGAGGTACGTCACGCTTTCAGAGAGAGAGAGAGATCAAGGGCCCATTCCAGCTCGTTCGTGCGTTCAGATCGCCCGCTCAATTACCAACGAGGACGAACGTAGGGAACGAAGAGAAGAGCGTAGCCTCGCTTGCGACTCGAAAGAGCAGAGACGTTGGATATCTTTTGTCGCCTCCTCTCTTTCGAACAGCCGACCGAAAATTGACAAGAATAAACGCTTGTCCTTTGTGTCGTTGGGAGATGTTACGTGAAAGGGCGAATGGTTGTTCGCGATCCTATAGAAGTTTCGTTCGATTGCTTTTCCCAGAAGGGGCGATTATTTTGGATGAAAGTTTCTAGTTTTTTAATAGAAGCGTTTGCTTGGCTTCTTCTTGCTAGATTTCTAACGAACGCGGACGACGTGGAATTGTGAATTTTCTACAAACAGTTTCTTTGATTGTGAAACAATCATTTCTCTTGTTATGTTCCACGCTTAGAAGCGAGCTCGATAGAGCAGCGTTTACGGGAACTCTACTTCATATACGAAAAGCGTATGTTTTTTTTATCAACAGAAGTATTCTTTCTCTTATCAAGAATCGTTACAGATATAGCGATAAGAACTCGTCGAACGAGCGGCCAGAAAAAAGGAGTACGTACGTAGGACCATCTTTACGATACACGGCTCCGACATTTTTATTTTACCTTCTTCCGTTCTTCTTTTTCTCTTCGTTTCGTAGGGGGCGTTTAAGCCGAAGAACCGCCCGAAGGATAATTGCAGGGAGGACGACCGTGTTATTCGAGAGCTGCGGCGGAGATGTAGAGGACAAAGGTGACGCGGAAGTGGTCAATGAAGAAAAGATGAGCCAAGCCGGGAGGGGAGAACGAAAGAAAGAGGAGTAGAAAAAGGAGCACCTCTTTATAAAGAGTTCTAGGGCACAGGATGCCCTGATGGATCCATCAGCTTGCACACACCGGCGAGTGTCGGGTATGTAATTACTTAAGACCCGTGCGTACTGTTCTGTTATTAATTTTTCACAATTGAAAAATACGATAAATTTTATATGAAATACTACAAATATTCGAACATCATATCGATGAATGTATAAAACGAAACAAAGTAGACGCGTCATTTTGTTTCCAAGCAAACGAATAACAGAGCGTTAAATTATTTACACGGAAGTTTAATTCGTTTCCTCGTTAACTTTAATCATCCTGAAAGTCATAGTCGAAACGCAATTTTATCGCTACAGCGGTGCGCTCGATCTTTTAAGACGGATCAGCGATGAAGTAATCAAAGAATCGGGACGATGGTGGTAGTATCAAAGGAGTGAGAACAAGCCGAACGAGACGGCGCGCAAGTCGGCCGGGGAAACTTCTTACATCCAAGATTGAAAAAAGAAGGAGAGAACGTGGAGGAAGAAAAGAACGGAAAGAAGGGGGAAAGCGGGCTTCACGGTGAAGAGGCGGCCGACTCAAAGTGTCTCGTTCGCTTTTCAAAAAGTAATCGACGCGTTGAAAGAAATTGCGCTAATCTCGGCAGCCGACTTCTCTCCTTTTTAAAACGCCCGGTCCGAGAGATGCTTCCACGCTTCGAAACGAAACGAAAGGAAACGAAAGGAAACGAAAGGAAACATCAAATTCGTCGTCGTTCCTTCCTTACACCTTTTTCCTCTTTCATTCGTTTCAATTCCCATTCTGGTTTCTTAAACAGGCGCATCCAACGCGAACAGCCGAATTCATCGGTTCAGCACGGTCGACACCAGCTAAACGCTGATGCGTCGAGGTGACGCAGCAAGGGCCAGCTCGCGAGCTGCAATTACCTCAGACGTCGTTTAATTTCGTTAACTACGCGCGTTCGTCGCGCGTTTCGCCAAGTTTTAATTGATTTTCCGCCGGTACGGTTAACATTAGGATTCAATTGAAAACGCGGACCCTGCTAAATTGAGTCTGTAAATTCGACGCGAAAGGCTATGCTATCGTGCGCAACGCGACTCGAATTATGCTTATCGATACACAGATAAAATTAAAACGATACGTTTGACCAGTTTTATCCGTTTTAGCGCGTTTGTTCTACGATTGTTATCCTATCTGTCGGATCACACGGTATTAAACAGAAAAACCTTATTTTTATAATAATCATAGGCGAAGCGATAATCCTTTTATTAAATCAGATAATTCTGTCGTACTATCAAACGAGCGATCGCGAGGTATCTAATTTTATTATTCTATAACTTCGGTATAGTTAGAATGTAGGAAAACTGCGAGGCCAAACGAAGAAAGCGTTGAAAGCAGTTTGAAAAAGAACGGAAAAATAATTGGACAGCCCGTATTAAGAAAAATCTGCGTCGTCGACGAAAGCGTCTGTTGTCAATCGTAAAACAGTTGCGATTATGTTATTATTGTTGGCAAAAACCTGCCAGAAGGGCGCACGTAATTGGAGAGGGCGTAAGAATTTTGACTTTCCGTTCAAGGTGGAACAGCGCCAGTGAAATTCTCAGTTCGTCACGCGTCGTGATCTCGGTGTTGTCTGGAGTGCGAACATGGCCGAGGCAAGTTTCTTCCAGTACAGCGTCGCCAAGACAAATGGAACTTTACCGCGAAGGGGTGGAAAAACGGGGGAACGTTCGCGGATCCTCGCACTCGACGAACCTCGTGGCACGGCCTGAATTAAGTCGCGGCGAGCGTACTTCACGGCACGCTAATCCGACCAGGAATAACGTTGCGGAGCGAGTAAATTTACCTGACACTGGGAAAACACAGGCTACGCGGCGCCTTCGTTTCAAAATTCCACTACGCGTCGGAGGCCGATCTTTTCATCTTAGATGAAACATTAATAGCGATTCAGCGACGCTTGAACGCGCGGCCGACGCTTCGGTGACGTTGGCCTTCTTCGACGGACGAGATGGCGTGCGTGTGAGAAACCGTGAATCCCTTCTTTTCTTACGATCGTTCTGTTCTTTGCCTTAGGTCGTCTAGGCGATCGAGAAAAATGGAAAAAGCGATTAAAATATACGTTTCGTAATTTGGGTACTTCACTCTGTCGATTCTTCGTCAGAGATCATCGCAATTATAGAAGCAACCAAATCAATAAGGACGAATCAATTTTAGTCCTCGCGAACATGTGAACACGCGATGTAATTCATTTTTGATAAAATATGTTATACCGTAAATGAATTTATTTTTTGCGAAGTCAGATAGAAGTCAAGATAGAAGTTCGTTGACCAGATTGACTCAAGACGTATCCACTTTTATTTCGCCTTCTTACTCTCGATTTCGCATAATCAGAGCCACTTTCTCGTATCGAAAGAGTTATTATCGTAACATATCAGAAACGAGATCAAGCGCAACGAACGTAATCGCTTTTTCTTCCACCAACACGCTACGAAATACCGACGGAACAAGCATTTTTCCGAACGTCATCCCGCGATATAATCCAACGGTGTACCGGCGTGGTCGTTTCGCGAAACAGTTTTACCAAATGTCGAATCGCTCCGTCGGGGATGACGAATTCAACCTGCAGGCGGTGTATTTTCATACGAGATCTATCTTAACTGGATACGCGGTTGGCTAGAAGTCGAAGTTAGAGGGGAATGGAAACGGGGATGAAGTCGTTTAGTCAACGGTGGAGACCGCAGACCCGTGCCAGGCGAATTCATCTGATCGTATAAAAATCCGGGAAACGCCGCGAAAATATCTCCCAGAAATTTAATATGCTGCAGGGCGGTTTGGGGATGATATAGAGAAAGAGAAAGAACCGAAAGACGGGACATGTAGGTTTCCAGGTCAAAGGGGATCACAGAGAAAGAAAAGCGGATAAGACAAAGTAAGCCTCTCGTTACGATTTCGATCTGGCCGGGGAAAATGGAATCGCGCACCGTCTGCAGTCCGATTTCCAGACAGATCTTCGTCGTACCGTTTTTTATCCGACAGCTTCTCAACTTCTATCCGCCGATCTGCCTCTAGGAAAATATACTAGCGCGTATAGGTGCTAGGTTAAACCGACGGTTTATCTTTTATCTGATTTTATCTATCCATGATGCTTCGTATCGTGCGAAATATAATGGATTAAATTGGCAAAAAAAAAAAAAAAAAAAAAAATAGCCTAAAGCAATTACCGAAATCTCAAACGAAATCGGACATTGGTTTTTGTAATTGCAATTGTCTCTGGCGAAATACCGGCGGAGAAAGCGTTAAGAGAAACGCGTCCGACCACGGAAGGTCCGTGTTTCTTCTACTTAGGCACTCGGTTCTTCGCCACTTCTTCGTCCGAATTAAAAATAGTGTTCGTTCGTCCGAGTCACGGATTTCGCGAATTTAAACGTTTAACAATTTTAGTCGCCATCTTATCTGCCAAAGTATCTTCCTTGAATTGGCATTTTCAACTTAAAATTCTTTACCTAGCTACACGTTGTTTCATTATCAACCGTTAATGAAGATAAATAAATTTCAGTTAAATGGCATTGAGTGTTCGTAAACAAAGTGCAAGTGTAATATAATCAATTTCTCGCACAGATGATATCATAGAGGATTTCTAATAAAGAAATATCACAATATCAGAGTATAGCAAAATATAATTAAGCAAGAATATATAAGAGAGATTTGCAATTTGAGTCATCAATTGACTCGTCTTTTCCGGTTAGATGATTACAGTTAAGTAAGTCTAGTAAAAGTATTGGAGACTTATTACAAAGTAGCAATTCCTTTGAAATCCATATCCATTAAGAAGCATAAAGGATGACGTGAACTACGTTAAGTATTTGGCTAAGGTAGCGCGTGAATCACATTCCTTTTTAATACTTGGCATGAAAAAAGAAGGAAAAAAAAAGAAGAAATCAGGTTGATAGAGTGGCTCGTTCCATTTCCTGCTCCACATTGTGCCGGGACTTGTAGAAAAGTTGGTTGTTCCGCCGCGACTCTGCGATTCACTCCGAGTAGAAATTTATGACAAAAGCGTCACGCGGACGATTTTTAACATCCGAAACAACCCGTTCGTTCGTTCGTTCGTTCGTTCGTTGTCCTCGCCGATCGAGAATTCCTTCAAAGGGAATTAGCGCCGAAAAGAATCGAACGATCGACGAATGCCACCGCAGACGATAACAATCGATCACGTTTCGCCATAGAAATTCGTCTCTTTCGAACTTTGCTTACATTTCTAGTGAAATACGAAATTATCATCTTAAGTTTTATGCAAACTGTGAAACACAGTTGCTTATGCATGTAATGTGAATGGTTTCGTAGCGTTTACAAGAAAATTCGACGGGG
The DNA here is from genome assembly GCA_014825975.1 of Bombus haemorrhoidalis. Classification (NCBI taxonomy): domain Eukaryota; kingdom Metazoa; phylum Arthropoda; class Insecta; order Hymenoptera; family Apidae; genus Bombus; species Bombus haemorrhoidalis. The sequence goes on from CM026161.1 coordinate 15,110,358, forward strand.
AAAATATCGCTCCTTTTTATCGTGACTGAATATGTTTTCATTCCGAAATTTTTCCAATTCTACACGGAATACGGTGAGAAAACGACGAATGCTGGAACTATTTATTTCAGATATTTTAATTATCGCAAGATCGAAATCCAGTTGCGAACGGACCTACACTCTGACTGAACGAAATAAAAGTCGCCTATATTTTCCAAATTCACAGCGATTAAGCAGCAAATGAATGAAGAAAGACGCGCTCTTCGCGCTTCAAAATCCCTCGTCATTTCATTTTTCAAGTTCTTCGAATGACATACGTATATTCGATTTGTAAGGCGCTGTTTTGCCACCCCTACGGTGGATAAGAAACGTAAAAAACGAGACGAGGATCGATAGGAAACAATAAAAGGAGACGAGGACGGAACACCAGAGGTAGGACGCCAGAAGAGGGGAAGAACGACAGTTTGCCTGGCTTAACCTCAGCGTGCAACCTTCCATGCAAATCCTTCGAAGGTTACCGAGGAAACGCGCGTCACGGTTTTATTTTAAGATCGGTGTTTGCCATGGATTCCCCTGTTTGCGCGGCTTACCCCTTTGCGGCCAGCTACGGAACCAGCAAGGACGAATCGACTCTGAGAGCAGGCACTCTCCAACGAGTCAAACGTTGGCTCGTACAACGCGATCGCATCCTTCCTACGATGGAAAAAAAAACACACACACACGCACAGAGGAGAAAAGACGGAACGATACGCGTAAATAACTCGAGGCTAGATCATCTGCTCGCGTGAAAAGATATAGGTCGAGACGATAGAAGACGATTCTGGAGGAACAACAGGTCTTATTTTTAATCCCTCTGTCCTTCGACTGCATCAATTAACATCTTGCGAATAAGCATTCGGAGCGCGATAAATTTTCGCTTTCTAAAATTACCCATCCCTTCTTCTTCTCATATCACGTGCACACACATACCTTGGATCAAGTAGGACAGACAAATATACACCGTGTAACAAATTTATCGCTATAAATACTTGATATAATAGAACCAATGGATATGGTAGAAGATCTGCCAGTGAGATAACGTGTAAAAGTTATGGACGTATACGCGACATTGTCGGTGAACGTAGGCAAAGTAATTTACATATGATTTTCTCGAACGAAGAATATATGGTAAATTCTAGTAGGATAGGATACGCGGTAATTTGTATATTATTTTGTCAAACGACGAATATATAATAGAATAGGTTGGCATAAGACTAAAAGGTCAAAGACGGAAAGGAAAATTTCCATAATCGACAAGATAATATATTACGGATGCCCCGTTTTCTCCATTCGCAAAGAGAAAAACAAAATAAATTTTCGTTACAACTGGAATGCTGAAGAGTAATATCGAGCGATGTTAATTAACCAAAGAGGATTTCAAATGTCATATTAGCGCAACATGGACGCCTAACGAATTAATTCACGATATCCACTCAGGCGAGAAGGGTGTAGGGAAAGCTGGAAATAGAAAGCGTAACGGTGTAGCATCGTAAATCGGCATCGTGCTATCGTAGATAGAAATGAATCGAGATTGAGAGTTTTCAATCGTGACCGACGACGACAAACTCAGGCCGTAAACAATTTTATAAGCGCATTCGAAAAATATTTTACGAGACGAGAGAAATATTTTATTATCCTGCAACGACGTCTAACGATCCCTTCTTCCTTCGAGTCGAACGAAATTGTTGAAATCAAGAAGAGGGGCTGTTGACGCTGGAAGCACCTACTTGCCGCCAATGCAACCTTGCTGGATTCAATGATTCGTTTAATATCGTGGAACAGCTCGACGCTCGCAATAAACAGCGTGATATCGATTACGAAAGTCTCCTGTGCTTTTATTTCAGACGTGTTCCAGCTTTCTATTTTGAAGAAAGTCGAAGAATATCGTTTCTGCGCGTGAAATATTGATTAAATTTCTTTGAATTTAACGCCGCTGGTTCGCGATGAATATGAAAGGCACGGATGATATGCAAGATATTCGACGTTCTACCTCTGCTATTTCAATTTGCTGGAAACGTCTCGTTGTAGAATAGAAGATCTACCTTTACGGATGATTTTACGGAAGGAAATATTGATAGATTAAATTGCTGGCGTAGAGGTAAAGAAGACTCCGCGTGTACGTTCGATGTTAATAATTCGATTAGTTCTATGGTAATTTATGATCAAGAAGAATCAAGCGGAGAAGTCGAATCCGAGTGAACAATCCTTGAAGAATTGACTAATTTCTTGATCGATTAACTTTGATCGAAACTATAGGATCGTTTTCCAACCCAACTAAACAATGATCTGCTCCGTTCTTCGCGCGCTATAACAAATTCTTTGCTTCAGATATTTTGCGCTAACTTTTACACGTAATATTTATTTCTACGTTGAAATTTCCAACGAGCACGCTAAGATCCATAATAATTTATGCGTATAACTTAGGTATATTTTAAGTAGCCATATTTTATACCAATACTCTTACAAACTTTCGTCGTTCATCTCCTAATAGCGCGAAAAGTTTTCCACCGTCAATACATACGATGACGTATTCATATATTTTTCTACCGCATTCAAACAGCACTATTATACTAAACCAATAGGATCGGTCCATGGCGAGTAATTCGGTATCGCGATCGTTTGTTTAATTATGATATGTACACTCGCGAGAATCGGGTCCTGTGTACACATCTGGTCAGCACGCAATCACCGGATCCATCGATCGATTTCGTTCGACGTTAACGCGCGAGCAAACCGCGATCGAGCCGGGTGGACGAGCGCTGATAAATCTTACGGCTGTTTGAACGTCGACCGCCGATTACTGTCACCTCGCCGGCAACGGCCGAAAAAAATAACTTGTTGCACGTTTGTCGCGCGTGTGCCACTCGAAATCTCGGCGCGTGAAACCGTTTTTATTTGCTGTGGTTCGTTGCGTTCGCACGGCAACCAGAAATTCGTGCGCTATGAATTTCGCGATTTCAACGCGCAACAGTAAAGTACGATACACCGTTCGGACGTATTACGATCGAGAGAACGTTAAACAGCCATTTCCTTTTTCTTTTTTTCTTTTCTTTTTCTTTTTAAATTCCAGTGGAAATCTAGAACGTTAAGAGTCGATATGGTTACCTCTTTGGAAAGATGATTTAGAAGCGATTGGTCAATTGTTGCGTTCGTTCAAATCACTTTGTGCTGCCTTTAGCTCACGACTTACATGGTTACGTCGATGGTTTGTCCGATATCTGTCATGAATATCAAGATTACTTGCCGATTTCATAGGGAACGCGATAATCGAACTCGAATTCGCTGGGAAACTAGGGTTGGCGACTAGTTCGAACGATGCGTGTACGTATTCAAGGGAGTAAACAACGATTGAGAATAAACGGAAAATTTTAGACGAATCGGAGTGTACGGAGGAATCGTAGAGAGAACGATCGAATACGATACAGTCGAAAATCTTGTAATGGATAGATTGTAAAAGTCAATTATACCGTTCAATGACAATTAACAAGTAATTTACGTGCAGAAGCGTCTCTTCTGAACGAAGATGTACGTGCAGTAATAAAGTATATCTATTTCGTAATATACTAGCCAACCATCTTGCGTATAGATACGCACGCCCTGAAATGCACGTGAATACGCAAGATGAAAAGTTTAAGGAGTTAGATACATGGTTCAAGCATGACGGAGACGCGATGTAAGAAGTCTTTAACGCGACATATACATAGATCGCGTATATCGCGTGTGTTTTATAATTCGAAATTATGAAACGACGGACGTCATGCGTGTTCGTATACCTTCCATTGTCTCCCTTTCCAAATATTCGTCCATTATACCAACGTTATACAAATTACACGCTTCAATTTGTCCGAGTACATCGCTAAACGCCGCTGATTATGAGTAATCAGGCTTGCGCTAATGGCAACTGTTCGTTATTAAATAACGAGAGTAGCGAGGGGCCGGAACGGCACAGCAAGGGAAGTCACAGATCTACTGCGGGCACCGCCCCTCTAGGAAATATTTGACGATAAATATTTACGTCGAAAATGGAGCTCGACATATTCGGCAGTGATCAGTCGAACCGTGTTAATGGCGTAATGACGCAAATAAGTGCAACGAGGCGCAATCGTCTCGAGAATGAAACGTTTGCTTCCATCCGAAACGTTCTCGTCGACCACTTTCTCAACAACGATAGTTTCCCTTCTTGATTCTTGAATCGGTTCTTTCAGATATTTCAATATTTACAAAAATTTCTGGCGTTCTTTGACCGTATTTTAACGACATTTTCAGAATATTTGACACGTATTCTAGTATTTATTACAATATTTCTGATACTCTATCGTGGAATATTTTAGTCGCAACTTTGATCTATCAATTCTATTTAATTTCATTTCATTTCATTTCATTTCATTTCATTTCATTTCATTTCATTTCATTTCATTTCATTTAATTAGGACAACTCAAATTTTCCAACATCTATTCGTTATTTATTACTAGTGTCTAATAATTCATTAATTAATTAATTTTTCCCTCCGCCTTCTCTGCTATAAGCTTTACAACAACCTCCTCGTTTTGTCAAATATCGAAACTTATTGTCTCCAAACAGGATGGTACAGCGATCGAGAATAAACGCACGTACGTATTTACCGGACGTTGAAGTCGATGATAGATCTTCTCGGCGATAAGAATAACGGGATAATTGTTCGAATCGAAAAGGAATCCCGTGACACGTTCGACATAAACGTGACATAATCTACGTAATTAGAGACAACCTATAGAGTTAAAGTTAGGATTAGTAGAATTAGAAAAGTAAAATTTTATTCGTAATTCGATGATCAAGCACTACGGTAGATTTAAAAGGCTTGAAAGAGATTTAATAGTTAGAGTTTTGAAACAGCTGCGAATCGGGAGAATAACTTAATCTTCGGCATTTGATCGAGTATAAATGTGCGAGGTGGAGCGCGTCGCGCCTTTGACATACATATTGACGGTAGGATGTTAAAGTTGAAATTCATCCCTGAAATACCAGTGACTGGTGACTGTTGATCCCCTTGTAACACGGTCACAGCTCACGCGAGTTGGCATTAACGTTTCACGAACTGTTCGTGGACTTTGGAATGGCAAATCCGAGTCTGGCTGTAATTGAATGGGCTCGATTAATGACACAAGTGGCAAGGACGTTGGTAGATCGTACGAGAAAGGCGAATGGTGGATGATCCTAAAAAGCTGAGCTTGGCGAATCTCAGGGAAGGAGAGTACGTGGAACTCTCGTAAGATACAGTGATTGAAAGAAATATCCACGTAATGTTGGAATTGTGATTGGAATGCGCGAGAAACAGATGATAGATTTCAAAGTTGCGTGTAACAGTAAACGATAAATGTATCTCGATCAAGGAACCAAGATCTGGGATTAAAATTAGCGAACAAACCGGACGATTCACAGATTCACGATCGAGAAATACTTTTCCAAATATTCGTACGGTCACCGTCCCGTTCTCACGCGTGCACAAATTCACCTACCACTACGAAGCTCGATAGAAATTATGCTCGAGGATTTTTAACGGGTTGAACATTGACATTGAAACGAGGAGCAGCGGTGGCGATTGTTCGCGAGAAACAGCGATATAAAAATGAAAAGTCGGCAGGCAGATAAGAAGAAAATGGGAATAAGAAGGGGCGGGAGGGAAAAGAAAATTAGGTGGTATCGAGAGAATTTAAGCGTAAATTAACTGCGATGCGAGGCTGGTGGACTGGTTAGCTCGGTTGCTCCGTAACGTAGCGTTATCGGGCGACTTCCGAACGAGCGGCGGAAGGGGTACCTTTGGTGGCACACCGACAGTTTCCGGCGTTACAACGTATCCGACGTATTCAAAGCGGTATTAGTGGCATATCGTAAATCTTGAACGAGCTTAACCCTGTTGAAAAAAGCTGGGACAGAGAATCGGTAATATACGAGGCACGACTTCGCCCACCCTCCGTCTGACGCACAAAAACGTTTAATAATGCCAGCAGAAGCTTAAAATACAATTAAGCGTCGGTGGACGTGCGATTGTTCAACACAGATTCTAACCTGTCTCGAGGAAATTAAGCATCGCCGGCTACCCGTCGCTAACAATTAAATCGCGTTGATTTCGCGCTGAAAAGGGATTTTTATCCGTTTCGCTTCTGCCGCATTGTGACATTGCGAAATGCATGTTAAAATGTACGATCCTTGTAACAAGTATTCGCACGCTATAACGGTAAAAACCTGTCACGGCATTTACACACCGATCAATTATATTCAAACGTACTAACTTTTATGTCGTCTGGTAGCGCTTTTGTAATAAGAGACATTCGATACTATAAAAATGAACGATACTCGGATACTGTTCCCTATAGATTTAGGATAAAACGAACAAAACGGAAAGATTATATTTACGTACGTTGTAACCTCGTCTTTTTTTCCCAACGATACAACGAATGGGTGCGTGGTAAATTTCAAGTCGCTTTCTGTTATTAATTTATAGTCGGGTATTTCACGGCCAAAGCCACGGAGGATGAAAAACATTAAACGTACATAAATTTTAGAATCTTTTTTTTAGCATTACCAGCGTCAAAAACAAAGAACGGGAAGACTTTGTAAAGTAGCAAATGACGATATTTTCGCGAAAGATAACGATTGAAAAGGAAAGCTGTGTTTATCCGTACGGATAAATGTGTTATTTACGACCTAATAAAGACGAAGTTTTTATCGAGCAGACTGAATGTTATATTTAATCAAGTGAACAATTCCCAAGGGTATCTGCGTGAAAAAGTTGAGGCAATTTTCCGGCGTATTATTAATTGTTTGCCCATGTGATGAATATGCCGGGCGACGATTACGTCGAGTAATTTATTCAAAAATGTATCGCTCGAGCCGGGATTTTTGTTAAAATACCCCCAGTTACTGCTACATCGCGGGAAGCTTATTTGTACTGAATTATTACGATACCGCGGAGGGAGGAGCCAAGTGATCTGGCTTGAATAATTGAAGTTATTGACATGAATTCGACCGAGTACGCGGCTAACTTTTAGACGAAGTTTATCCGACGTCGGCGAACACTTCAGAGATTTCAGTCGGCACACGATATCTCAGCGATATTAAACTCAATTTTAAAGGCGCCGGAGTTTTCTTACACTCGGATAACTCCTACCCGACGTCCGTTTAAACTTCAATAATTACGCTCCCATTGGAATTTACAATGCCGATGTTTAAATACAACTGCGCCGGAAACCGGAAGTTCGAGGAACAAGAAAGAGATCTAGCGAAGGGAGACGTGATCGCCGAGGGCGTTACCATCGCGAACGAAACATTTATCGAGATTCACGGCACCGATAATAAATATCAGGACCGGGGGATGATATCTGTTGGTATCGTATGAAACTCGATATTCAATACAGATAGTCAGAAAGATGATCGATCGATTAGAATTATACGTTCAAAGTGACGAATCGAAACGTACGATGCGAAGGTTGGCAGAAGATGTTTATAAGGAATAAGAATAAACAATTACGCGTTGGCTGTATAGTATCCGAATGGAAAGGTCGTCGAAAGGAGTTGAAGCGAATTTACGTAAAGAAATTTGTAAAAAAATCTAGATTGAGGAATCGCACAACGATGAACACAATACGAGAGCTAACGATGGAGACACGAATAGAAACGAGATTATTAATTTTGAGTGTCTTTAACAATTTCTCGATGATCGTTCGGTCTCGTCTAATTTTTCCTAACTGTTCCAATACTCGTGCACAAGGGCGTGCGTAAAAACGTTCGCATTCGATGAAACTTTAATTACTATTAGCCGAGAGCTAATTACAAAGCTTCGCCAACCAAGAGTAAAAAGTTGTTCGCTCGAGTAAACGTCTCATCGTATCCGATGAAATTAACGCGTAAATCTATCCTCTCTGTCGTGTCGTCTCTTCCACCTTTTTTCCTCTTTCTTTCTCTTTTTTTTCTTTCTTTCCTTTCTTTTCTTTTTCTTTTTTTTTTTTTTGCAATTTTTGCCAAAGCTCCTAGGGTGTTGTACTTGCGAATGAAATTTACCGAAAGTTTCGAAACTCGTTTCCGAACGATAACAGAAACGGAGACAGTTCTTGCCGTGGAAAAACGGCGAGAGAAAAAGAAATCCCTCCCCCTCGTGCAGACGTCTTGTTTTTTTCGAAAATTGATTTTAAAAATGCATATGGTGTGCGCTCGCTGGAACAAGCTTTCTACGCTGTCAAGCTTTCCCTTTTCGCATGTTTGTACATTCCTCCCTACGCAATTCCTGTGCATTCCGCCTCAAAGTTTCTTTACGACCTAGTTCTGAAACGATCTTGTCCTTTTAATTCGTTTTAAGTACTTTGCCTTAAAACGTTCTACTTAGACGGAATCTCTGTTGCAATTAATTCCACCGAACATTGTTTCGCATGGTCGATCGGCGAAAGTATCGTAGAACGCTTGTAAACATCTTTCACGGATGTATCAGTATGTTTCAACATAGTATGCAACATTGTGTAGGTTGCTCTGCTCGCAAGCCTAAATAAACCAGATGAACGGAAAGAAGGAACGAAATATCTACTTGTACGAATGTTTAGGCAGATCCATACTTTCCTGGCACAAAATAACAAAAACGGTACTCGGCTAATAAAAATTGTCTCGTATATTAATCTACTATCTCGAGAGTATTATCTCGAGAGTATATATGGATTTTTAGCATCTTTTTACGCATCTGCACATCTGCTGCAAAATCCGCATAAAAATCCGCAGCCTGCTTCTAACTGAAATCGTTCAGGGGTCACTCAGCTAATAATTAAAGAGAAATTGGCAAAGTTTATCGATAAGCGCAAGGTATTCGTATCGCCGCGATGAGAAACAAAAGAAGAAATCGAGGGAGGATGCAGCGAGTCTGGCTGATTCAACTTCCGGCAGCGAGCGTGCTGCAGAGGAGGAATTCCCGCTACCGTCTCTCCGGTAATTTTGAATCTGTATGCAGCCGAAGAGGAATCCACGGGCCAATAACGTCCGCGTATTATTATGCAGATTACACGGTAACCCGTATTAGTTCGTTATCACGCCTACATCTTGAGCAGCTCGCGCCCTCGACGCTCGACCCCGCTCGACGCCGTCGTACAGATTGCGCCGGGAAGAAAAAAACGAGGCGAGACGGAGGTCGTGACGAAGACACCGGCGTACTACGCGATCAACATCCCAAGTTCCTTCGTTTTTTGATCGAACGTTTACTGGAACGATTCCTTCGTGGCGCGTCAGAATTTCCGATGGTCGTGGGATGGTGTAGAGGCGGAGAATTGGTTGACGTATAAAGCCTTTTGTCGCAGTGAACGTTTCTTTATTCGAATAAAATTCGAATGGAAATTTGGTTCCATTCGACACGATAGGTGTCTATAGCGATATGTTAGACTGAAAGTTTTCTGTCTTCCGTTTTGTGTGGAAAGAAATCGATCGTTTTAAATAAAATTTCTTATGATTTTCGTACAATGCCCAGTGTTACGTTGTCTTCCATCCATTCTACCTGCCCCGCCTTCCGCTAATTCATCTATTTCCTCGTTATTGTTTTCGTTGTTAAAACGTTGATGCAGTGGCTCTACAAGTCGATTCAAAGTATCGAACATTTCTCTTGTTAAAAAGTTTTATAAAGATCCGAACGAGCTGTTACGCTCTTACGATAGTACAATATATTGACCAAATTTTCAACAATTAATTTACGCGCGATTTGTGTGAAACTCTCGAGCGAACTTCGTAACATTTTGAAAGTTCTCAAAATTCAATTTCAAGACAAGATAGAGTATTACATAGATATAACGATAAATTACGTTGATTATCGAGGAAATTTAATAATGGAGAAATTTAATCCGTTCCTTTGGAATTAAAAGTCGAAGCTTTTAAAACGTTCCGGGAAAAATTGTTTCGAGGATTAAGATAATTCGACGCGCGTAACCTTAAAATATGTCTATCGCTGTAAAAAATGATCTCGTGTCGAAAATTTCTCGTCGAGCTGTAAACTCGAACTCGATAATTGTATTTCGATTAAAGGAGCTCTCGCCTGGTTTTTCGTCGCGATTAAACTGCCAGAAGCATTCTTCTGGCACCGAGCTGCGTAACGAAGGAAACTTTTAAATTAGTTTGATATTTCTAGCCGAGACTATGCACCGTAGTATACACAAGGCGAACCGGGTTAATCGAGTTGGCTGCTTCGAAAAAGTCCTTCTCGGCCCGAGTTACTCTGCAACGTCACATAGAGAACAAATAGATATCGGTGAGTGACGCAGATATTCGTTCTTTCAACTATAATTAAAATCAGCGTCTTATATTTTATAACGTCCATAATTTCTATTTCGATTTCATATAGGTGCTCGTTATTTAGGAATATTTGGCTTTCTTGTTTTGTTGTGTAACTCGAAGAGACCAGTCAAATAAATAGCGAACCAGAGAAGCTTCCCAGAGTTAGACAACTGTAATCCTAGCCAGATGAATGTCCGTTGTAAGTTTATCCGGAACGTAACATCGGGATATAACATCGTAATGGATCGGTAAGTAAATTCAAGTAAAACTTTGTCGATTTAGAATCTCCAATTTCAATCTCTTTCGTTATAATTATCCAAATTTTTCGAAAGCCTATTTCAAACAAAAAAAAAAAGCAAAAAGAGGAAAAAGGAAAAAGAAAGGAAAGAGGAAGAAAGGATGGTCATCTTCAAAAAAAAAAAAAAAAAAAAAAGAAAAAAGACGACGTAAGAAGATATGAAAAGGCATCGAGTAGAAAAGTGGTTCGATTTATCGAACCGTGAAACACGCGAATTAATTCTACGAGTCACGTGTTATCGGCATCGTTCCGTTCCGTTCGAGACATTCCGACACGGCGGAAGCTCTGTTCGCGAGCAGGAAGGAACGAGAAGGCCAGAGAGAGCCGTAGTTGCCAGACAAAAGCCCGCGCCACGGCATCCGTTCAGGTATTATCGATAATAGAATGTACGCGTTACCGCGACAAAGGGCTCGTTACCCGCTCGTAGATTTACGAGGATCGATCGACTCCGCGTGACGATCCTCGACGTCGACAGGATACGCCATCGTCCCAAATTTTTCAATCGAAAGGGTCCGGTAGGAAAGAGATTGAAAGTGGAAAGTGGAAAACAAAATCGAAAGTACATTTTGTATACCAAGGAATCCAGAATTCATCGAAAATATCATGAAACTTCTTAATCGATAATGTAGAATCGAAAAGGTCGTGGGAAGGAAGCAACGAAAACGAATACTTTGCCCCCAAATTTTCGAGTTGACAACGCGAAAATCCTCCTCTCGTTCTAAGATGCGTATCTCCTAATCGACAGCACTGGAACGAAAAAAAAAAAAAAAAAGAAAAAAGAAAAAGAAAGAAAAAGAAAGTAAATGAAAGAATAGAACGGGCCTAAAAAAAAAAAAAAGAAAAAGAAAGAATTGAAAAAATGACGAAGATGACATCGTCTCTCGTATTGCCAGGTGACCGCAGAACGCCGGAAACGAAACCACTACTTCCGGTAGCGCAGATATTTCCGCGAGAGCAATCGTTGTTTGTTCTCGTCGTGTGTCTATCACGTTGTTGCGTGTTTTTCGATAATGAAACGGACAGAGCGGGCTGGTATAACGGGCGCCGATGATTCCGCATATTTGTACGAGCGGAACGATTCTGTTGTGTAAATCTGCCGTGCGAACGTGTAAATAAATGATCGTCGAATAGCAGTTTAAATAACAGCCGGGTTATACAGGGTCGCACAGTTGGGAATTTCGTGTTGCTACACCCATGGGATTGTATCATTTCAAAGCTTTATTGAACTGGCAGTTCACAGCTTTTTTTGATAATTACTGGCAAATTTTTCCACGCTTTTTTCCCGTATATGTGAATACATTTTCTTCTCGTCGCTCTACATTAAAATCTGACGTCAGGATTTTCAAATTAAAAGTTTCGATGAAAAGGAAAAAAAAAAAAAAGAAGAAGAAAAAAAGAAAACCACAGCGGATGCAAATTGCAGACGGTACAATAGAAAAACGATTGGTCCTTCTAATAGTTTTGCCAATAAAGTCTCGTCGACGGTATTTCTATTTTTTAAAATAATTCTCCTGTGTGTTTTGTTTTGGCCAATAACTAGTATAGAAATTCGTATAACGATCGCAGCGACATTTTTGTATCGAGAAGCGAGGTTCAACGTTGTTCGTATCACGCGCGACGAATCGAAAAACGACGAGCCGGCCCCGATAAAACGGAATATAAATTTTCGCCGCGACGAGGCCATTATATTTCAAAGCGGCCGCTTCCAGAGAGAGCATGATTTAGATACTCTCGCTGTATCAGCCGTCGGCCCAATAAAAAATTTAAATTACACTGACGTTGATATCGTTGAAAATGCCCTATCCTATGTATGTATGTATGGATGTATACAACAAAAAAGAAAAAAAAAAAAAAAGAAGAAGAAGAAAAAAAGAAGAGAAAATCTACCTTTACAATCCTACTTTTAAATCTAGTCCTCGAATTTTTCGAAACGAAACTTTCCAGCTAGAAAGCTACCACCGATGGTATTCCGCGAGGCATCGAGGAGTAGAAACTACTTCCTCCTTCATTTTGCAATAACTTCCGATACGGCGTAGCTTCTCGGATCGTGCACAGAGAGATGTTCAGTCATCACCCGTGGGACTCGTACGTTTCGTGATACTTTGTATTCTACGTGTACGCGAGAAAACGCTGTTATGATGGTGGCCTTTCCCTCGAGGTTTCATGTTCGTGAAAGAGACAGTGGAGGAGGAGGAGGAGGAAAGAAGAAGCTTGGAGAATCGCTGGAGGGATGAATGAATCGAGAAGATACGGGCCATTCTGGACAGACGACGAAAGAAAGAAAGAGAGAAAGAAAGGGAAGAGGCAGGAGGAGAAGAAGAAGCGAGAGGGTAGTGGAAACGCGGGGCCCGCGTTTTATTAACGTCCAACGATACGCGTTTAAAAAGCGCGAGCACGAAGGTCGAAGGTGGCGTTTCCGGGTATAATTAAATGTTTGCAGGCGGGCGTAACGCGGTAATTTCAACGCCGCGAGCCTCCGTTTTTCTTGGTGTGTCGCGAAATTTAATTGCGCCGCCACGGAGAGACGTGAAAAGAGATAAGGATAAATTGTAGCCGGGCCGCGTACGAGGAACAAAGCGAGGAGTAACAGTGCGACACTGGGAATCCGACACGATCATAATGCATAGGGTACAATATTTTCATACGTACGAGTACCATGAAATACAGACTCGCAGAGCTCTGTTGCTACTTTCGCTCGGGATAGCGAAACTTTGGCGCTAAAATGCATCTGAAAGTTTCTACCGAACAACGATTACTCGAAATTTCCAACAATTTCGTAAACTTCCGGCTGCTGTGGGGCTTCTCGCAATGTAAGACTGGTAAACGTTATTCCCGAGTACAAGATTCAATTGCTGGTAACTGGATAATATATGAAACGAGCACACACTCCGTTTTACCGGTTAATGCGACGACGTTGGTAGGTTCGAAAGCCGAAAATTACAACGAACGGATACTCTAATCGAATGGTTCCGCCATCGGTTGCAAGCGAAAACCAGAGACGATGGGGTCCGACGCGACGTTATATCCGTCGAAACTAACGTGCCATTCCCGTCGTTAACTTTATTAGAAACACGATAACATTTCCATTACGATATTCAATTGGCAAAATTCCTGGCGAATCGATCTCTTAATCGGCAGAGTTTCGCCGCATAACGCCGGAAATGGAGATACCGGTCGATAAGCGTCGCACCCGACCAAACTAACCCCACCGCTCTATTGTTAACTTCGCTATAACCACGATCGACGTGTAACGTTTCCATCGGATGCTTCCGTGCATTAATCAGTACGAGTTTCTACTATCGCGGGGAACTAATACCTCGTAATTTGGCCAATAAAATCGGCTAAAGCAGCATATTTCTATTATACAGATAGTCCAATAAAATCTGTTGCGTCCAGCCATTATAGGAGAAACAGTTTGGTCAAGAGCACGTAATTAAAATTAACGAAATTCAATTAAAATGAACGAAATTCAGCTATAAATAATTCGGGTGTATATTATAACAGTACAACATAGAAATACTTAATACCTAATAGAAATGAAGCATCATTTCAAGATCATTAAGCGGATTTCATTCGGTCGTTACTTTCGTATAATCAACGATTTTTCTTAAATATTCGCAGAATTGTCAAATCGCATATAACTTATCTGTTAAACTGCTATTTTTAATTTTCTTTCTATATCAAAACACTTGTCTATGATTTACAATTCCGTTCAATGCTAAATGGACTTTGCCTGGAGTCGTGACTTGGTGTGTAGTTCTGAATTTTCCCGTAGCGATTTCCCGATTAGCCTTCGATTTATCGATATTACCGTGGTTCTCTACTCGCGGAGTTGAGTATCCGGGAATCCTCGCCGATGGCCAAGTTTCGCCGCGCGTTAAGTCGAGGACGCGGCTGGCTCGGTCTGCGGTCCGCGTTACGCTCAGCCGCATGCTGCACCGTGCGGATGTGCGACGCGCGACGGCTGCAGCCGCAATGCAACACGCGCGCGCGTCCAAGGTGAACGTCCGCACCGCCAGGAGGCAGCGTTCATCGGCCGCTACGAAGAATCCGCGACACTTTGTTCGAAGGAGCATTGTAACTTTAGAAACTGGGAAGAGCAACGAAAAGAATTCCTTCGATGACGATAATTGATTGATCCGCGATCGCATATTTTACGAAGCGTATTTTAAGAGTTGCGTGCTTCCACCTTGTAAATATAGTTGTCAGAAATTTACAAGCGACAGTTTCTATCGTTAACGAATAGATGCGGTGTACGTGACGAATGCTGCTTCGTACAAATCGTGCAATTATCGAACAGGAAATGGTTACGCACGTAACAATACGAAACAACGCCGTCGTTGCCTGATGTTTGACAATAATGAATGTATACGTATGGTAAGATTAAGCAGAGTGAAGACAAGGAACGTAAAGTATGAGCGAGATAGAGGAAAAGGATCATCGATCGATTCATTAAACTCGAACGATCTTTTCGTACGTTAACCTTTTCGATCGTCTTGATGCCTGGAATAGACGCTGTACCGTCTGATATATAAAAGTATATACGTCCCATCCAGTCGCTTCAATCTTTTACGTTATTCAGCAGAAAAAAAAAACATTTTATTCGAAAGAAATTGTCGCGATCGTGACAACTTGTGAGTATTTTCCTTGCGCGATCCGATGAGCTAGGGAAACATTCTCGCAGCAAAGTTCGCTCGTTCGTATCGGTCTCGATTCTTCAATCACGTCATAAAATGCAGAATGAACGGAAGAAGAAGACAAAGAGGGATAGTCAATTTGATATTTTATAGGCGGACGAGCGACGAGCATTTGCCGACTGGAATCTAACGATAGGAGCAGCGAGCAGATTCGTGTAGTATTTTGCGATTCAATGCCGGCAGATTGACTTTAAAATCGAAACTGCTCCATCACCGTTGCAGCTCGCTTCATGCTACGCTTGGCAACTCCTTCGAAACTACGTGATCCAGAGTGCGCGCGCGCCGCCACCACCACCTCCCCCCGTAACCCGGTATAACGATGATAGTTTAATAAAAGTTTAAGAAATTGCAAAAAACCTGTTTGCATTCTAAAGCAGCTCTTATTATGGTTGATCGTGTGATGCATACCGGGCGCACCTTGGAATCTACCGTCTCGTTTAAATATGATTGATTTTCACTGTTTTTAAACCTGTCGATCTTTAATTGTAAAGCTCAAAATTGGTAGGGACAAATCATCGTTAATTGAATCGATCTTTGTTCTTGCCTTAAATTATATACGGAATAACGCGCCTTCTATTCCACTTCAATCCCATCGTAAACGCTAAGGATCCCTCGCTACTGTTGACATACGTAATTCCTTATTGCCTATGACGAGAGCGTCGCTTTCATATTACAAGTTAGAAATATTACAAGCGCGTAACGTGTTAAATACGATCACCGATCATTAATGTCGTTCGAATAATTATAAGCGATAAGTATAACGCGATGTAAGTGAATCTTCGATAGAAAGGACATTGAAAATAAATTCTAGAATTAGTAAATAAGGAGATAATTATTTTATGTTAGCTCGCCTATCCCTGTTAATGGGTTAAATGTAAGTCTGCCCGTTCAATATCGAAACTTTCACCATGGTGTTTTCAGTCATGATTCTCCGACCAAACTGAAATGCCGCAAATCCCGCGGGTGCAAAAATCAGTTCGAACGAATCAATTTCCCCGTCCGTTGGCTGTCTCCCTTCGGACAGCGCGCGTTCAGCCGCGAAACAGAGGGCAAGTGCATCGACCAGCCATGTCACGAACAGACTTCTCGAATATAGGAGAGGTTCGTGATCGGACTCTGTACACTCGTGATTTCGCGAGATGACGAGGTCCGACCGCCGCGGTGCGCCAAGCAACATGCTCATGGACGACGGACGAGCATTTTTCCGGCTTGTTCTCGTTTCCCTTGGACATCGAATCGTTTCGACATACTGTTGGAACGCGGAATTCCTCCGCCATACAGACTGGCGTACCAGTCACAAAAGCATCGGGCCAAGCGGAGACGTCAATTTGCGTTGGCACAATGGTCCAATCAGAACGCAAACACCCAACACGCGGTTTCGTGCTGCATTTTAAATCGTATAGACTGGCGTTTCGCGTCATCGTCGACGTCGTTCTCTCATCGACGATTAGCTTTCACGCTAAAATCACGCGCGTTCTCGAGGACTCGTTGCTGCAAGGTTTATAAATGCACCGGTTCTCCCGGTACTCGAGGACTGTCGACGTCTTTTTTTCTCTCTTCTCTCTTTTCTTGTCTTTTTTTTCTTCTTTCCCTTCTTTTTTCCTTTTTTTTTCTTTTTTTTTATTTTATGGAATTGGACTGTAGCTAGATTTATGCGTGAGCTTTTACCCCGTCCCTCCGTTCCGCTCTTGCCGAGTCGAGGATTAATTAAGGGGCGTTAATTAAAATTCGCCGGGAAATGTAAATCAGCACTGGCTGTCGGCAGCTTGTTGTTGCGCGGCCGGCTGATCGCGATGGGCATCGATTTTATTAATTTCGATACCGGCGTACCCGGTCTCGATCGCGAACAGTTCTTTTCCTCTTTTTTCTTTTTCTTTTTTTTTTCCGATGATTGCCGATGGAAATTTATTTTTCGAATTGTCCGCGCTGGCTCGAATAGATCTCGCGACCGTTCGCATCCGTTTACGCGGAAGCGTTTCTCACGTCGTCTCGGTAAACGAGAAATATAAGTATAATCAGCCTCCGGTTTATCAGGTTTCGATTCTATTTCCCAATCGTAGGTAATAATAAAGGTGGAACAGGCAGGTATATTTTATATATCGGGAGAGCGCAAAATAATCGCGATGGAAGCATACGTATCGCCAACTGTATCTCCTTCCTCGTCTATCTCGATTCAACGGGACGACGACCGATCAAATTTCTGCATGAATATTATAAACGATAGACGAACGTTGCGAAGAACGAATCGCCATCTATTCCGTTATCGAGCGTGCGTCGATATCGATTCGCTTGTTGTACCGATATTAATACCGATTCCAACGAACCTGCCCGTACTAAGCTATTTTTCCAGAAGCATTCCATCAAATACTTTTCCATTTAATATACCTTTCCTCCGTCGTATATATCGTATATACACGTGTTTGCCGGTTATATTCGTAGGCCTTCGTCGGATGCCTATAAAACCGTGCGGCAAGAACGTTAATTTTATCGTGGCTCGATCCATGAATTCCTCGGTTCGCCTTCTGCGCGCCGGTTTTGATTCGAGGCCGTCGAACGCCTTCGTCTTTCCTTCGACCCTCCGACGAGCTTCTTGATCGATAATTGATTTACGAGGCAGTGATTGGAAGAAACGAGACCGAATCACCGGCAGGAGTTGATCGAATTAACCGCGTAACCACGCCTTGCAAGGTCTAACGACGTTTTATTTGCAGAGCAGAGAAGGGGAAAAATGGTGAGAGACAAAGCAAGAAAGCTGCTGGCTCGCACTGATAACGCGATTCGCACGCTACCTTCTAGCCTCTGCTTTGTGTTCGACAGCAGCTTTCAGTGTACCGCTTTATTCTCTTAAAGATGTTCTTCGAGCTTTCTCCCACGCAATTACGCTTAAGTAGTCCGAACAATGGGGGAAAAAAGACGGGGAAGAGAGAGGTAATAGTGCTTCGAATTACAATTTGGCCGGTTAAACCTGTTATTTAGTCGCCCTCGATTACCAACACTGCACAGAATCGAACTAGATAATGGGACACAATGTGCCGACTAGCGGAATCCGAAGATTTAAGAATCGAAGCTATTAGAAAGAATTTTCAAAGGAAACGCTGAGTTAAAATTTTTGTATACAACACTTAACGGCGTCCTGAACGCAGACTCGGAGAGGAGATCGATAAACTGATCAACATGGTGGATCGTTTGCTTGGCGGAAGAAACCGTGTCTCCTTTTAAGAGCAAGCTCGTTGGAATCGAAAAGGAATTGACCTAGATGTTGCCTTAATCGACGACGATCTACCTTTTCAGGAGGAGGAGAGGGAAGCTCGTTCCAACGGGGACGGAAATGTATATAAATTTTCGCCCGTTTCCCTTTGCTCGCAATTTCCTTCGACGGCTCTCGTTTCGCGAAACAACGATGCAGTCTTGCTTCAACAGCTTTATCTCGTTTCGAATGCGCGTATACTTTGCATGAATTGATATATTAAACACCGTATCGATCTCGACGATTTTCTGCGTCGCTTCTGCGTAGATAGCCGTTTACAAGTACACCCCGATGTAAACTTTATGACGGACAGACGGACTACCTGCCAGATTGTTGACACGGTAGTTGGTTCGATCGTGCCTCCTTGTGCCAGCAAGAAGATATAAAGATATACTTCTTCCCGATCGAATAAAATAATAATCTCTTGCGAAGAAACATGTATATACTACGTTCTGTGATAATATAAATACCGGAAAATGGTTTGCGATGCGAAAATCGATTATATTACTAAATAAATATTCGATTTGGAAGAAAACACCACGACGATAATTGTTTCCACAAATTCAAGATTTATGAGATTGATGAAATCAAATATAACAACGATATAATAAACTTTCATAAATAACATTTACAAACTTCTCGTGGCAAATAAATTGTTGGAAGAAATAATGATGCAACGAATGAATTTATATGCTGGGGGGGGGGGGGGGAAAAAAAGATAATATTTGTACGCGCGCAAAAAGAATTTCAACTTCTGAACGAAAAAGTTCACCGTCGATCACCATCGCGATCGACATTTAACGTGGCAATTTTAAGTAGTTTTAACAACGATAGACCTAGATTTAAATAGATCTAGATTCTCGTAAATTCCATGTCATATACGATATTGGTGAAATTAGCCCCGTTAAGTCCACAGAACTGAATGGCATCTCGAAGCAACAACTCGAATGGGAAATCCAAAGTTCTGCCGAATTAGTCCCCCGAGACTGGCAACAAGATCATGGAGATGCAACGAGTTTGACAAAAGTTTGAAAATACGAGGCTTCCCGTTGGCTGGTCTGGGATATGGAATGGCTCGTACGGTTCGTGCCACGCAATCGCATTGTAACGAAAGATCGTTCGAGCGGAATCGATCTCATTTGTAGCGGCGGTATGCTCGATGGGAATGCACGAACTATTTCGAGATGCGAATTGACAAACTTTCTCTGCGCTCTCATCATCGAACCGTCTGATTGGCTCGTCTTACTTTTCGTTCGACGATTTTGCTTTTCTTCGTGGAAAAGACGGCTCGACGTGGAGGAAGATGGTAGACGAACCAAACGCTCGTCTGTCGTTTAAATCTAGAAAACGTGGCTTTCGAAGTGCAACTGTTTCCGCGAAAGTATGTAATCTATAACATTAGAGCTACCGATGAATAAAATATAAGATCGTTGCTAAGGGAACTAAAGGAGCGAAAGGAGCGAAAGGAGCGTAGAAAAAGATGTAGCAAACGTTTGTCTAACGTACAGTGGCTAAAGGAAGTATTGCTACGTCACTGTATTTCGTTATAGAATTTATATACCATTTAATACACGTCATTGAGAAACATGGGCCTTTTGTAACGCTGCTTTTAATACAATACCGTGTTCCTTAAAACTTTCACTATCTAGAAAGAAGGAAACATAATATCAAAGTTATTTTTGCCTTGAAAACATTATTCCTACAACCCATAGCATTTCAACTAGAGAAGAAGGATACGCGCGTCGTCGTGTAACAGAAATTTTCACCAAGGAGGAAGATTGTTTTTTTCCACTGAACGATATTTACCAAACTTTAACGCTTTAAATACAGAGAGAAGCTCGTGCTTCTTTTTGTTGGAAGGATTTGCCTCGGCCGGTTTGTTCGTCCGATTGGCTGGAATATTCTCGGCCGAAGATCGTAGATTGGTTCGGAGAAGCAAATCGTCGTCATCCTTTCTCTCTTCCATAGCCGCGTAATCGTACTTGGGAAAAATCAATAGCGGCCGAATCAATGGTAAGAGGCGGAGGATTCTTAAATTGTCGGAAAAAACAGTTAACGGGTGATATTTCTGTGGACATTTCGGGTGCCGTAGAAAACGAAGGGAGAGATATCTCGTGTCAGATCGACACGATCGTTCCCTCTGCAAGTGGATGATAGGCTAACGAAGATACATTTCCTGATACGATTCCGATTATTAGCGGCGAACAGGAGTTTGTTTAACTGGCTTTCTACCACGCTGTTTCGCAATTACCTCGTCCCTTATTACGTCGATTTGCTCGCGACGAACACCGATAGACACCATCCTCGATGGAAAACTTGTCGAACCTCAACGAACAGTTCTCGTTGAACCGATCGTTTGCTTACCATTGTTATTAACCTGAAAGCACGAGACTTTCGTATTATTGGCCAGACAGACAGACAGGAGGGGAGGGGAGGGGAGGGGAGGGTGGGAGGGAGAGAGACTGTTTCTGGAAATATTAATTTTTAACGGATAGCAGTCGAATTCGATTGCGATCGATATTATCTGAATAATATAATACTCAAGGACTGCATGAATATTCGCCTTCTCGCTCGAAAGTGTATAAATATGAAAATGTTTCGATATTTCAAAAGACGCTTTAACTCTTTTGGATCTAAAGGGACCTACATATATATCCTAGCGATAGCTTTTGATCTCCTGTGGGACAGTATGTATCTCGTGGGAGCGTTATTTTGTACTCTTTCAGGCTGTCTCACTATATAGTATCTTATAATCTTATTTTATAATCTTCGCAATCTCATAAATTGCATACGCGTTAAGCAATAATGTATTACGATATACGTATGGTACATCGAGTACGTTTAACGTTACGCTTATCTTTATCAAGACACACGTATCATTTCCTGTGACAACCACATAGCCGAAAATTTGTAATTTTTGTACACAGTCGTTCTTCGTGCTTTCTATCGATAGAGTCCTATAAGCGAACTTGGAAAATTGACCGCGCGAGGGCGTTATTTCATCGTCGCGAAACTATAACGATTCGGAATATTCGAGCCAGATTTTTTGATTATGTCGTTGTTAGAGCAAACGAGCGATGTTTCACGGAGAAAGATCGTTGGACTTTATATGCGTCGCGAATTGTCACGTCCATAGAAATAGCTATAGCCATAGCTATAGAAACATTATAGAAAGAAAAACTAAATAGAAAAACGTCGAATCGCAAGTTCCATTGAAATTACCCGCGCTCAATTAATCTCTTGCCGTTCGATTTCTATCGAGACGAGAGCCTCGAAAGAACCTTCGAATCCTGCCCGTTTTTATCAGTTACGCGTTCAATCCCGTTCTGCGTACGTGCTATTGGCCCTTTGTCGGATGCCAGCGAACGAAAACGCGTGTCTAACGTTAATTTCGCGCGTTGCTCGTGCGAAAAGACAGCGGGGAACACGAGCACGACAGAAATTATTCCGGCTGTGTAACGACAGTCGCGCGTGTATACTCGCAACGCGAGACAGCTACGTACATTCTGTCGAATGTACCGAACTCGACGCCGCATCGGAACCAAGAACGTGACACGAACAGGCGAGTGCTCCGTCAACATCGATAAATTCTATGCAGCTCAGAATGCGGCCTGCTCCCGATCCTCTGTTTCCGAAAACGCGTATTCCGAACGCGCGTACGACCAGCTGAACCGAGGAAACTTCCATAAGACCGGATCGCTTCGTGGAAACTGGAAGATTTCGAGGTGATTTTTCGCCGGATAAAGAGAAACGTCACGAACAGTGACAGAATATTCGAACAGGAAGATGTCGAGACGGCTCGAACAGGATTCGAAAATGCGGAAATTTTCTACCGATAAATTTTGCTTTTCGAAAAATCATGTATGGCTTTATAGATTCGTTCGAAGAAGTTTACTTAGTTAGCGAACAATATGTCGATCGAATTGTTCGTGTACGGCGGCAGCTTTTCTGTTTATCCATTCGACGAGCATCGCGGCCGTTGGTCGCACGGAAAGAGATGTTCGATGGTGGAACGTAATTTGTCGTGAAAACGAGGTACGCGCGATTGGACGAGGCGGACGCGTCAAAAAGGCACGGAAACTGCGAAGTATGGGGAAACGTGCGCGCAGAGCGGCAACCAATGGATATAATAAAATCAAGCGGAACGTTTATTTTCGTGCGGTTTACTTCGATTATTTTCTTCATCGCCGTGGAAATTCGAGACAACGCGCGATTGCTGACGGCCGCTAGGTAGTTTATTTAACGGGTTTTGCCACTTCGTCGAGAAATCGAAACAAAAATGGAGAGAAAAGTGGAGAATTAAAAGAAAAAAAAGGAAAAAAAACGCGTCGCTGACCGTGCGATAGAGTATTAATACGGAGGTCGTCGTCTCTCCCTTTTCGCCTGGTTTTTTCTTTTTGATACAACGAATCGACGAAATCAGTGTGTCGGGAGGGTAAATAAAAAGAGAGCGGTAACGAATGGACGGACGGCTGAATGGCTGGAATTAAAAAGCGTAATGTGACTTTTGTGTCGAAGCATTCGTCGATGTGTACGCGATTCGATTTAGCGGTTTTTCTTAATAACATGCATTTCAAATTTAAAATCGACAAACCCGTTGCCATAGAAAAGTTCGATGCATTGTCGTCAGCAACGTGGTTTAACATATTTCGTCTCTATTTCGCTATTTTAACGCGTTGATAACTTTTGTTCCGCGTTTCCGCTAAAATTGCGTCAATAAAAGCTTACGGACGAATCCGAAGAAAAAAAGACAACGTCGTGTGATATCGATAAAAGTTATCCTACTCCGTTCTGATGAAATTATTCTCAAGGCCAATAAAATCAAGGATAAAACTTGCGAGAAGAGAATACCAGAGAGAAAGTAGGAAAAGGGGGAAAAGGGGGGGGGCAAAAGAAAAATGAAAGATAATAAAGATACAAAGATCGGGTAACAACACGGACAACGAGGGGATGCCGAACGAGTGAAAGTCTGGACGTGGTACACGTACGATAGAAAAAGAAGTCCAATTCACTGGGTAAAAAATTGCGCTCGCATCCGTGTCCATCGAGCCTTGTTTTCCAGCCTTTTAAGCAAACCAGGCGAGCGTTCCGCTATTGCCAGCCAGTCGATCGAGGTCGTCGTTGTCGTCGACGCGGTCGTTGTGAATTCTGCACTTTTCCATCGAACTGAAGACGCCAGGCAAAAAGAAAATGTCGATCCATCCATGTTAGATAGATAAATCGTTGGCGGTATCAGCCAGCTATGTTCAATAGGTATCAATCGGGTTCCGCGTTGGACCTGGCTCTCAAGAATTAGTTACGATTAAGATCGGTGACTCGATAATTGATCTCTGCTCGTCGATATAGGGTCGTTTCTAATCTGATCGTTTATGCATCGACTACACGATAAACGAGATACTTTCCACACGACGATACCTTCGTACGAGGCTTTTCCTAGTCGATGGAGGAATCATCGAAGATTCTTTTCAAGATTACTTCGAGCCCGGATAGTCCTTGGACTCAAAGTATGATTAATCTTCGTCGGAGGAGAATAGACGAGGGTGAAGGTACACTGTTTATCTTTATCAATAGCGGAGTAAAAGTACGCTACGCTAAAGCACGTTAGTTCGTTTTATCAGCGTAGTCTCGTTGATGCGATTCCGTGTACTCTAAATATTTCTAACGCGCGTTTTTATTACTCACAGGTTTATATTCCTTGAACGAAAACGAAAAAACCGGGAATTTCTTTCGAGCGGTTACGACCGTTAATAAAATTCTGTTGTCATTCAGTCGCTCGATGTTGCTATTAGCCATTCTGTTATGCAACCATTCGCTATTAATGTTCCGATCGAATCGATCAAGATTTCTTCTTTCTCTAACCGTTTGAGTGCCAAAGCAGCGCGATCGCTCTGTTTAGATTTTCCGTAGAAAAGTCCCGGTACGTTTGAACGCTGACGCTATTTTGTGTTTTATTGTTATCGTCTCAGTAACTTCTATTGAACGAAACTTGAAATATTTACAAACTAATGGTGCGAATATATAATCATATAGATGTATTTCGTAAAGTAAGTAGTAAGTCGCGATACTGTTGAGCCGGTCCAGATCCGCGCGCCAGCGGTGTTAGCGAAACCCCTTCAAAGCCGTCGTCGCCTGTCTACGGTTTACGGTTTGCCTTCGTTCCACCCTATCCTTCGTTTATACGCTGTCGATGGCTTCGGTGCTTGACAAAACTAAAAGACCGGACGTAGAGTTTTCTTCGAAGTGGTGACCGCTTCAACGTGTCAGAAATATTTTCTCTTCGCAAACGATTAAGACAACCAGCAGTATTTTTCGATACTGCTTTTTCAATGACCCACCGGGTGTCAAACGGCTAACAACGCCATACGTAACTATTAAAACGACTTTTGTCTAATATTACCGTCGATGAAATGATGTTACACGTATTTTCAGCTTTTCGATATGTTTCCAACGAAATTCTGCATAAGTGCATTATTGCAACGTTGATATTTCTCCGATGGTCCGTTAAGGTAATTTTAAAGAGACAATCTGACGGATTGTCCGACATCGAAGAAAGCATAATCGCCTGCTAAAAGAGAAAATTATCGCAGCGGTTTTCGCGGCAATTATCGAATTGTCCGTCTTGAAGTGTTTCGAGCGGAGGAAAACGGTATTCGTGGTAGTAGTCCGGCGGACCAGAAGCTTAGCTGACGCCTGTCGCGACGGTAAATCTCGCTCGAAAAATTCCTGTCCCCGGTCCAGCAACCGGGGTCGTTGGACAAAATTTTCGCGTTCGCCACGGCACGTTTCGCCGCATTTATCTAGATGTATCTTCCAGTTCGGCGCGAGGTAGAAATATGAGAGTGGGAATTAAGTTTGCCTGGAAATCGTCACGATTCGTCTCTCGCGTTCGTTCCCTTTGCACTCGACCCCGTCATCCCTTGCGAGCTTCGACGATAATACTCGCGTAAATGTTCGCTGTCACGACGCGTAACCGTCCTTGTCGATCATCCGTCGCCAAACCTGTTAATTTCGTCGACCAACCGTTTCGTCGTTCCTATATTTCCCTGTATCGAAGTACCCTTGTCGGACATTGGGATTGGGGCGCCAGTGAATGTAACGGACGAAATACTCGACTTGATGTGGACTTTGAGGATCGAGTATGGTGCTTGATAGCGGAAAAGCAATTGAGACGGTGAAAACTGAGATGGTGAAAACTGAGATGGTAAAACGCGTAAGTGTCGAGAAAATAAACATATCCATTTTATGTCGATAGAATGTGGAATGCGGCGAGAAGAATTACGGATGTTTCAATGATTTGCTTTAGCGTCTATGCTTACGGTGATTCGAAGAGAATGTGACAGTAATTGGTGCAAAATGCCGATAGATTCAACTTGAGAAAGTATCTATAATGCGTAAATAGAATAATGTATGTAGCTAGTCGGATGAATTTCCCATCATTTGGCAATGATACAATGTTTCTCGCTCTACATTTCCAAGGATCTGAAACGTTGAGAATCCTTATGAGCGTTCAAGCGATAAAGTACTTGGAAGAATAGAAATACGATTTTTCTTTCCACCGGATCTCTGCATCTGACGCTTCAACTGTTCGATCAATCGAAGGTACGAAGAGTGTTTTTATATATATATATATATCGATAAATTTGGACGGAAAATATTAGCTAACAGCGTATTTACGAAGAAAAATGTACAGCGATTGCGAAAATTGCGAGAGAATAGCGCGGGTCTATTTTTATGCGGTTCACAGGCACAGGTACGACAAATTCCCCGACGAGCTTGTTCGAGTTATGCATTGGTATGTTCTGTTCGAGTACGTGGAAACGATTCGGAGAAGTTGCACGTCGGGGGTGGACGCGAAAGGGAAATTGTGTTAGGGAGAAATCGCGAATAAAAGATCAAGATAAAAGGAAGATTCGCTCCGCACTTTTATCGCAGCTTTTTATCCGCCGATAAAAAGGAAAGGAGGAAAGAATAAAGAAACAATCGATTGAAACGCAACTGGAATACCGGGCGTACACAATCGCGCGACAAAGATAAACGAGCTGAAACATGATAGAGGGACAAAGAAGGCCGGCAAGAAATTTGAAAAGGAAAGCCCCACTTGGCAGCGTTCGTTCAATTTCGCTGATTAAAAAATCATCGATAGCGGAAACTGACGTGAAAAGGAAAACCTCGAGCGACGCATTCAGTTTATCCGAATTGTTCCGACGCCGGTGTGGAATCCGAATTTGCGGACACTGTCGGTGTATCGGGGGAGCGAGGGGCGACCGAAAAAGGGAACAGAGAGAAACGAAACCGGTGGAAAGAGAGAGGGAGGGGGGGAGACGGCAAACAAGCGAAGGAAACTACGGACAGAGGAAAGGAGAGAGGCCAATTAAACGGAAAAAGGGAAAAGCGACCGGCGGCTAGGGGGAAAAAGAAAGAAAGAAGAAAGAAAGGAAAAAAGGAACGTGGAAAATGAAAGGAAAAATCAGAGTAGCCGAGAGTCTGCGGAAAGCTGTTTTAAACGAAACACGCCGATGCTACGGACAGCGCAGCGAAAATCTAGTCTGGTCGTAGTTGAAAGAAGCCGCGCACCGCTTCCTTTCTTCTACGAGAGGCAAAAAAATCCTGTTGGAAATTAGCCGTATAATATTTTACGAAACGAGCCGTCATCCTTCTCTGGAAACGATATTCTCCCGGCTATGGAAAAGCCGATCGTGCCGATCGGAAACAATGTAAGGGACGAACGAGCAGCAAACCGTGAGATCTCTCTGTCTATCCTCCGAACAGCCGCGTCGGAAGAAGTATTGACTCGTCGAGACGGCGATGTAGCTTCGGTCGATTGAATCGATCAACATTCGCGTTCCATCAAACCGGCTGCGCTCCCTCGAATATTTCCGACGAGCGCACAAATGCAGAACAGTTTCTTCGTGCTTGTCGAATTTCTACGGTGTGTAGACGGCCCTTCCCGACGCTAATTCGCCGATATCGAATTCTTGATTTCGGACCCGTCCATTTTCCCGCTTCGATAGACACCGTACTCGTACGTAGTTGCGAACGAGTAGCTCACCCGAGCCTACCTCGAGAAACCGGCGGGGGGGAAAACTTTTTCCGTCGATCGCAAGACATCCGTGTACGGCGCAGTAATTCCGATGATCGCATCGCATCACGCAATTAGAAAATCAATGCCATTTTCCAGTTTGTTTGGTCGGGAATCAAAACTGGTTGGTGTTGGTCGAAGCAAGTGAAAAGACATCAAAGTGGCGCAAGGTTCGTCCACGTCTTGGTCGCCATGACGACGCCAATCAATGAACGAAATTGCATTTGCATCTCGACTGGCGTCGTCCAGCTTTCCTGTCGGACCTCTCCACCCCTATATAGGCCAAGACAATTTATCGGATGAGGCAATCCGAGATCACGCAGAACGAATAAACAAGACCCGAGGCCGAAGGGATGTTCTTTGGAATACGGGACGGCAGTTCTGCTTGATTTCCAGCTTGAAACAAGGTAAACAAACCAAGGAACCCGGTGCCGTAACCCGTGAAGGAGGATTTCTTCGCTGGAGGATCGATGGATTTATCCTGCGAGCAATACGGTTTGCATGATGCAGCATGAGAAACCGAGTAGCCTACGATCCGGGACACCTACTACCACTTCCTTTGATATTATATCACAACGAATTCGATGCATAGCTATCGACGCTTTAGAGGGAAGGGAAAATGAAACTTATTGTATAGCGGAGCACGTGTCACGCAACGAAAATTCCCTGTATGGCGATATACGATTGATGCCTGAATATTTTTCAACGTTACCGCGCTGGAACACGTCCTTCTCGGCGTAGAAAATCATGCCATGCTAGAAAAATATATACGGCTACGCATAAACTTTCGTCGGTGGCTCGTCTGAAAGTGCCTAAGTATCGACTAAAGTAACTACGTATCGAGTATAAGAAAAAAAAATCATTATAGAGTGGAGAAAAGACTATTATTATAGAATAATTATTAAGAGTTAGAAATAGCAAAAGATTGGGTTAAAGGACGGGAAATAATTGTGTATAGAATACTCTGCATCGTGTAATATGTAGAAAGTCGAAAGTAAATTATTATTAAATAAATACATGTCAAGATTCTATTGTCCGTCCGTTGGTCGATTTTAAATCCACTGAAGCTTTGCATGTGCGGGCACTTGAGATCTGTTGTGTGCACAACGTCTATTGAAAACATTGAAGTACTACGGTGTTGGACAAGATTCTCAACAACTTTGAGTAACACCAGGAAGTATCGCAAGAGTAACCAGACGTTACAATGGCTACGGTTCTATTTACCGAAGTGTTTTGAACAAAATTCTATGAGACAAGAAAAACTACAAACAACTAGCGCTATGAAAGGAGTGGCACAACAATGTGCAGATATCTCATAAAACGGGGAGATTAGTTGCGATTATGAGATCACCATCGAGCATAGACGCGAGAACTTTGATCTGACGATAAGGTTTTTCCACAATACTACAATACATATATCTGCGTACAATAACGTTTCCCATTCGACAAAAGTCAACGTTAGTTCTACCAGAAGCGCGTGTATGCTTTCATTAATTATAGGAACAAACGATTTAAAACACATTATTTCCACAGATTTAGCGAGTTCGGTATGTCAAAAAGAGACCGATAAAGCCGGTACAGTACAAAACAGATCTTCTTCGACCGGTGTGACTAAAAAATTCATAGGAACGGTCTGATTGCTGAGAATTCGATCCGTCGGGAAACACGAAAACCTCGACGGGCTGATCGTGTCGCGCGACTGTCGTGGCACACGCGCGTCACGAATAAACGCGAATTAATAATTTCGTAGGCGCGTTTCGCCGCGGAGCGTAACCGACGCTCGATTCATCGACGATGGAAGATCAAGCGGGAGAAGAGGCGAGAGAAACGAATGTAGCTGGCAACTTCGTGGCCCGTTTGTAATCCCCTCGCGGCGCGCACGAGACCGTTCGCGCTTATACAGGCTGATCAATAAACGGTTCCCTCTCCGCTTCTCGACTTGCTGCCGGCCCCGGCGTTCTGTTCGAGATACCCGAGGCAGAATTTAGAACGTAGCTGTGCGGAACTGTGAACGCACGAACCACGGAGAATAAGGATATTCGTTGCGCTAAGCGAACGCGCGCCGCCTGCACTGGCCACGGAAAACACACAGCCAACGGCTAAATAACGCCGCGACCTTCTCAACCGCGTTAAACTTCACTCGCGGACCGCTTTCACCGTAAGGGAGACTGCACTTTTTCTCGAGACACCTGCCAACCTTTTCGTTCTTTCCTTTAACTTCTTTTCTTGCGACGATGAAGGATGAAAGTGGCGATCACTCGCAGGTAAATTTTGATTAGTCGATCGAGACAAACGCAGGAAGCTTGATGTTTGGTGGAAACTGGAACTTTAACACGTTGAGCCGTTTGAATCTTTTCAATCGAGCCACGAGAATTTCATATTTTCGCCCTGGCAGTCGTTATAGGTTGAGATATATTATACCGTAATATTTAATTAATAATTAATATCGCACTGTTTTCTAACAACGTTGTTTGTAAGTCATCCACGTTGTTGAGCCCATGGAATTTATCTTACTTTAATCTTAATTCTAAGAAACTTGGTAAGGTTTATTTAGTAATGTTTAGTGGGCTATCGGCGAGCATAGTAAATTATGTAAGCGTGTTAATTATACGTGTCTTTATCTCGGTTATTGTCAGTGGCATATAATCTTTCCAATTACTCGTCGTTAGAAATTTAAGTTTAGTCGTTAACTCATCGTTAATCTAATATAGTAAGTTAATCTAATATAGTATTTTGTTCGACGATGCCTTCCTTCTTGCAGTCTTTCGTGATAGAAAGGACCGAAATGTTGCAGCTTAGAAAAGATGTCTATCAAGCTTGTCTGATTTTTGCCGAGGAAGGGAATAAGAATTCAGATATTGACGTATTTAAAAGTTAATTGCTTCGGATGTTACGAATAGCAAATTTGACTATTCGATCGTGTATGGAATAAGGATGGATGAGAAAGTATAAGGACAAGCCCATATACGTTAGTGGTTACCGGGAATTAAATTATTCGAGGTGGTCGTTGCTGGAGTGTAAATATGACGTGAATATTCAGAAGGTAATATTCTAACATGCTGTAATTTAGTTAATTAATACGGTAGACGATAAATCGGTGAAGGTAGCAAACAAGATACCCAGAGATAACGCTTAGTGTGATAAAAGATAGTAATCAAGGAACTGCGCCTCCGAGATCGTCTGCAAACGTGTCGCTATCTTACTCGTTTGTAATTACGCGTATCCTTGCCTTCCTATATCCCAATTACATCCGAAAAGTATCCGAAAAATTTCTTTAGAATGCGATGAAAATTGTTGAAGTATCTCAAAAAAAAAAAAAAAAAAAAAAAAAAAAAAAAAAAAAAAAAAAAAAAAAAAAAAGGAGAATAGGAAAAAAAATCTATCGTTTCTAAGAAGGATTGCGCGTAAAGAGCTTTAAACTCTAGGAATGTCGGAAATAGAACCGAATGCCTGGTTTCAAACAGTCAAACGAGGACGTGATTTACGTCGAGTACGAATTGCTTACGCCACGGAATGTCAGCGCTAAAATCGATGCAACGAGGAAACGCACGTGGAGACGAAAACGGAACAAGTCCTAGGACGTCTCGTATCTTACAAACCTCATTAAGCGAAGCACCCGTTGAGTGCTGAACGGGTTGCATTTTACTGGCTGATATAAATATTTCGTTGAAAATTTATGCGAGGAACGACTGAATACGCGGAGAGAGTGACGAGGTCGATGATTGGACCGTACGTGTATGAATATTTTATCCTGATCGAGACAGTTGTTACTCTAAAATAATCGAAGGATCGTTACGACGAGCCGGAAGGAAGAAAGAAAGGGATAGATTTGGATCATTCGTATGATACTGTGATAAATATCGACTTAAAAATAATTATTGGGAACGGAGATCTGTACGGATATGAAAAATGAATAGAAAAAGAGAAAAAGTAGAAGAGTGACATAGAACACAGACGTTAATCGTATTAAACAGATATAATTATTGCTTATTGCTGGTCAAATATGGTAAAACTTATGTCAATTTATACGAATCCATCAAAAGACGATAATTCGTACGGCCGAAATTCATTAATTTGTCTTATAATTGTTGTGCATATAACAGAGGTTTAGGGGCCCGGTAAGTGTAGACTCGTTACGAGTTCGTTCAATCAAACGAACGAAGTATTTCTGTATACCTAGAAAAATTCAGCGACATAAATAATAACGAAGACAGTTTTCCTAAACTTTGAGAGAACGGTATCACAGTGTAATTCTACTGCAGAGCGAGAATAAATAGACGAACGAGAAGTCGAACGGACTTTTCTCGTACCGTTCGCGCGAAAACGACGATTCAGGATAGTTCGAACGGAACGTAGAGCCGGATACGTTTCGGTACGCTTGACAAATTGACGCCAACTCGTGCAAAGTGTCTTTTTTCCCTTCTTTCTTTTTTCTTTTCCTTTCTTTTTTTTTCTTTCTTTTTTTCTTTCTTCCCTGCTTCTTTCTCGTAGCCTTAGCTAGCCTCGGTGACGCGAACTTGGCGCATCAGCTTGCACGAGAGTTGTCGACACTGCACACGATCGCCCGCAACCCTTGTTCGGCCAGCCTGGTTATTTCCTCGAACATCCAGACTATTTTCGTTACCTATCGGATAGAGCATGAGCGACTCGTAAAACTTGGAATTTCATATAATGAAAAATTGCATATAAGTACGGAGATGCGAGGTCGATGGAGGCTGACCGAGTAAATGTCTGGTCGCCATGATCGATCAAACTTGTTCGTTCAGAGACGTTGTTCGTGAAACCGTGAACCGTTTGCTTCGTTATTGCCGGCGATCGATGAATCGACGTCATTGAAACGCTTCTCGTTAGCAGAAACCGCGTTCCTAATTAGCGAGACAAAACGGTGGGACCGTTCTATTTTTTAACGGTTTCATGGGATAGATATTTTCTCTGCCAATACTTCTCTTCGACCTTGTTTCAATAACGCAGTCGACGCGGCGCAAAGATAAAGCGGTTCAAAGTTATCGGCGTTATTGGACTATAACGTTCCACCCAAATAGTCGCCGATTACACACGATAAAGGCTCGAAGATGCACACGTTTAGGATACGTTTAACCCTTTGCACTCCAGGCGTTAATTAGGTTGGCTTTGAGCGTAGCAGATTTCCGATTAGCACGGCGACACAACGAGCGGTTACCTTCGTCGTATCTCGGGCTTCGACAACAGTCGCTTTGTTTGCAGGTTCGCCAACATTTTAATATACCGAGGTATAGCTTTGAACACGCTCGTGACAAAAATTATTCGGATCCGTGAATTATAGAACGCGATACTGGAAAGTGGGCCAGGACACCGCGGTGCTCCTCCCCGCGGTGCAGGCAAAAGAAATTGATATTCATCTTTTATGAACTTCCTGACCCTGTTGTTTATGCGGTGTACCGTGCGTGTTATCGTGATAGTCAATTTTTGGAATAATCAAATTTCAAATTGCGGTAAATTCTCCTATCTCTCCTTTCAAAGAATAATAAAGTGGAACAGTGAAATATGATCATCTAACGTCAAATCAAATAGAATAATATTTACAATATTATTTTGATTTTAAGTATATGCTCATCGGTAATTGTAATTGTAATCGGTGGCCTCTGAACGCAAGATTTCTCTAAGAAGTTGATTATACATGACGAAAGTAATGGAAATCTTGACATTATCGATAGTCGCAGTAAAGTCTGCCGCAGCGGCGAGTTACGCCAATGCGAAGTCATTTGCATAAAGGTAATTAAGGTCAAGCAACCGAAGAAGATCGGCTATGAAATTTGATTCGTCTCGGCGGTGCAAAGGGGCGAAACGCAATCGTCGTAACCACTAATGATTCTCAAAGACGAATTATTTTTGACTAATTAGAAGTACCGTGACGAACCTCGTCGGATTCGTCGCGTTCGTCGCGTTCGTCGCGTTCGTCGCGTTCGTCGCGTTCGTCGCGTTCGTCGCGTTCGTCGCGTTCATTGCGACCGACCGAGACACATCGAGTTACATCGAAGATCGAACTTGTTTCGAATCAATCGGAATCGGACAAGTTTGAAAATTTAAAGATCCGAAATGGGTTAAACATCGGAAATTGTTCTTTCTAATTTCTTCTCTTATGCCGTCTTTACATCCGAACCGGAACCATAAATAGTCAAGACTCGATCTTGCCTTCGAAGGAAACGTCGTTCCTCCGATCGATCTCGCAAAATCTCAACGTCCAGATAAACTTATCTCTGATCAAAGGGCGAGAGAAACGATGAACGAAAAGATGCCACTCGGCGAGCAACAGACACCGCTAATGGCGAATCCTTTTCGTGCAAAGGTTGGCCGATCGGTTCTGCAATTTCCTCTTTCGGGATTCTCTTTTTCGACTCTCATTCGCGCCGTTAAATCACGCGATCGACGTAATTCCCGGCTCGTCTTCGCTTTCGAAGAAGGAAGGCGAGCCGCTATCGGTAACGATTTTTCATCGCGACTGTACCACGATACACGGCATCGATATCGAAACGATCGTTCGATCGTTCTTCGCCTCTGGTACAACGTGATGTGTGTGTTCGTGACCGTTGGACACGAACGTTTCTCGGAACTCTCGTGTCCGAGTAATTGCTCTGACGACGTTCTTGCGTCGAGAGATCGGCAGAACGAGCGGGAAACTTCCTAATAACCAGGTAAGTAGCCGTTAATGGTGCTCCACGGTTAACCGGTGGAACAACTCAATCGAACAGAGCCTGGATGTTGCGCACTCGATCGATCGATCCTGTTTACGCGCCGATGCGATAATTGTCTTTCGCGGGTTAACGAGCCTGACAAGGAAGAAAGTGCTCTAATAAGACGAGCGACGGTCGTTATTAACCTTTCCGACTCCACTGTTTTCCTTCGAATAGCCGGGCCTAATTAGAGACAGCTTCGAGTATTTATCAACTTTGTCTGGTTCGTTCGTTCTGTTCGCTTCGGGGAAGGAACGGGGGGAAAAGTTCGACCTGAACGTAACTTTTAAGTTTGCCGAAGAGTCCAAGGATCAGATTATCGAACATAAACTTAAGTTAAACGATTTAATTTAATCAGATATATGTTTCTTTCTCATTGATTCATGAATAAATCTCGAGAACATAAAGAGCATCGTACGCATATTTTGTTCTTCGTACGAGAACAATGCTAAAATCCTCTTTTTTTCTTTTTTCTTTTTTTTTCTTTTTTCTTTTTTCTTTTTCTTTTTTCTTTTTTTTGAGAAATGTTTATACTCGCTGGTAAAGTTTCTATAAAAATAAATTGTTTCTCTGTTGAAGTATGTTAAAGTACGACATTTCTTCAACTATGGAATGATATGAAAGTTAGAAGATCGACAAAATTATACTTTTCATGTAGTTCAGCTATATTCGTTTGAAATTAGGTCAGAGAGAGAGAGAGAGAGAGAGAGAGAGAGAGAGTTAATAAGAAAAAAGAAAAGATTGATGGAATTCATGAAATGTTATTATAGTATCTTTTCGATCGACGTAATTTCGCAATTTAGAAAAGTGCCGTTTCACTGGCTCAAAAACGCATACTCGGTCTTCAAACAAACGAGACGAGATCCATCTAAAGCGTTCCAAAACGTTTCTCGTAGTCTCTTTAATAAACTTCGTAGTCACGGGACAAAGTGGCCGTGTTCGTAGCGGAACGCTTCGCACACGCAACCGCCGGCTGCGGTGATACTTCGCATACCGTCAGGGAACTATGGAAAACCACGGAATCTCTCTCGTTCGCGTGGCCCGTACGGTATAAGCCTCCGCTCCACTCGTTCACCACGGCCGCATAGAAAAGAGAAAGCATCGAAACAAACTATCATCCGTTGCTTTGAACTCAAAGTTCGAATTCTGTTAAATTCAAAAACGCACAAAGATCCAACGTTGTATGGAGAAATGTTTAGCCTGTTTCGAGGGTTGTTAACGGCGAGGGGGAGAAAGATTAAAAATTCCGTCGCGTTCAACGTTCTCCGGTAAAAAAATTCACGGTCTCCGTTTAACGTAGATTTCTTCGGCCCCTCGGTCATAGAAATCTGCGATATATTTGAAAATCGAACGTGTATCGAGCGAACGCGTGAAAAGGAGGAAGAAAGGTGGCTCGCGAGCCCTTGCCAATGTCGTAAAACGGTCGTTCAATCCGAAATTCTCTATAAAATTTTTATACCGTGCCGTCGTGCTTCGACCTGCTTGTAGACCATGTTGGTGCTCGTGCTGCGTCATGTAATCGGCTGCTTAAAGCGGCAACGACTGTTGGTCGAGGCCCCGTTACGGGCCATCGAGAAATATCTTCCAGTTGAGTCCCTATCGTACGTAGCAATTTTTCGCGCATTCATTTGTCATTCGAGCCACAGTTCGACTGGAATTTCCTTTCTCCAAGATGGGAGAAAATAAGGAAGGGCGAAAAAAGGAAAGAAGAAAAGTCGAAGGAGGTTGGTCGACGAATGGCTGAAGGTAATTAGGAAATAGGCGGAGGACGGTTAGCGACGATTATCGCGATCGAAATAGCTCGGCGAGTAATCCCGAGATTCGAATCGAGTCCGAGCATTTACATAATCCCTCAAAAGACAAGGCAAAACTCGGCCTCGTTGAATTATTCTTCCCATAACTAAGACCGCGTAATCCCATGAATTACCCGCTCGAGGGCAGGGTGGAATTGTCTTGGAGGCAATAAGTCGATTCAGGATGGATTTCTTCTGTTCAAAGGACAGTGTTACCGCTTGATGGTTTGTTAATAGAATGGAAAGCTTCCGCGGTTATTCAAGATCGGCATAGCAGTTCGCATAAATTTGCAATGATAAAATGTGTGTATAATAGCGTTACGCGTACAAAGGCCGAGGGGAACAAAGAGTAACGTGAAACCAATTAGAAGGATACAGGCGCGTACGTATATACGGAACTCTGGCTAGCGATCGATCGATATTACGCGATTCGCGTTGATAAAACAGAAAAGAGCATGACATCGACAGAAATGATTTACGGTATCGCGTTGGTCGGGCTGGCTGCATATTTTTATGAACTTTCATATCTATTTTCGAGGGATAAAATTGACGCACAATCGTTCGAGGCTGATTCGTTCGATTTTATCCTTTTTCTACCTGTTGTGATTCAATATTTCACCTTTCTACCTACGTCTATCACGTTCGTTTCATATAAATTTCCCCATAATTAATATAAATAACTGTCACGTCCTATTTGGAGAACACGTCCAATTCTTTTCTTATCGGAAATTAATTCCATCGGACGCTCGTGGAGATTCGGGCAAGTTGGTTGAACGAAGATGATCCGTCGAATTAATTCAAAGGACTAGAGGGATAGCAGGTCGGAGAAGGCTTTTTGTCCGCATCACAGAGCGGTTGCGCGATAATAATGAAGCCAGCCGTTGTAATCGTGGACCAAACGCGTTATGGTTGCTGGATTGTCGACGACGCGAACCGTACACCCGGCAAGCGTTAATAAAGTGCACGTTGAACCTTACAAACGTTGCTCAAACAGCCGTATAAGCACGCGTACAATACGCTTGCGAGAATGCACGCGCTTCTACATACGGTACGAATTTGTGAAACCGAGAACTCGCGGTAAAATTCGACGCAAACGCCCACAAACCTGACCGTAATCGCGATATTACTCGTTCCATAGCGTAAATCGTTCCGTTTAACAGGATCTTACGACGTTTCAAAATACGACCACAGGTGAAACGATGAAAGTTGAAAGTTAATTTTACAAATCGAATTTTTCCATTAAAAAGCTACAGTTGTACTTTCTCTATGTGAAATTACCATGTTTAGTGCAATGAATTTCGAATGAAAGGGATGTAAACTTTGCTTTTCAACATTGTTTTTCACCGGAGAAATGCCAACGACATCGACTCCGATAAACTCCGACGATAAACAACTGAACTGAGAAAAAGAGAAAGGAAAAAAAAGACAGAGAACATTTAATTTTATAAAAAAAAAAAAAAAAAAAAAAACACGTGACACGAAACAAAAGGAAAATCGTTTCGTGGCATCGAGTTGACGCGGTGTAAAAAAAAGAAGAAAGGGTCGTGTAATGTTTTCGATTACACGTGCTGTTTTATCGTTGATTCGTTAGCGTACCTTTTTACATTACGTTACGTTTGTCGCTCGACGTTTAAACAGTTTTCCCTTTCTCGTTCCGTTCTTTTTTTTCATTGCCATTGCGAATGTGACGAGTGATGAAAGAATAGGACAAATTCAACAATGGCACGGATAAGATACGCATCGATCAAACCACGATCGTTTAACGAGAATAACAGAGAAATAAAAGAGACAGAGAGAGAGAGAGAGAGAGAGAGAGAGAGACAAGCACGCTGTAAACGGGACCGATTATTTTTCGTTGTCCCATCGATAAAATCGAATCTGTAGTAATTGGAACAGCGTGCGGCCATTACGAAATCAATTTGTTTCGTTTCACGCCCAATCGAGGGCAAAATGGTCGCCCCGACCGATATAAAAATTTTAATTCCTGCAGTTATAAAGGCTCGTAAAAGCCCAGTCCTGCCTTATAACTGCTCGTACGCGTGTAACTCCATTGGTATTTTCGTAAAACGTCCACGTTATTCAAAGCTTTTTCGATACTTTCCGCGGACCTTTATGTTTCTTGCATCGATCCGTATCTTTGGTTAATTGGATACTCAGTCCGAAATTTAGCAAGATTTTTTTTTAAAGAAATGGTACAACGCCGCGTCAACTTCCAGCCAGGGACAGGAAACGAAGAAAATCGAGCAAAATCGTAATATCGGGGAACCCAACGGAGAATGGCGGAGTAACGACATCGCCGATAGGGGGGGTTAAGTATTCGTGCCTACTTGGCTGCTGCTGCTGTCTAACACGCTCGTGAAATCTCGATTTTACGGCGTAATTCTATTCGTAGCTTCGAGCCTTTTCCATCGAACCTTTGCCTGTTAATTATGTTGCGCTATGCTTTTCCGGGCAATCGTTTGCGTAGTTGGAGTACGCAATGTCAAAATTATCTCTAAACTGGCGTGATCCAGTTAGAAACGGCCATACGACGGCAAGGAACCTGCACGTACGCTTGTAGAGAGTTAAACGGGACGTCGGTACGACGACGAGGGTGCCGTCATTGAATATTCCCGGCTTCGCTGGAACTCTCGCGAAATCCCTCTGCCTTAACAACGTAATCTCTTTCCTTGGTTGTCGCCGTTCTCCTTAACCAACTCTTAGTGGTTATTATTACGTAGCAACTGATCAACGCTTTGCTATCGAGGAAATTAGCGTTCAACGAGGAGACGGAACGAGGAGAAAAAGATGAAAGCTGAAAGAACGAGGAGAAAGTAGATTTCTTTCGATGTCGCGCTGCAGTACGAGTTCTTACGGTTTTCTATACTTTGAATAACCAATCCACTATCCTTCGATCCACAACCATGCGACACGCGGTATGTTACTTGATCGCAAGATACGTTGTCTTTTGACCGATCGTTTCGCTTTTGCTAAGAATAAGGTGTACGATATTTGGTAGAATCGAACTCGCTCTCTTTCAAATTGATTTCTTCTTATTAATTTTTAATTTCATCGGTCTGGTTAACAGGTCTAATTAACTTTCCGAATTATAAGGAACAATTCTGGGCATCTTTTATACCGATATAGGTTACTGTGCCTATCTGACAGAACAAGATCACGTCAACGACAAAAGTCCGAAAAGGAAACGTATTTATACGAACACTATAATAACGATGGATTTTCATAATGAACGTAAGAGGACTGTCGCTAATAGCGAATCACGAAAATTCTGAAGCAAACACCGCTTCAGAAAATGGTTGCTTAAAAAAATGGAATTATATGAAACGATTTGATATGG
The DNA here is from genome assembly GCA_014825975.1 of Bombus haemorrhoidalis. Classification (NCBI taxonomy): domain Eukaryota; kingdom Metazoa; phylum Arthropoda; class Insecta; order Hymenoptera; family Apidae; genus Bombus; species Bombus haemorrhoidalis. Next base: position 15,149,813 of record CM026161.1, read on the forward strand.
AACGATTACGAAACAATCGAAGCGACGAGACTGTCGATAAATAAGAAGGACGTTCGTCCTGGCGATAAAGGGCCTGGATACGAAGGAGAAACTGCGAGACCACGTTGGTACGGTGGCGCACCTTCGCGCGGCATCAGGTTGGTAGAAGTCATTTCCTCGAACTTTCACAACGTCTGGGCTGTTCCGGCGTGTACTTGTGTACACGCGTCTTATCGCTCGTATCGGTCTGCATAACGTGACACCCTCGAGGTATCCTCCTCGCGTGAGATTAGGTCTACTGGTTACGTAGGTTGTACGGCCGCTTTCTCACGGCTAGACTTCACCTTACGTCGCTATCGTGGCATGATCATTTCTTCATCGGAAATTTACTTAGTAATTTACTCGGTCTGGAAACGAAGTCAACCGGATGACCATTTCTTGATCATTTTTATTTCATTCTTGATGAACTGAAGACTCGTAGTCGAAGACTAAGTACGAAGAGTCGAGGTAAGCGCGTGGAGTCGTACTAAGAATATCTTTCATCGAATCAAATGGATTAAATCGAACTTTTTCGAGTTACAATGCACTCTGATGGAAATTACACGGTAGTAAACGGTCGATAACGGGTTCCGTGTCGACAATAAGGGGGCCAGCCAGCGTAACCGTATGCCGTACGGCCAGTATTTCCATTTTGAACCAGCCGCTGCTTATCCGTTCTTTAAGGCATCCCGTTCTCATCGAACGACCATCGGGACCCGAACAAAATATCGTTTCGTTCGCAATGCGTGATGATATCGACGTAATCGATATCTAATCTCGTCGTCCTCGTTACCAGCTGTACAAGGAGCAGAGGCAGAAATTTCGCTCGGCGATCGATCGACGATAAAAACGAGGAGGAAGAGAAGAGAAGAGAAGAAGGGAACAGTCTATCGAACGCGATTCTTACCTCGAAGAATCGAATGGCGTTAAGCGCGTGTATGTGTGCACGCGTGCGATTCGCAATTCCTTAAAAATTTCACGTGTATTTCGCTGCTGGCGAAAGTCTCCGGGGATTCGAAGATTTTTCGTAATCTCCTGCCAGCCTCTCGAACTCTTCCACTAGAGGCGAGAGTAAAGGCCGAGTTAAAAGCCGCTCGAATACCACGCACGGGTCCGTGGAAAATACCATTTTCATAATACGTCCTTCCTCCCTTTTCCACTGTATTTCTCTTCCGCGGGGCTATCTTTCTCTCAGGGGTTTCTCTCCACGTTTCTCTCCACGGGGCGTGCAAACATTTGTCCATAAACGGAACAGGGAAATACTTCCCTCCGTAAATATACCGCGTATTTTTACAACTCAGCGTCGATCGTTACGAAAGCTACTGGCATTTAGAAGGCGGAGAGACGCGGGCAACCATCCGCCGATGGAGAACGGTGAGCGAGTTTGATTTTCCACGAACGAATGGAACAATCGTAATAACGTAGTCGTGTATAAAGCCGGAATAAGACTATCAATCACGGTGGAAGAAGCTGGCAAGGGGTGAATTTCGCTTTGGACGTTGATTCGTTGGTTGGCCCGACGTTTACGCGGGGTAATTGCTTAGCCGACACGTGTGCGCACCGACGACGCGACGGGGCCGGACGATCGTAGAACGGCCGGCAACCGGGTAGCGACGCTTAATCGCGCACGATAAATCTACCCATGCATGCAGAAATCGTCTATTGTTACGCAATACTCGACGCCGAGGGGAGTATCATTAGGTCGCCAGAGATTCGAATACGTCCGTCAAGGACTTGCGACTTTATTTCTCCTGTGATTTCGAAACGATTGCGATTCAACACGCGAGAGATTAATCACTGTCGTGGATTCTCAACGCGATTATTACCTATAATCCAAACTTCCAAATTTCCGTGAAGCATTATTTTAAAAATTTGATAACAGTGATCCAATTTATTCATATTATTTGCTCGTTTGGAAAGTTGAAAGAAAGTCAGCATTTTCTTACGTGTTTCCTTTAATAACGTCACGCCGGTTGCCACTTTACGAGTTCTTTTTTCAAAAAACTTTTTTTACCGTCGTACTCTTTCAAGTAGATTCTACTTCAGTTCCTTCAACACCCTAGAGTGTTCAATGCCTCATAATTAAAAGAGTTTTATAAAGAGCCGGACTGATAGCGTGACAATGTTATGGTAAATGGAATTGAACATTTCTATTAAGATTCAACGATACCGAACGCTATCTCGTCAAAAAATCAAACCTTTAGAATTAACTAATTTCAAACATTTCTCCTTAACTTCCTCTAGTATCTAACTAAAATCAGAATGTAACATTTCATTTCGCTGTATGCTTCCCACTTTCATCAAGTATAAAACACTATTCACATATTCACATATCGAAAACACATTATGAATTTTTCACACGATTCTTTGAATTTTCTGAAAGTTGTGTGTAAATAATTACATCGGTCGATACATTCAGCTTCTCGTCTAACGATGGAAAATCTCCGTCGATCGGAAAACAGAATCGTAACAGTGTGTGTGCGTAAGAGTGAGAGATGTATCTAACATTTAAGGGAAACGTCCGTCGCATATGGCAGACGCGGAATTATCGACTGGCGAACTGGTGGCGAGGAATCGAGGATACAATATACAGAATATCCCGACGGTACTCTGGCCCATTATCAGCTCCGAATGACGAAGGGAGCTTAGATACAAACGCTCTCTGGCTCGCTGGCCGCACTTGGGCCACGTCATCCGAAACGTCTTGTTCGTATCGATTGCCGCTAGAGAATCCATAAAACGCGGGAGAGGCTATTACCACCGATAAAAAAGCATTGTGCTTCTTTGGCACGTAAACCGGTCACAAAGTTGGATACATCGATATGCTTCTTTTACTGTTACGCCCATCCACGTCCATTGTGTGCGCGTTCGTGTCTTGATCCGTGAATTCTCCGCTATAATTCCTTTGCGTGAAATTGCACGCGATTCGATTTCGCAAGGTTCAGCTTGATTCTACAAGCAACGAATACCAAAACTTTAAGAAGCTAAAGGGGGAACATATCTAATCAGCTTTCTGATAGACGTCTGCTTCGTAAAGTTCCTAGGAAAAGCCAAAGTTTCGTCGACACGGTCGAGAACGTTCTCGTATACGAGATGAAAATTCAAGGAGGTGGTCCTTTCAACGCCGTGGTTCTTGAAATCACAGTTCCAGGACAAAGTATAGAGACGGCGGTACCGAGTGATTCAACAGCCTACGGAGGAACGGAGAAACGACGCGTAACCGTATCGCATCGTTATCGTCCACGTTGATTCGTAAATCATTCCGTAATCACGGGACCCGAGACTCGATGTTTGTATACGTACAATACTGTTACTGTTGCTGTTCGATTGGCGTAGGAACAGCGTAAAGCTCGCCTCGAGAGGAAAAGAGGCAGATAAGCTACTACCACCGCCGGTTGAACGTCGTCTCTTGCATGCGCGTCACGCCGGTAATCCTTTTAGGCAGGCTGCCGTTTGCTTTTTAAAACATTTTCTGTACAGCGCCCGGGGCTTAACAGCTTACTACTCGAGGGCAATCTGTAAAGTGGCTGCTAGGACCGGCCGAGCCGCTCCTCGACCCATTAACGGCCCACTTACCGCCGAATAAAGACCGATCGAAGGGACGAAACGGTTCGCGCGACGATCCTTCCTCCGCCTCCACGACTACGGTAACGAGCGTATTTTTTTTATCGCGAACGCCGCCTCGGGATCCTTTGACGGCTTCAATTTGTATTTGCACAAGGGAAAGGACGAGCAGCTCCGATAAGATCGAACAGAAGAACAAGGTCGCCACTGTATCGATGTATCGATGCGTTCGATTCCGGCTAACGACACGATCCGCTCGTTCTCTAGTTTCGCGACCGATGGCTTCGTTCGTGTGCGCGATATCGTCAGGCTGAAGAAATGCTCCAGAATTTAGGAACGTAGGTATCGTCGGATCTACACGATAATTCTACGGCTCCGTAACGATGGTTGGACGTTTATACGTTTGAGGATTACACGGAAAGCTTTTATACTCCAACGTCACTTTATAACTACAAAAGGATTTTTTTTTTTTTTTATGTAGAATAGTTCGAAATGGAAGTAAGTTGAGTTCGGTCAAAGGTGTAATTGTCTAAAGGTGTAATTGATTTTATATTATAATATTACGACAAGCATTTAAATAGTGAAGAGGCAAGATACGCATGTACGATATATTGTATGAAATACAACGTATGTACGATATTTGTATGGCATTTTGTATTCCGTCGATCTTTTACTTACCGAAAAATACGAATTTTCATAAATATTCACAGTGTGTACTCATATCGTAGTGATGATACACGTATAAATCATCGATCGGTGTTGTGCCGACTTTTTCTAAGGAACCTGAGAAATGCGAAACCATCCGTTGAACCATTACGAAAGGATAAATGGATAGGATGAAAAAATCTTTTATCCGGATGATCGATCCAATAGACTCGAAAAATCGAAACTCCAAGAATCTAATTACGATGAATAAGATTCTTCGTTTTCAAATTTTTTCGTTCGCCTCGTTGAGAAAGCTTCTCGTTGAGAAGGCTTCTCGTTGAGAAAGCTTCTCGTTGAGAAAGCTTCTCGTTGAAATCGCGAATATTGGACCGTGATAGACAGGCGTACTGATTATCGTGGCAATCGTACGGGAAGATTACCTGTGGGTATCGAGAAAATTTAATCAAAGGACTCGATCGACTAGGACACGAGACCGGAATACATTCGGTGTTCGCCACGCAAACGAGATGGAGGAGGGACAGGCCTGGTCCGAGGAGACTTCTCGTAGAAATTCTCGCAGCCATTAGCGATCTCTCGGTGCACAAGTCGCTCGCTGAGACACGTCTATAGAATGTTTCCTTATGCCTCGCGAGCGACTACAGAGACTGCAGGAGATGCTCGGCGAGATTTCCCATGGGCGACCGTGTAACTAGAAACTGGCGAACAAGTCACTAGGTAGGCCTTTGACGTACGCTCACTTTGCACAGCTGTCGCTTGTATCGTCGATAATCCCGATTTCAATTGTCAGAAACAACTCGTTAATTAGAAACCGCCAATCAGCTTTCCACGAAATATCGTTATCCCTGGCTTGAATGACCGGCACCGTGTAATTTGCCAGATTGTGCTGGAAATGGACGACGGCGTTCGCCGACTTTCATCTGGTCGTACGTTTTCGTTTTATTTAATTGGCTATCTAAAATCTTTACTCGGCTACTATATAAAATACGTACTTTGCTTTTTAATAACCAAACATTTTATGTTCCGATAAATTTTGAACAAACGAAAAGGATTTGGTTCGTTCGGACAATATAGGAATTTTAAATTCACCGTGACGAGAGTTGCTGCAAGTACAATGTCGATAATTCGATCGATGCAGGTAATAATAGTACAAGTAAATCAGGTTAGGTTGGTAAAAAGATCCAACGGAGCCTCGCAAATTACAAATCGCTTTTACTGTGAACAACGATTTTACTCAAATCGTATCTTTTAAATTAGTCAACGTATTAACAGGGATATTTTATTTGGTGACGCGTTGAATATGCGTTCGATTACCATCCCTACGCTAAATCTTATTCGAATTACTTCGCCGTTGAAGCGTAAATAAGTCGCGAACGAGAAGGAATTCGAGTCATTCGAAAGCTTTGCAAGTTTCGAGCGAAACAAAGATTGCTGCATAACGGCGGCGGTTCGATCGACGGAAGCGATACCAGCGAGGAACACAAGCGCGCTGCGTATCTCCGTTCTCCGCCACGAATATCCGATATCGGACGGTAATATCGCCGATGCTCATCAACGAACCTCTAATTACATACCACGTTTCAAATGACATTTCGATAGGCAAGAAGAAGACAACAGGTTGCGAATGGAGAAAGGGACAAAGTCATCGGCCACCGGCTTCGTTCGTTTGTAATTCCGCTCGTGGACTTGGACGTTCCAACTCGTTAGAAAACGAACGTGGCCAAATTCGTCGGAGTTCCGGGGACAAAGCGCGAGATCGTCGCTGGCCGACAACGTTCTGCCAAAAGCCGATGCGCATCGCCTGGCCAACAAGCTGTATTACAGGCCGCGACAAATTGTCTGAAAACTGTCAGAGAAACTGGCACATTCTGTTCGCTCGGTCGTACCCCGTTGTTTGTATCGTGGTTTGTATCGAAGTTTGCAAACTCTTTTCGAGATCACGTGATTCGACTACTGTTCGCGGAATTTGCTTATCTACATTTTGACAAGGAGTGAAATGTTTGTACGAAAGATAGAAATGACGTATGAACGTAAATATTTAAATAATCTAAGATAAGAACGGTTACGGTTACTGTGGCTCGTACCCAGGTTCGCAAACACTTTACGAAACGATTTATATAATTTCGCTATTATTTATCCAGTTTGCTTGTCTATAGTTTACTTATGCGAACGACGACCGTGACAAATAAATGCAAACGTTTAAAAAGGTCGGTATCTTTAGAATGAATGGACGAATTTAGGGTGAATTGTGAGAAGAAGAAGTGAAAGAACAAGAGAAAATCTACGTAAATATAGTTGTTTGTTCCGCTGGTTCTCATTCCTGAATCACAGCAATACACCCAATAAACTGAATCGGTATAACCGGTCCGCAAACATCGTTTGCCCGCTGCCTCGTGAATCATTTCGGTCTCGTAAATAGCCGCAAGATGGTCACCTCCGCACTCCCAAAGAATGTTCAATGGCCGAATATTTCATGCAATACGAGAATAGCTGCGTTTTCTAGTGGGATATGGGTCGAATAAACGATGCTCTCGTGTAACTTCCATTCCCTTCTCTTTCTTTCTTTCTGTCCTCTCATCGATAGACCTATGAAAGGAACGTCGTGCACGTATCACGATATTCACGACACCGTCTGCTGTATAATCGTCGTCGATGCGCGTGCACGATAGACAAAAATTATTATATTAACGCGGCACACGAGAAATCGCGAACATTATCGCGAGTGAAAGCGAGCGTAGAGCGGCGTCGTCATTAACGCGACAAACACTCGAAACTTTTTTCCATGACGCCTTCGCGTATTCCATAACCTCGATTCGCCCTTCGACTTATCTGCTTTCACGCTTCCATTATCCGTTCATCTCGTTCGCGCAACTTCGCGAACTTTTATTTGCCGGGTGTTTGCGGCCGGTTGGCTCGTGTTGATTTCAAAAGCTATTGTCCGTGATGACATCGTCCGAGCCGTTTCGACCAGGTATACACCGACGAGACAGAGACAGAGACAGAGAGACAGACTGAGTGAGAGAGTGAGTGAGAGAGTGAGTGAGAGAGTGAGTAAGAGTGTGAGCGAGAGTGTGAGGGGGGAGGGGGAGGGCGGGGGAAGAGAGAAACGAAGTAGAAAGAAAGCGAGTCGGAAGAGAATAAACCTCGTAACGTTTCCTTACGGCGACCGTGTCTACAAGGGTGGGCCACGCAAAATCAGCCAAGCAATAAAGAAGACTTCTGTCAGCCGGTGTAGCCGACTACCCTAAGCTTCTTTCAGCGGAAGGTGAGAAAATTCCACGACACGAGCAACATGACGAGATCTCGTCATTGTGCTTCGAGATTATGGTCTATTACCCTCTGCTCGTTCGACAAGGAAAACTCGTGACAGGGTCGGGGATATCCTTCGAGGCGAGCAGGTACCGTCTTGGCGACACCTTGGTGGAAAGATTGAAGCGTTCGTGAAATATTCATGCAGTTTTAAAACAAGGGACCAGAACGGAAACACGATAAGCCTCGTCACGAGAGTTTACTATGCTCTGTCGTAGAAATGGAAATTGGACCGTGTCGAGTCGCGTCCTCGTGCTGCCGATTTTTGCATCGTTTCCAGCCAGAAAATCGTTGGACATCCTTACGGGTTAAAGTCAGAAAAAAATGTAAATTCCGACGTTCACGTAGTGCATTACATGGGGCGCAATTTACAGAGTAAAGCCGGTAAGAAGAGTAAATGAAGAGAAATCGTCGCGTCAAAATTTCTTTATCTTGCCGCTTGTCTCGCGTCGTTTGCACGCTCGCATTTTCAGAGGTTTTTCCTCTCCTGTGCGGGCAAACAAGCCCAGCGTCGTACTTGCGCACCCTGACCTAAAGGCTGCAGATCTTTGAAACATGATATCGCACAATTTTTAACCAATCAAACGGAAGACGAATGAAACGAAATCGATCGTCCCCTCCCTTAGATTCCCTTCTAATTACGAGCTGCTTCGAGAACATTTATCGAACAGTAGATAAATCTATCCATTACTTGCAAAAATATTTCCCAAAAAATATTTTTATCGAACAATGTGAAATATTGCGTACATAATTATATAAATTCTAATTACAGTCGACAATCCGGCCGTATACTTGCATTCGCAATTCAAGCAGCATTTCGAACAGATACGATGCGCAGAAAGAAGAAAACAAAAAAAAAAAGAAGAGGGGAATTCCATAAAAGATCGCGTTAAAGATACGAATCTCGGGGGAGGTCGATACGTTTGAAAGTTTCGATGGATAAACGCGGGAATTCGAGCGTTCTGTTGCGAAAATCAAAGTCATCGGTGAAACGGGGGTCCGAGGGACGGCCATATGTCAGAATATCTGCACGTTCGCGAATTCTTTTCAGGCAGGCTGCTTTGAAACGGGGTAGGAGCTGCACAAGCTCTAGAACCACTCTCCCCCCTCTTTCAGCCGTTCCGTCTTATTGTACGGGGAGAAGCTCCGCTCGTAAGTTCCGACCAAGTTTCTGCAGCAACAAACAGCAATGGCCCGAAATTCGTACAATACGATCCGAAAGGTATATAACTTTCTTCAGAAACTGAGGATGCAGTTACGACTAACTACGAATCCGTTGATGCGAAATCCAACGCGCTCGTTGCTAACTTCTCGACATTAACGGAGGTATTAATTAGGACACGAGCGGCTTTCCTCGATATCACTGTGACGGTTTGAAAACACGTAATATTTGTTTAACGTACATATACTTTATATTTTGTAAATTCAATTTACACGAGGTTGCGCCGAATTTAAAAGCAAAATCAATAAAAATTTGTGCCGTGCGGAATATAAAGGGTAATATCGAGAGAAGGGCTCGGGGTTGAGATTTATTAATTAATAAGATTTTGGTTTAAACTAGTTTCATCGTCACTTTGTTTCGAACGTTCGATTATTATCGCGATTGTCGTCACGCGATTCCAACGTACGTATACGTGTTACCAGCGACTGTATATGTTACGGAACGAGAGTGGAAAATTTCGTGTCTACGTGATTTTTAAATTCGTATTTCCCTATAAACTAGAATTTGGCCCGAACGGAATTTTGACCGTAACTGTATCGCATGCCTTGAAATTGTGCGACATTGAAATAGCACAGGAATATATGAGATTTCACGCATGCTTCCGTCAGGCTAATTAACGCTCGTCGAACGTTATTAATACGATCGGAAGTAGGGTGGCGACATTGGAGCTCTTCGTCGGCTCGAATGAATTTTCCAAGTGGCCATTTAAAAGTTGATGAACAGAAGCGAAGAGGGCGGAATGACCCGCCACAGGTCTCAGGTGGCCGACGAAAAACTTGAATTTCATTCGTAAAACTTCCGGACGGAACCCTTAAGCCTCGAAATGGACATTGTGCGGGTCGCGTGCACCGACTGACCTGATTCCCCCTTGAGTCAAGAGAGTCACGTGGCCACTTCGTTAATTTCGCCGTTCTCGGACCACGGGACGATAGAGAAAGAGAGAAAATAGCGATAGGCAAGGAGGCGAAAGGACCAGCTCGCCCATGGGACAAGACAGCGTTCGAAGAGCGCCCGTCTTTTCAAGGCAAGAACCATCGGCAAGAGGAGGAGGAGGAGGAGGCGGAGGAGGAGGAAACATGCGCCATTCCGCCATTGGCAGATTAAAGCGACGTCGTTGGTCTTTGATCTTTGGCAAGAAGCAAGAAAAAGGCAAGACGAGCGTGAAACGGTGAGCTTTCGCGTGTTAAAGGGTAACAAACTCTCCGTAGAACGCAGTACTCGCTTTCACTGTCAACTCGCGAGCAACGACAATCGAACAAAGAGGAAAGAGGAAAGAAGAGAGAAGAAGGAAGAAGGAAGAAGGAAGAAGAAAGAAAAAAGAAGGAAGAAAGAAGAAGGAGAAGACGAAGAAGAAGACGCACAGAAGAATCAAAGGGGCCAGAGACGAAAGAATCGAGGATAGAGCACACACTTCGATCGGATCGTCTGCCGTATTCGGCCGAATGACGGATAAAAAGAGGATCTTTCGAAAACTCACCGGGATGAGGTAAGGCCTCTTCATGTTCCTTCCGGTCGTCGATCGGCAAGCTTGTTCTACGTCCGCTCTCTGACTTCTATCGAAGCTATTCCGTTTCTACGTGCTGCAAATTCTGCGCGTTCCGCGAGCTATCGTCAAAGATCTTCGACTTGCCACCGCGTAAAGGCTGCGCCCTCCAAGGAAGGGCGCATCGAGGAACCGGTCCAACCCTTCTCCAAGAACAGATCACGCCGCAGTGTGTCACTTTACATTTACATAGGTCGCACTTGTTTCTCACCCTTCCTCGCGCTGCGATTTACACATCGCTACGAAAGACCAAGTGACTTCGCGATACCACGTGACGGTCAATGCGTTCTCGTAGCTGGCGGCCCTGGTTATTACGGTTTTCGCGTTACGACGCGATCGCGAAAACAAATTCAACCGTGACAAACAGACGCGAGAAGTTCCGCGAATTACGGGAACGAGCGACGCTGTTCGCTAAATAACGAATAACCACGGCCGACGAATCGACGTGCGAACTCGCCGTGCTCGTGTGGCGTCGCGAGTGAATCGCTTCGGTCCCCGACGATCCACGAAGGGGATGTTACCGAACGCGCACGTGCCTACGATCCTGGCCGATGTCGTCGGGCCGAAGTGCGCCGCACGAGTGTCGGCCTTAACGTCTCGAAAGCGCTTGACGTTGGCGCCCGTGCGGCTAGGGTGGGGGCCGGAGGGGTTCGCGGAGAAATACACTATGCCCTTCTCCCCTCCACGTCTAACCAACGCCAGCTCCAACCCTCGTGCACCCCCACCGCGATCTTGTCGTTCTCTCTTTCTCCCAGTTTCTCTCGTTCCCTTTCTCGCCCCCTTGCGCGCTCACCAACTCTGCTCACCACCCACATCGCGTTGAGGCCGAGGTTGGAACAAAGTGCTGCCGTAGATGTGGTTTGGCTAGTCGAGAACCAGAAGGGGTAAGAATGTCGAATTTGTTTTATATCTATGTCCATCCATGGAATGCGGTCTTCCTCGGCTATTTTTAAACGTATTCGATCGCTACCTACGGAAAATCAAATACGATTATCTAACCTATTTAGCTAGCAGATATTTATCTATTTGGGAGATCTTTTCTAAGGAAAAGGCTCGTAGAGGGGCACATATCGAAACATCTGTATCGTAACGTTGACGCTTTTGGGTATTTTTAGCGAAGAAGTCATTTCTAAGGACTACTCGATGATATCTGCATCAGTTCGCTTCTGTACTGTACCGTTCTAACAATACGGATGCTAATCGTAGGGATAGGTATTATTTAGAAAATTCACAATTGATTCGTTGTTTATGGAAAACGCGGTATTAAAATTACAGGCCAATGGTTTTTTTTGCCAATGCGTTGTTTACATGCGGGCAAAGAGTCAAAACACGAGGCTAAACGAGTTGTCGGGGACGCGGGGCTGGATACGTATTGACATTAGCGACAGGTGGATAAGAAAATGGGGGCTGTAAATGGCAGCGGTGTACGAACTAAAATTTTACAGCTCGACGAATCTTCTGATTTACGAAAGGAAATATCTTTTGCGAAACGTCTCGGGGAAAGATGGATTCCGGGTGACGGAGATTGAGGCGGGCCCCGATGGAGATTTATCGACATTGAAAATCCAGGCTGGCTGGGAAGGGATAAAAGGGAAGAGGGGGAGGGTTGCAGAGCTTGGGTATTATTTGAAAGGTTGTCACAATCACGTCAAAAAATCGGTCAGCACGGAAATGATTACTGTCGTGTACACCGATGCGTTCGCAGCGTTGTTTGACGAACGTTAATCGAAACGTTGACCCCATTCGTGTGTACGTACGCGTATATGCACGTTGAATCGAACGTCTATTTGTTCTGCGTGCACGTTGCGTACATGAGAAATGATGCGTGCGACCCGCAGCCACCGGCGCTCCACGGAAATAACCGTGCAAATTGTTAAACGTTTTTCGTTCCCTTTTTCCTCTCGTTCTTTTTTTTTTTTTTTCGAGGGAGAGGGGAGGGGGGAAATACACGGCGTAATGCGAAATTCCAATTGGAAACGCATCGAGTCATCTTGCCGGCGCGAGCTCGTACGGTTCGTCCTTTTTATACCCAGGTTAAACGTCAACGTACAGATCTAGCGAAGCTCATTCCGCGTATCCGGGAAAATCATCGCTCACTGTGGAATTCATTTGTCAAGGAACAGGTAAAATAGATTGCTCGAAACAATAGAGGAAATAGATGCCTTGAAACGATTTTTATTCGCGTGTGATTGTTCCATATTTAGTTTCAATATGGATCGGGCAAATTGTCCCGTTGATGAATTTATGGACGAGCGAGGATATCGAATATAAATTTCTGATTCCGGGAAAATAAATATTTAATAAAAACGCGGCTCGATCGAGTTCATAGCGATTTGTCGGTGTGATCCACCTGCTGGGACTGTTCGAAGGTATTCGGGATATTTCGGCAATCTACTAACGCATCGATGGTAGATCAATCTAGCGAGATGTAAAGTTACATTCTGTGAAAGTGCGCATACAAATTCGAAAATTGCAAAGAATTTCCTCCAACAACGAAAGGTTACGTTTTACGTTTCAAGTTGACACTGTTGACTCTTTCGAACACTGTAATTCGATTCCTCTAACGAGCGGAAGGCTACATCATCGTGCAAAATTGCAACTCCATTCCGTATGATCCATCCAGAGACGGCGGGTACGTATTCTTTAGATCTAGACAGAATTTTTACTGGGTCCCATTCGATTGATCTCCGAATAAAGAACAAAATGGAAAGACTCTGTTCTATCGCAAAGTACGTACATATTAATTTTTGAGAAGGAGAAAGAAAGAAAGAAAGAAGAAGAAAGAAAGAAAAGAAAAATGGGGGAGAAAGAGAGAAGGGAAATGAAAACTATTTCGATCGTATCGATATTCGGAACTGCATCGCGCCGATAACTATAACGCACGCTAGTTTCCGTGTAGGACGTGTGCTCGATACAAGACAAGGTCGCGCACGACATACCGGTAGACAAGATCCCGTATACCATTCCGGATAAGCTGTGTTCGGACGATCGCCATTTTAGATAAACGGTATCCGGATAAACTGGATCCCGCGACATCTTAAATCGAATGTGCACTCTTCGTGTTTCACGTTCTTTCGTGACTTTCTCTTATTACCTGAGACATCGACGAAGAAAGGTCACGCAAAAAAGGGAAGCAACGTGGAAAGTCGGTCTTTCTGCTACCAATAGGGAAACGTCTTTCCGTATCTCGAAACGTACAGGTATAATCGAAACGATGGTAGAATTTAATCATCGTTTCGATACTTGATCCCTGTGTCGATGTAATCGCATTAATTTATGGACAGCCTCGTAATAGCGCGATGATTATTTGATAGTATAACCAAACGATCAATCAATAAATCGTAATTAAATATTAACTTTTGATATATGTAATTAGCTGCATTCAGTTCCTGCACTATTTACGTTCGATCCGCGTCCAGCCAATCCAACGTTTATTAATACTCGCGAATTATTCATTACATTCGCATTCAAGATCAGCCGGTGCAATTTATATTTTGGTTTGTAACAATTTATCATATTACTCGTTGGATATCTTTCTCCATAATTTTTTTTTTTTTTTTTTATTATTATAATGCAGATGGGGCACGAAATGTATAAAAAACTGATTGAGAATGTTATCAATTTTTGTATTAAATCGTCGAATCTAACATGATATAATACATTTAAAAGAATGAAAGATAAATCGAATTTGAAACGTCAGAACTCTCTCTCTCTCTCTCTCTCTCTCTCTCTCGATATTGTTAATTAATAATTGTGCGACAAAGCTCGGCATTTCGTTTCTTATGTCTCGTTGCTGATACCCGTTGTTCTTATATAAATCGTAGGGCAGAAAGACGATACTATCCGAGCGATATCGAAGCTTATCGACGAAAAGCATAAACTCTAACTGCCTTAAAGTCTTTGACATCCCCTAAGATACAAAGTCCCGGGCGTTTCCTTTAGGGGTGGATAAACGCTTGGTACGGTGTAAGAGCGTCACCAATCTCGTATAAAATCCTCTTTCTTTCACCACTGTGTTTATTTCGATGAATGACAGCGTGCATCTAGAAAGACGAGAAGAAGGAGGAGGAGGAGGAGGAGGAGGAGGAGGAGGAGGAGGAGGAGGAGGAGGAACGAAAGAGGAAAGAATGAAATACGAATGGGCAACAACGAGAAAAAGAGGATATCGAACGGGGTAAAATTTTCGCGTTAAAACTGCTCCAAGTTTATTATTTCAGGCTAAAAAAGTTTTCTATTAATATCTGATGGGGGCAAGGAAGAGGGAAAGCGGGATGGGAAATCAGAAACTTTCCAAGTAGCTCCAATTACCGAATAAAAATGAAAATCTCATTATACCGGTTCGCCGTTGGAAACGTTTAATATCAAAGTCAACGTGACTGCTTTTCCTTTTGCCAGCGAAAAAATTACCCTGTTCTAAGACCGATCTACGATCTACGAAGTACAATTATTGAAGTTTGCGTTGCGCTTTAAATCACACGGATGGAATCGTTCAAGGAAGATGAGACAGAACCGCGGACGTTAATTGAATAACGATCTTTTTGTCGCTTGATCGGTTCGGTCGACTATTGGCATTGCAAATTTACGATATTATAGCTTATTATTACGTTCAAAAGGTGTACGTATTCACTCTTAGTGAATTTTCAATTTGAAAACTAAACTGGAACAATAAAAGTCGTTGTAGTCGAACTGACGATAAACTTGAAGCGACTGCCAACAGCTTCCGGCAAAAGTTTAATTCGATAATATAGTCGAGGCAGAAAGTTTCTGAAAATAAAAGTTCGTGCCGTACAAAAATAATATGTTTCGCATCTTATGAAATATAATATTGTAAAAGAAGAATGTAAGAAGAATTTTATTAATGTATAAGTTATACCGAGGACGAGCTATACACTCTGGACTGGAAACCTGTGGTAGCTGTATACGTACATTGTGCATACGTACAAATGTTGATATTTCCTGCTAATCGATAAGTAACGTAACGTAATATGACAGAGGGTAATAATTTCAAATATTATTATGGAAAATAAATCGAAATACGAGCGAAACCCTCTTCCATTCTTCCGTTTACGGTAGCATAAGTGTATAACATTTTCATGGTGAAACTTATCAGCTTGTATGAGTTAAAATGCTGCGATTTTGCTCGGCGAACGTTGAGCCGGTCGATAACCATTTTTTCTCTTGGAACGAGTTCAAAGGATAAATGAAGAATCTCGTGCGCGAACAATGTGACGAAATGTGAGGCAAAAGGAAATGGAAAGACGGACAAGCGTGTCCGACGACGAAACAACGAAAAAATAAGAAAGGAGGATAAAAGAAAGACTATTTCTCGTGCAAATGATCCGATGCGCGGTTTCGCTCGCGGTGCGCGTAGAACGCAAATAAAAGAGTTGGCGCGCGCGCGCGCGCGCTCTAAGCGTGAAATCGATTTCTACGCGAGCCAGAGTTCGAACAAAGCAAATTCCACCTGCTTGACTGCCAACTCACCTGTAACCATGGCCGTTCGTTCTGTCCATTTAGCTTGGTTCTATCTCGTCTAGCGATGGACGAACGGTACACGCAGTCTCTGGTCTGTTTCATTCTCGCCAGGCGAGTACGAAATTCAGCCCAATCCGCTTTTCCTACCTTTCTACTACGTATTCCGGCAAATAGGTTCGCGAGCATACGGTCGCGATAAAACCGTCGCTATTTAGAAACGGGCTTGCGAAAAGAATTCGCTGTGAAACGAGCGGGGATGGACCCTATATAGAGTTTATAAACGAGACGAAAGCTTTGAAGCTGTAACAAGGATTTTGGATTTGATAGAGCGAAGAGACGGTTACATCTTGTAGATCTCTGTAAGTGTCACGTGTACCAAACTTATTGTTTCCGGAGAAGATTTGATCGACTTTCCGACGACCAGTCGCAATTGCAAATACGCAAGTTTCTAAGCTGCTTCTGTTGCAGCTTTACATTGGTCGTCGATTGGTCCGACCGGGATTCGGCGATCACCGAAACATACCTACAATGTGTCGCAAAATATGCGAGGAATGTTTGCATAGTCGACGAAAACGACGAAAGAATTTCATTGAGAATTTCAAGAACAAAAATATTCATGTCCGCGCGGAGGTTTATCTTTCGAATCATAATCAATGTCGGTTTACACTAGACTGAATTAGAATAAATCATCTGACGGACTTCTCCCTCTATCTCGCTCATGCTTAATATTTTTGAATAAAAATTATGTGCATAGCATGCATAGGCGTAAAGACACGTAAAGATATGTATAAACGTTATATAACGTGGATAAGCTAATTCATTCCTAGCCGCGCTAAATGCTCAATCAATGAATTAGAAGAAATTCAACGAATTCGTCTGCAATTCCGACGGACAGGAGCGCGATATTCGCCACCGTTCAAAATCTTTCGTCATCGGCCGGCCGATAGACGAGAAAATTCCCGCTCTGTTACGCCGGAATATAAGATTTTGCCAGGCATCAATAATAAAAGACGTTGCGCGTCTTCGCCGTCGTATTTCCGTCGTCGCGGAAAAATCCATCGACGATTCTTTTTTACTTCCCTATATTCCCCTATTTCGTCGTCTGTCGGCGACGAAATCGTCGCAGGCAAGAATCGATTGTCCTCGCCCGGAGGAAATTGATGTTGTCAAGAAAACGGAGGACGCGGAAAGGTTCGCGATTCGCGATTCGCGTACGTCGTTGCCGCCATCCTCGTCATCTCGTCGGTTGACTTCTGCCACGTGGAGATGCCGCGGCACGCGAATTTCCTGACAAATTGCGCCGCCGAATCCGTGATTTTAAAATTCAGCTGTTCGCGCACGTGCGCCGCATAAACGCCGGCATTATACGCGAGGACAACACGCTCGCTTTCTGAAACGTCGCTCTTGGACGCTCGTAGGCGCGCGTGTCACGTTTTCGTACGTGGGATTCGCGGTGTGTGTCGCGGCAGCGCGGTGTGTAGATATAAGGAGATGAGGTCTATTGTTCATTGTGCCTCGCTGGCGGAACGCTCGAGCTTTCACGCGAACGGCCAGTCTGTGCTCGCCTAAGTGAATTTCCGCAGGTGATTTCGTTCGTCGCGGCGCGACACCTGCAAAGATACGGTCTGCTTCTGGCGAGGAACAGGCATACGCCACGCGTTTTTCAGGATATCAGATAGAGAGAGAGAGAGAGAGAGAGAGAGATTACGATGGACTCTGGAAGGAAGTGGAACCATGCGTTTAAAACGCTTGGCGAGTCCTCGCGATTACGTGCTGCGCACGATGCTGAGTTTAGTGCAATTCGATCAGGAAATAGATATTTCCGTTATAGCTTTAAAGTTAGGATGGAAGAACGCTTGCTTACCGTTAATTCTCTGTCTCTTGGCTTGAAAAAAAGAAAAAAAAGAAATAAATGAAAAGCGATTAACTGGCAACCGTCTGTTCGCATGATTTACCGCAATTCGATTTGCTATCGTTCGAAACTTTGCCTTGCTCTCTTCTAGCCTTCGTTGAAGTTTCGATAGATAGATATTTCGATAATCCTGCCAACTGTTATCTTCAAAGAATTCGTATTCCTCGTGGCAAAAAGAGAAAAACACTAGTGAATATTAAAGGAAAAGTGGGTAAGAAAGCGGGAATAAAGCGGTTTCCAGAGCACATCACGGAAACGTCGGTGTTCCGGTTTGGCGCGCGTTTACCTTCCTCGAGGAAAATGGTGAAAACGATGACGCCGGAGTATAAGCGGCTACGCGAACACTAGAATTTTTCCCATCCACGGAAATGTGCTCCGTAACGAGGAAGACTTGAACTTTTTCCTTTTTTTACCTGATAGCAAAATCTTTATTTTATCCGTAGAATCAACCTGAAAATCTTCGTCACGATGGAAGAGGGAAAACGTTTTCTAAACTAAAACGTAGAACGTTTGATAACATCGAACAATAAAATGCTTGCGATATTTTAAATTCAATGTTGGAATATTTATGCAAATTCATATTTTTACAGACGCTGATAAAGGAACAGGACCTGAATAAAAATACGACTTACTTATCTCGTAAATGCTGCGATATTTTATCTTAAATATTTTATATATTTCTATATTGGCCTTTCTTTCTTTCTTTCTTTCTTTCTTTCTCTCTTTCTTTTTTTTCTTTTTCCTTTCTTTCGTCCTTTCTTTCTTTGCACATTTACGCGTCACATCGTAAACGTATATACATCTGCTAGCGGCTGATAAAATTGTATAACGCAGCGTGTAGATCGGATGTCAACAATATTCTTGCACGGTTCGATCGCACGCGGGGTCGTCGAAAACTTAATTACGCGCTGGCTTTATTTCATCTGTCGTAACTGTGAATTTCAGATGAGATCAACAACGAATTCGTGCCTCTATGCTTTTGCAGGAAACATTCCTACGGGACGACCGATATGCCGATAATCAAAGTCGTACAGTCGGCCACTATGACAGTTATAATCGAAGCTACAGACTCGCGTAACGAGTAACGGGGTGGATGATAAAAAGCAACGAACCGCTGAATGCTGATACAATCGGCGGTAATTGAATTTCAATAGAAACTTTCCATCCGTTTCGCAATTCAAAGCTGGTTTTAATCGTTTAAGATGTACGTCGCTGTAGAGCCGTGGAATAACGAAACAGAAGACAAAGAATTGAAAGAAATTACGAAGGAACAGAGAGAAGGAAGAAGGATAATACAAATACCGAGGCCGATTTACCGATTAATTTTCCGAGGTTAAAGACCCGATTGTTCTGAATGTTCTCTCTTCGTTGGTAAAGTCGTTGGTAATAAAGGACGTCATTTTTGCATTGAAAGCGTTTACTGTTGCCCGCGCTAGTCTTTCTGAAAGCCTGAGACCCACTTACGTGGCGAGACCCTTGAATTCGCTAATTAACGCGGCTGACTCATGATGTCACTCGTCAGGTATACACTCTTGTAAAGCTCACGTCCAGTAGTGTGAAACACTTGACCGATACTACAGTATGTTCCGGCTTTTTGTTATTCTCGTGCTTTTCCCTCGCCCTGTTTCCGCAATGTTCTCTCGCGTTCCGAGCAAAGCTCGGTAGCGCACGGCGCACGATCGTAAAGTATACAGCGGTGCGCCAAGAAACTCGAGACATCGTCGTATTTCTGGTTTCCGGCCGACTCCAGCGCTTAGGCGTTCACTTAATTCGTTCGTGTTCTCCACGCTCTTCTCTAAGCTCTGATATCCTCTGAAAATCATCCGTGCCGCGGCTTTAGGTTGCCTCGTACTGTAACGAAACTGTAACGAAACACTCGGTAGCTTACGCTAACGAATTACGTTCCGTAAATTCCGTTTGAAAAAGATATCGATTCTCGTCGGATCGATTCGGATCGTTTATAAAAGAGATTGAATAGGTGCGATGATTCGTCAGGATATCGACTTGCGTCTCTTTGAAATCTAAACGCGCGGAAAGTGCATAGATGCAAAAGCCTGTAAAATGTGTAAAGCAGGCTACTTATCGCAATATTTACATCTATTTATTTGATTCGACCGTACTGTGTTTTTGCTTTCTAGCGAAAATCTCAATAAGCCAATCACCATTCTTTAGATATTTTTACGTTGAAAGGTACGCGAAAGTTTCGCACGCGACGTTTCGGTTGCTCGCGTAACGGTTCGGTCGTATCCGGAAAAATATGAATTCGCGTAAAATAACAATCGAGCAATTAATTATGGAAGCGAACAGTCGTTGGCCTCTTCTCGCTTCGAATCGTGTCTACGGTTTAACGAAAATCCTTCGATTTATGTTTCAACGTTTCCGTTGCAGATTCGAAGCCAGAACGGGACAACACTGCGCAAACGGCCGAAAGAGAGTTGAGGAAGCACGACGACCACGCCACCGGCCAAGACTGATTCCAACTTTCCGCAAAAGTTCACGGTGACGAATCGTACCCCAACGAAAATGGAGTGCCGCTTGAGATTCAACGGGGAATTTTATTACGTTACAAGTGCCGCGCACGCACGCGTTCGAGAATCGCTTGTTCGAGGAGCAAGAGACAGGTGTATATACAACAGGGGAGGATGAAAAATGAAAGCTTTAACAACGACACAGAAACGTCGTAACGTGCAAATGAATTTGCAGCAACGTAACAGCCAATAATGTCACGCGCAAACATCGTTACTTCGCGCTGCATTTGTCGTTACGCGACACTTTATGGAAGAGTGCAAACTGTTACACAAATATTTTCGCTTCGAATGAAAATTAATGTTTCCAGTTAACATTCCATCGTCCATCGAACGCAGAGTTTTCCCCCCAGCCCGTCCGATCGTTTATTTATTTTTTAAAGCGTAGAATTTTTCGGTTATTTGTAAGCATGAATATTGAATTTAACGTAAACGATATATCATGGTGTTCCGATCGAAAATTCTTTTTCCAGATAAATTCTTCTGTTTGACCGAATCGTTCGTTCGTTCGTTCGTTCCCCTTTCGAAGAAGTTTGCAATTGTTCCAAGGGCGAACTCGCCTCTAACGCAAAATAACGTCCGATAAGCCTGTTACAGGAATTTCATCCGTAACCGGAAGGTAGTTTGAAAGTTAAATTAATTTTATTATAAATATGCAAATTCCGTGATGTTGTACGACACAGTTGGTTGGCAAAGTGTCAAGTAATTTGTCAGAAACTTTTGCCAAGTATCACCGGCATTGTTTGTTACGTTAATTATACAGCTTGTAACGTTCAAGCGTACGCGTTTCTTTGCGTTTCACCGAATTATGCAGAAAGTCGAGGCAATTTTATTATCAAAGACTTCTCGGTGAAGATATTTAATCTATGGAAAAATGAAGTCAGTTAACTGGTCCCTCTTTCTTTCAACCGTAATCCGCTCCTTCGCAAACTTTACCAATAAAGATTTACGAAGATTTATAAAGGTCTCTTTAATTTACGAAGGATAGAAATTCAAGCGGTGGAATTCAGAAAAAAAAAAGAGAGAGAGAAGGAAAAAGAAAAAAGGAAATAATAATCTCGAGACGCGTACATCTTGGAACAAACGCTATTTCGACGAAACGCCGACGGAAGTCAAGACACGAAGCAATCACGGTGCTAGTTGAATCGAGTTTCGAACTGACAGTAACCATCGTCGTGTAATTCGGCTTCCGTAAATGAGGTAAGGGTTACGCTATAACGGCAAGCTGATAAATCGGCGTCTGATTGAATGCCTGGTTCGCCGTCCCCGAATACGCGTCTCGTCTCGAAGCAATCATATTCGCATCGTTTTTACCGCGGCGTTGCGTCGTTGCGAACTTTCATACAGGTGCAAAGCAGGTGTACGATGAAAGTAGATATCGTTGATCTGTTTACAGAAAATTCGTAGCATAGAGCAGATATAACGAGAAATGGGACTCGTTGATTACAAGCATTAGCGAATAATCAGTAATATATAACTAGGAGATATCAAAGTCTAAGATAGACAATGGAACCATGATTTAAGGATAGAGGGGCGCGATGGTCGAAGGGACTGTCGAAACGGCGATCGCACGCAGTGGCAAAATCGCTTGGCCGTTTTGAAACGAAAACTGGCCATGCCGCAGAACAGTTTTCGGGTTAAAGATCTCGTTGGAACCGTGGCAAAAAGTCGTAGTGAGTGGTGGATCGATGCCACAGCAGCGACAGCGTGGCTCCAGCCAGCAGACGTCGTCGTCCTCCCGTACTACCGCATATATACAGCTGTACACACCCCATACCCTCCTATCCACCCCATCGCCATTCCCATTCCAACGATCTCCTCATCTCCATCGCCATCTACGCTCATCCCCCTTTCACGTTCCACTCCTTTACCTCCGGGCTCTGAGGGCGTCCTCGTCGCTCTATCTCCCTCTCTCTCTCTCTCTCTCTCTCTCTCTCTCTCTCTCTCTCTCTCTCTCTCTCTCTCGCCGTCCTATCACATCCCTTTCCCCCTTTTCCAACCCCTTCTTCTCCACTACCCTCTCATCGTTCGCCCGTGGGCGCTCTAATACGGCTACGAAGCATCACGACTGTACTTATGAGAATGTAACCCACATTTCCACCTAACGTTACTTCCGGTTTGCTCAGGAAACGCATTGTGGGTTATACTCAATGCCGTTTCGATATCTGTCACCGTTAATGGCATTAGAAATCGCGTTGCGATAGTCGAGGGGGGATAGACGCGAGGAGGGAAATTGGTAAAATTCCGAGAAAAATGCAGGGGCAAGGAAGCGAATGAAAATTCACGAACATTATAGACAAATCGTTGTTCGAAAATTTTTATCGAACGTCAGAGACCGTGACTCGATACGAGAATTAAAGGTACGTATTCGTCGTCGTGGAGTTTCAAAGGAAACGACGCAGCGATTCTGCAACGTTGCCCGTAGTTCCGTAATCCTGTCTACATTAGCTCGATGTCTACACGGTCGTTGCTTAATTTCGCGACACGTAAACGTGCTCCACCTCAGAGTGATGGCACCGAATACCATTCGAAATTTCATCCGTCCCTGGCTACTCTATTACGACTATACCGCGAGCAGCAAGACGCATTGGGAATAGTAGCGCAATCCACATTCCGCAATGTTACATCCTCCTTCGACTCGCTCCACTCTTGTAAGGCACGTTCGATATTATCTCGCCACGATTGCTTACGAAAGGAATATCGTCGGACTGACGAAAAGTTAAAGAAGGCTTATCGGAAGCTGAATGTCAATCGGGTTTGGCGGTTGTGATTTGTTAAATTGGTGAAAACGAAATATTTTTCCAAAGTTTGAAATTCAAAGGCCAGAGAGCCACCCGTTAGCGCGTTCACTGCTGATCCGATTATCATTACATCCAATGCTGTACGCTAAAAAATAATTTCCATACAATACCTGTCTCTATACCGTAAAACTTTATATATATATATTTTTCTTTTTTTTTTGTTTATTATGAAATGTGCAATTTGCTACTTTTTAGTTTCCATTCCCCATATACGCATACATGTGTAACTTGAAAGTACGTGCCCATTAAAATCTGTATGGCGCGCGATGAGAGTCAATTTTATCCTATTGTCAACATATTGTCGTCGTATCCATTATATTGGAAAGGAGGATGCTTGAGTTAAATTTGATACGAGTTAAATTTCGAAAATTCCTAGACAACGAGTTACGCGCAACGGTTGAAATTTCGTTGCAAAAAGCGGCACTTCCTATGCACCAATAAATTATTTATCAATTAAAAATTTGACGAATCTTCGAATGGTATCGTGAGAGCGTAATTACGGTATCGAAGGAAATGCGACAGGACGCGACCTCTATATGTCGATACGGCAAATAAGACATCGACGGGATGACTCTCCGGCAATATATCGGCGATCCATTTCTTAAATCTACGTGATTTGTTCCACGTGAAAGAATACAGCGTAATAGCAACGGCATTTATTGAAGAATGCGGCTCGTTCCGACGATCTTGTCTCTCGGTTTCTAGCCGAGTGATTCGCGTCGCCCGCCACCCGCTTCTCGACCCTCCCGCTTTTGTAGCCAGCGTCCGTGTCACCCACCCCTGCGTAATGCGGTCGCGCTACGTGTTAGGAAGTATTCCTCGGAGAAAAATGTAACCCACATTCTGGCTGAACGTTATTTCAAAGAGACGACCGATAACGAGTGTCGGAGAAAAGTAGGGAACGAGATTCGAACGTCTCGAATCTAATGGGAAACGAATACGCCCGCTGAATACGCGACCAGCGTCTAACTAACAATTAAAATCCTTTCGCCGTCGGTGTGGAAATATATTAATTACTTTATTTGATATTGGAATAGTTAGCCTAATGGGCGGATAAATTATACATTCGTAGTAGAACGGGCGCTAATTAGCAGCAATCTCGTATCAACACAGAGATTCCGTCCCTTGATCCTGAATCGCCAAGTGTTTCCGTAAAAAAGTATTTAATTAAAGTAAGAAGAACAGCGAGAGAAAAGGAACTGTGGAAAGCTCTTGGAACGAAGAAAAATCCCGAAGCTCGTTTTACGTGCTTCGTTTAAAAGTCCGACGAGCTTCAGGCGACGTTTGCACTGCTGCAACATTTTTTCGGCGATTCTTTCTTAAGAATTAGAACCTCCTTTGAAGTTTAACGAACCCGACAAGAATAGAAGAGGAGGAGAGGAATTCCTTGAGACCTTCGAATCCTTCGTAAGACTCGCGTCGAGTCTAAACGTCGTCAAATTCCCTGAATCGCATGGCCTGATATCGAGTCACGAATCTATCGAGAATCTGCGTTAGCCACCAAGGCCGAATCTTTCAAACTATGCCCTCAAGTCGAGTAATGCCTAGTCATCGTCGTCGGATTATATAGAAGGAAGTTGTCAGGCCAAAGTTTTCGCGCGACGTGGTCGCAACGTATCACAGATCCAGGGAAACTACTTTAAAAACAATTCAACATCTGGATGCGCTACTCGGTTTAACCAAAAATTCTTACGCAACGTTAGTAACGATTGTGGCGGTCGTTAACAGCCATTACCGTTATTTCCGCGATCGTAACACTTTCTCCACGAACGAAATGTGCACACGTGTGGTGCAATTTGGATCTTTATTCGGCTTTCCGTTATACCCTTGTAATAGCAGAAACCCGGGAAACATTCCACTGGAGCGTAATACAATGCGTAAGATACGAAAGGAACTGTAAAACGGTGTCTTTCGTCCTTAGCTACACGACAAATACGCGTGGACTTCATCGGCGTACATAAAGAGTCCCGTCAACGTGATAACAATAATCTCTCCTTTCTTTCTTGCCTGTCTTTATACGCGTGTCCTTGTCGTGAGAGGCAACGAGGTTCGTAATTAATTTCCACCGTGCTGGCTACGTAATATCAACCTCTCTAGCTGCCAGAAGCGTTCTTCGTTAATCTCGCAAAACGAGAGAGAAACTTTGCCTTCGCCATTACATCACGCTAATGCCTACTTCTGATACTTATTAATAGGTAATTACTTAGAAAACTGACGCGTTCCCGATTTCAATCGTTTTTACATACGCCGTAGAGATCGATATTCCAAACAACATTTTCCTATACGTATTACCATCGAATTCTCTTAAGCCGAATTTACATTGTTTCATCGTGAAGGAACGATTCTTCCACTTCTTCGGTGAAAGCGAATCTCACTGGTTGGTCACGAACGCTACAAACGTATTCCTGAACGACGAATATGATCGTGTAAACGAGAACGGATTTCTATTAAGTCCATTTATTTAAATAATCTATTAAAAATTGTTACTCTTTCGTCGATATTCCTTGTCAATTTATCTGCTGATTTTCACGTAAATTTGCTTTTATATTGATTATACACTTAAATTCAAAATCAACGGATAAATCGAAATTTTGATCTTTTAAAATTAATTAAATCATAAGTATAATTATTATCGAAATTGAAAGCTACATTAACGGGACCAGCCGAGACCCTGTAGCTCGAATCATCGTGCATCGTCGCAATTTTGATATTCCAAAGTGCTATGATGAAATTATTCCCATGGAGAAATGAATTTAGAATCAATCAGTAGTAATTAAAAGAATTATTAATAAGAAATGTTTTTCAATGCTGTGTGACTCCTTTACGGCGAGATGTATCTTTCGTAATCGCAAGGATATAATAACCGGACAGTGTACTTAATTCTTATACATTTCTAAAGATCGGTGTAAGCGCGACGACAAGTCAGCTTATGTTTATTCTATTGTTCCGTTCTATCGTTGTTCTTATTGTACTGATATAAATGCTTTATAATGTACACAATATACAAAGTTGGGTCTTTCCCCTTCCCTCTCTCTTCGTAGTATAAAGCATGTTTATATAAACTTTCTATTCAAAATAGGCTTTCGCGAGTTCCAAATTAACTTGCAAAGTTTTATTTCCGTAATAATTTGTTAATCTTTGTCTGCAAGCGTCTGCCTGGATATGTATATCTACCGAGATAAATAAAGAGAGAGAGAGAGAGATTTAAATTTAGATTTAGGCTTAGATTTCCGTCCAGGCTTGCGTTACGTTCGATTAAAAAAATCAATTAATTATTATCATTAGGTGTATTTAATCGTATAATGGTAATTCCCATATTTGCCATTCGTTAGACCATTAGATTACGCGCGCGATTTTAAAATAAAAGACGTCGACGCTATAAAAAGTCCGTCTGACCATTTCGCCGGACTCGGGGCGCTTCGGGATGATAAACCAAACGGGGAAAAGGACAGGAAGTTTGTGCGACGAAATACGTGTAGCGGCACGTGAGTCATAGGACGATTGGAATCGAGAGTGACTCGTGTTGTTGTTTTACCTCCGGCTATCTTGCGTTGCGACGTACGAAATTTAAAAGTAAACAAACTTCGGACAAAACAATATCTCCGCTATGCGTAAGCGTCGACCGAAGTCGAATTCAAACTTTCCGGTACTTGCCCGGACCCGGGCAAAAATAAACAAACACGCTCTCCACGTATTCAGTACTCGATAATCATTACCTGGTATCTAGTTACCGTATATCGGGCATATAACTCTGTACTCTGTACTTGGAACGATTTTAAATACATCTGACTACATCAAGTACTAACTCGTTTGGTCATTTGAAACAACACGTTGTTTGACATCGCAGAGAAAGCCTTTATTCAGTGAAGCCGAAAAATAATTTTCGTTCGAATCCAGACGAAAGGCATAGAGAGAGAGAGATGTTCGTACAATAACGCATTTATTCGCCGTGGGTACTGTTCGCTTCGAATGGAAGAGATACCACCAGGAAACGTAATCGAACGTGGGACATTTCGAGGGTATTTCGATGTGGAGAACGCGAATGGCTATTTTCTTCAGATAGCTATTGTAGCTATTCCGCCTGTACGAAGGCTAACGTATACATGATACAGTATCTGCCCTTAAAGTCAGATTCGAAACGCTCTGTGATTCGCTCGTCCTTAACCTTGCATAAGGACCAAGGAACTAGATTTAGCGAACTTCTAACTTTAGGCGGCATATACCGGGCATATACCGGGCCGGAACCGAGTTTCTAACGCTATGTATTCTTTATTCGATACAATGGGATCGATACTGAAGAATAATTTTCGAATAATTGCGGACATGCACGCGGTCTGTAAATATGAATTATATTATCGTATATATATATATTAGATACGTTAAATAATTAATCTGGTACGGCCTTTAGATTTGTACAATATAAGACATTTATTTTATATATATATATATAGAATGTTTTTGCTTTGCATCAGGTTTTGCAGAGGTCGAACCACCTGATATTCCATCCGTTGTAGCAAGAACTTCTTCCCTCGCACGTCACAAAAAATGCATACGTATAATGCTGGTGGCGAGTAGTCTAATTTCTTCCGCCAGAGATGTTGCTGCGCGTCGTAAGCACTTCCCTTCGTATTCTGTTTTCTATTCAATTAGTTGGATTTACTGCGTTTCCTGATGCTACATCACCGCCCGCCCGATCGATACGTTTGTCTATCTGCTTCCGCGCGTTCGTCTTGCGTAATTAGGCATAAAACCCTTAGGAAGGGTTTTCAATGAGCATGCCGCATATCGCTTTGGGCGAGTTCCACGTATCTCGCCAGCGGCAATGCGTAATTGCATTCTTGCCTCGCGACGGAGACACAAAAAAAGGAAAAGGTGGCGCGATTGACATTAAAGGTATAAGATAGGCAAAAGCAGGTCATTTTTAAACAACGAAACAAGCGTCGTTGATTTTCATGTTCCTTATATTCAACCTCGCAGCTAACAAACGAACTTTGTTTACAAAATTTTTGGCTTAAATTCCATCCTAAGCTTTCGCTCAGATCTCTCGTTCTCGTTCTTTTACTCCCCACTTCCTAACAATAGCCGTACGTAAGCCATTCTGTGAGAGAGACAAGCCGTCCCGAGACGCGCCGAGCTGAGAAACGTACGATTCTCGTGAAGCCCCCCGTCGTATCAACGATCGTGAGGTATCGATTTACGATAGATTCGTTAAAGGAGAATAGATCAGATTCGGAGTGTGTCGATCGTAACCGAACCGAGAAACGTGGAAAATTAAAGACCACGGATGGAAAACATTTTTAGAGAAACGTTCCAACTCTGTGTTATCAACTTATCTCTTCGAATGTGCGTTTTCGCTAGTTTGCTCGATATTTCAAAGATATCGATTAAAAAGCTTCTTTCGCTTCTTTTTCGCCAGCAGGCGATAAACGTGAAAAGATCGGCGAAAACGTTAAAATAGCAAGAGCAATGAAAATTACTTATTACGGTTTGTCCACCCGTTCGATTTTCGGTTGCGATCGGAAGATAAAACAAACATTTTAGCGGTGACTCTGTCAGCAAATAATTAACTCGAGTTTAATATTTATAAATCATTCTATGGAGAGGGAAATATTAGGAAAATTATTCGGCGAGCGAAATGGATTAACATTTCCTTTCAATTATCGTTCCTTTTTAATTGATTGAGAAAAGAGTGGAGGAAATTGAATGGAACGCAACCGTACAAAATGGATTCTTTTATCGGCATGTTCCCTTAAAATAATGAATGGAAGCGAGATTTAAAGAAGACGTAGGAGGTAAGAGGACGAGCAGCAAATAGAAATCCCACGGTAATCTTAGCATGTTCCAGCTCAGTGACGTTATCCAACAGGATCGCTATTTCGCGCCTCGCTCTCGAATAATTTATTATTGCAGCACCTGTATAGCACGTGTTATCGATCGACGGTGCTGCATTTAACGTATGGCCGAAGGCTTTCCTACGATCCTGTTTTCTCAATTCGATATCGTCGATCCCATCGAAAACCCTGCTGACGCTCGATCTGTCGCATTTCCTTCCGATCTTCCTTCTCCCGTCGTCCCCTTTTATTCTCTAATTTCCCTACGAATTCACGTGTTTTTGTCGCGGAGGGAAAGAAAATTTGTAGAAAACCGAGAATTCCGCGCGTACGCGACCGACGCGAAAAGGGCGAAACGTAAGAAGACGCGAGAGAGAATAATACAGAAACGGAATTGTGCTTATCAGTGTTACGAGTACATTGTGAATAGTCATGAAATTTCACATATTTATTCCTTCTCGTGTTATTAAAAAAATGGAATCTAAGCAAAGATTTGTTTCCAAAGCTTCCAAGCAACGTAACGAGTACTCGTACATTTTTGCATATTATACGCATTTTGTACGTTTTCGCTCTTTCAGTTTCCTTTAAAGGTATAAACATTCGCAGTCTATTTAGTCTAGATGGGAACGCTCCGATCATCCTTGAATCTCATCCAATAAGTTCAATATGTTTGATATAGCTAATCATTTTTATATGATAGAAAAGCTAACAATTATTCTTATAAAACTGCCGCTTCAATTTCATTATTTCACCGATTTTATGGAACAATCGGTACTCGATTTATTCCAATTGTGCCTTTTTCATTACCATCAACCACTTTCGCCTTCCGTTTCTCTCTTTCTTTCCTCCATTCTTCGGGCATTTCCTCTTTTATCTTTGTATCGTTACTCCGTAGCGTACGCAAAAGCATTAAATCGTTCCGTCGTTCTATTTCGTCGCAATCACAGTCACGAATGCCGACGGTTCCTTTATGCGAATATTTTAACGAATGCGGCTCGTCTGATGTACGGGCCCGTGTACACTGCTCTTTCCGCGATGCTTTCTCTTTCCGATCCTTCTTCCGCTTCGTCTCGTATCACGCTTATTTTCGCATTTTTTTCCGAGAAAGAAAGGAGCAAACGTGCATAGGAATAAAGAAAGATGATCTCGAACGAGATACGGGGAGAGAGAGAGGAGAGCAGAACCGGCGACGATTCTTTTAGCCGCGCGACTGAAAGATTAAAAAGCATAAAACCGAAACTCGATAGGCGTGCAGATACCTGTGTGAACATCTGTCACAGATACGTACCGAACGACGGACGAGATTAAAGAATCTCGTTGCATCGCGAATCGCTTTCTTCTTCCTCTGTGCTATGCTTTTCTTTTTTCTACGTTTCTAGCCCTTTTCCTTTTTCGCTATATTTCTCGTTCTCTTCTTTCTTTTTTCTTTTTTCTCTTCTTTTCTTTTCTTTTCTTTTCTTTTCTTTTTTTTTTACCTTCTCCTGTTTTTAGATTTCACGTGACTGTGGAGAACGAAGCAAGCGAGCCGAGAACCATGGAATATTCGCCGTCCCGATCCCGAAGCGATAATAGCGAAGGCTTGCCGAGGTTTGTCGCAGTTCGAATCGCGCGGATTTATGAAATGTGGAGAAGAATAGTCGTCGTCGCTCGTCGTAAGAGCAACACCGCGAAATCGAGGATTCCGTTCGCGAGAATCGAGAGCGTGAATCTTTTACTGCGCGGGATCTTGCCCCGTTAAAGAATTTGCGCTGAACGATACACGCTCGGCACGTCGATGATCCGTCGTTGATGCGAATCAAAATTTTTTAGAAGGAACAAAAATCCCGTCACGGAGACGTACCGTAATCTGAATCGGCTTAAAGCTGCAGTACGTTAATTAACGACCGCTGACGAGAATTTCTCGTATTTACTCGATTTAATAGTAATATATTGCACAAAATATGGTACTTAATAACAGACGGATTCAGATTTTCGGGATTGCAAACTAGAATGCTTCCTATGGAATTCTCTTCCGGTCTTGTGGAATTATTTTTGAGCTGAATTTACGGAATTAGTGGAAGCAGAGACCTAACCGTTAGCAAACGAAGAAAAATCGAAGCAACACTCCGAGAAGAAGATAAAGGACTTTACCAAGTGGTTGTCAATTTTCTCTCTCTCTCTCTCTCTCTCTCTCTCTACGACTACCTCGAAGAGGCTTGGAATCGTTGGACGTCAAGCACGATTCGCATCAGACACCCACCGCCCATGTTCGCTTTCGTTTATTTTCGTTCGGCAATTGTGCTCGAACAACAATACAGAAATCACTGTCGTCTGCAGTGTAAGACGAGAAGAACGCGAAGGGTAGGACGTGTCGATTAGAACAAAATCGAATACGCAACCCTTCCAGTCGCGCGAAAGGATAAGCACCATTGTTAAGGGTTGATGGCCGTCGGTTGAGGCCGGATATAACGACAGAAGTGTCAAAATTCGAGGCTCTAGTGCGACCGGTATAATGGCACAATGGTGGAAAGTGAGCGTTCTTTTGTACCAAATAAATAACTGGAAACCATCAATTTTTAGCGTACGAGCGGAGGAATTTATTGAATTCCTTAGAAGGTTATTATATTCGAACATTGTAGAGAAAGAATGGTATAAGTGAGAAATTGTTTGCAGATATTGCTGCCATAATATTAAAATGATACCTATCTTCGTTATTCTAGTTTCTACTTTCACAAAATTTTGCCAACTTATCGGCTCCCTTCGAAAGCGCTTTACATATTTCAGCCTAACGGGTCGTTCTCGCTGTCAATTATCTTGTATTTAAATCCTTCTGTTTAGTTATAGAGCGACATCAGAAAATCAGAAAATCAGAAAATCCTTCTCCCCTATTCTCCTCGTACTTACGTCGACTTCGTTGCAAAAACAGCCGAGAAGTTTATAAGAAAAGCATGATGTATGAAGTTTGTAAACTTGTTCGACAATAATAGCGTTGATAATAATCGTAAGCTGGTTTCGCGACGTAATGGAATCGATATTATAAACAATGATCCATATCATGGCTTATTCTTAGTCAAATGAAAATTAGTCGGTTTTGTCATGAAATTCGCTGTATGATTCAATTAGACGTAATTCCTCTGTGATGTAAGAATTATGGAATGTGATAAATAAATGCTTTGTTTAAAAAGAATTAAAATGTACCGAACTGATATTAGATTATTAAATGTTTCCTAAAGAGAGACGAACACGAACAAAAGGGAATAATTTTTCGGTCATAAGCATTTCGGTCGTTGAAGGAAAGAGACACAATCAATGAAGATAGTATCAACGATATTGGAGAGAACGGTCGGCCGTTGTGGTAACAGTAACGATTCGGAAATTCGGAATAAGCAACAAATGAAGAGCAACGCTCCGTATATGTTTGTAGCGTTTTATGTTCTGACAAGAATTCTGACAACGCGATATATGATTCCGAGGAAGACTCCATTTGAAGAATATTGTTATCTGATTACTCGAGCGAGTAGTTCATTCGTCAGCTTGCCCTGGAGATCCATTAGACAGTCGCGATGATTCACAGTTTCGGACAATAAAACTTGGCAACCCCTTTTGACTGTGAGATGTTAAGAATGGAACGTTTCATCGAAATAGCTCCCATAGGTGCGTAATATGTCTACGTCTAACGTGACAATGTAATACCAACCGTAAAGAAACAAAAAAAAAAAAAGAAAAAAAGAAAAAAGAAAGCTTTGATTCAAATGCTTCGCGTCAGAACGATACGGAAAGGGATCGACTAAGAAATATCAACGATACATTATAGCGTCGTACAAAGAGAAAACGTCCCGGGAGACGTGTACCTAGTTAAGAAGATTTTCATCTGGATACAGAACGGGCGATAATTGTTAGAGAAAGTAAAATACAAACTAATCGCCTCTTGGTTTACATTAACCGCCTGTGGTTCTTAACAAGATGGTAGGCAAGATCGTTTGCAGAAACGGTTGGCGCGATAGGCAAGTTTCATTTATCAAAACAGCGGGTATATATGTCATTTGAATAAGTAAGTTTTAAGATAACATTTAATTTGACAGATTGAATTTGTTTCGCCGAACAGTTAAAAATCCTAAATTAACAATGGAAAGGAAATTGCATCTCATCGTCAGTGTAGAATGTATGCACTTAAACGTCAGAATAATTCAAATTCATTGTTCCCGGAATTGGATTATAAACGTTATCTCACCGCCCCTCCTTTATTTTACTTGCAACAGTTACTTGACCTAATTAGTTAAAATTTAGAATTTTAATGGTTCAAAATTTGTAACAAACTCGAACGGGGTGTAGCCAATTTACGGTTAGAAGTTTCGATAAACTTGTGGTAAAATGGATTTAGAGTGGAGTATTGGAATGATGGAATATAAAAGTGTGGAATGAGTAAAAGTAGAAACTGAAATTACGAACTATTTCTACAGGTTTCGTTGCCATTTTCTGCTTTATCTTCGCCTTACGTTCACTTTCTCGCCTCTCCTTTTTTCTTTTCGACTTTCCGTGTTTCCCTCTTTCTCGTCCCCATTTTTTTATTCCCCATCCTCGCTTTTATCCTTTTCACGAAAGATATGAATTTAAATTTATTCGACGTTGCGACAAGGGTGGCAATGGAACAAGTAATGCCTTGCAGCGGAGGATAACTAAAATAAAGAACAAAGAAGTAAAATGTAGGTACAGTTGAGGAGGAACGTTACCGACGTAGGTGCAATACAAGAAAATCGTTTTGAGAATGTTTTGAACAACGTGTATTTCAGCGAAGAATGCCATAGACGCCTTGTGGAAGTGTCATTATTGTTTTTTAAAGGGCTGTAAATTGCAAGAATATCAACAGAAATGATTAAAAGCCATTTTAAAAGTCAAGTCAAAAGACCGAGATATTTAAAACCTTTCCCTCAAATTTTATTTTTTTTTCTTTTTTTTTTTTTTTTTTTTAAAGAAAATACGTTAGCATACTTCGTAACAATATATTTTTTTCAGTTTTATTTATAATTAACAAATGCTTATGCCTGTACTAAATTGAACTGTATGTATCCGAAAACTGTATTAATTCGGAGAAAAAACTGTTTTCAATCTAAAGCAGATCGCATACACGTGAGCCATACGTTCAGGTTAATTTCCATTTAATTATTTAAAATTAAAATGTATGCCGCAACCGACGATAATTCAATTTTATTCTTATAACACTTTCCAAAATTTCCAATTTATGAACGATCACGTGTATCAAAAGATTTGTAATTCTGTTTCAATTCAATTTTATTGGTTGCTTTAGCAAAAACTTTATTGATAGTTAAAGTGTAAAAATAATTAGCAATTTATTTATATTTTGCAATTCATATTGTTATACATATATATATATATATATATATATATATATATATATATATATATATATATATATAAATTATCAATGCTTTAATTAATGACTGGGGTAATGTAGAAATATTTAAATTAGTTTCAATTCTTTATCTGTATCATTTCCTGTTCTTCTTCCCGATATTCGTTACATGTGTCTATAATTTCAAATGTAAAAATAAAAATTATAATATCGAGTCTTTTTTCAATTATTTATCAATTATCCGATTATTGTTTACGCATTGAAAATAACAGATACGTTAATAGGTGCTGCCAATCTTCGTAGAAAATAATCAATACATTATGTACTGAAACGGAAGTAAAGTTTCAAAAAATATATTTCACGAACATGAGCTGTCCTAGTTTTTCAGGTGCATTTTATATGCATATTACTATGCTGTTATGGCTAAAAAAAATATGTTCATACGTATTTCTAATGGAGATAATATAAAAATGTCGTATAAATTAACAAATCTCCCTTATAGGTGTGTAACCGTTTATTACATGTATCTCGACGAGTTGCCACCAGATGGCTATTCGTGTTCCCTGTTGCATACGCGAGTAACCGTACGCGTGGCGTGGTGTGAAAAAGTTTTATAAATTTGTCATAATTCATATCTCTGCTTAATTATCAATTTCTTATGATTGTATTATATAACGTGATCAACGTTTAGAAGCACAATACGTAGCAATTTTAGTGAAATATATTTAGAATACGGGAATCTAATGATCGCGTCCTTTAAGAATGGTGCATTTACGATATGATATTGCCTGTTGCATCTCAGTTTTATTTATTTCAAGTCTTGCCAAGGCGAATTTTCAGGATTATTTGAACCTTCAGGTAAATAAAACGGATGAATGTGAAATTAAAGATTTGTTTGATATGAGGCTTAGAAAGTGCGGTGCTAGAGTAGAGTAACAGGCTCAAAATTATTTATTGCATTAATATTGAATATATTATATATAGCGATTTAAATTCCAATGAAATTGATCACTTTTTAATTGTATTCGTACTTCAAAAAGAAGCTCAACGCCTTTTGAAACAAAGGCACGGTACATTCTATTCCGTTTAATAAACGGATATGCACTTTCATGTTCTTAATTGTAATTAATTTCGTTAATTTAATGTTACAGCGTAGGACAAACCATTTGCCCGACAACAAATTTGGCCCCAGCGAGTATTTAGAGTTCTCTGATAATGATGAGAGGGATAAAGGATCGTCGCAATGGGAACAGATGTACCAAAATGTATTAAAATCTCCTGTAAATATAGATACCGATCAACAAGCTTCAGATACACTTGCTAAAGGTTAATCAAATATTTATGAAAATGAAAGATTTAAAGTATCGTATATATTATATGTATTAAGTTTCTTCGTGTATTCAGATATTGAATGGGATTCTCAATGGGCCAAGAATATCAAATTTGGCCAGGTATCGGCAATCTCTATAGATCCAAGCGGAAACATCGGGATATTTCATAGAGGATCCAGAGTATGGGGCTCAACTACGTTTAATATTCAAAATATATTTAATAAAGAGAAAGGCCCGATTCAGGAAAACACGATAATCCTGTTAGATAAAGATGGGAAAAAGTTATTAGAATGGGGTGCATACAAATTTTATTTACCACATGGTTTGACAATAGACACGCATGGAAATTATTGGATTACCGATGTAGCTCTGCATCAGGTATTTAAATTTGATGCTAAAGATATAGAAATGATGAAAGGTTTATCAAGTTTGAGAAAAAGGCAATACATGTACGAAAAGACTTTAAGACCTTCGTTGACTCTTGGAGAAGCTTTTGTGCCTGGTAATGATGACAAACGGTTTTGCAAACCAACAGCAGTTGCTGTAGAAAATAATGGTGACTTTTTTGTTAGCGATGGTTACTGTAATGCTAGAATACTGAAATTCAATGCTAAGGGAGAAAGAATTCTATATTGGGGCCGCGGTAGGTATATGCATTTTATATGAAAATTAACTATTTCGACCAGATTATAATATAGTCGATATACTTTACTTTATAGAAAGCGTATATGGACATACTCCTCTACAGAATACATTTAACATACCTCATGCTTTAGCACTTGCCAGTGAACTGAACCTACTTTTTGTTGCTGATAGAGAAAATGGTAGAATTATATCTTTCTATGCAGCTAATGGAACTTTCCACAAAGAGTACAAGAATCTCAACATAATCGGTCCATTCATATACAGCGTAGCATACGCCAAAGGAAGACTTTATTTGGTTAATGGTCCCAATTTACGTTACAATATTCATGTTCGAGGATTTGTTCTGGATGTAAATTCAGGAGATATATTATCTCAATTTGGTCCAGGACAAGATATGGATAGTCCACATGATATAGCTGTATCTCAGAATGGTTCAGAAATATATATTGCGGAATTAAATAAAAATATTACTTATAAATTTTTACAGAGTAAGATTTCAAATCATTGAAGCATAAGAATAAAATCTATTTGCCGCTATATTTCTTCAACGAAACATGTATGACGTCTTTCTTTTTTTTTTTTCGCAGAGATAAACACATCGTTACAAACTGGAAATTTTATGGTACGCACAAATCCTCACCACGAACCAGCACCTTTAACGGACACTGATATTAACAACCCAACTGGGGATAATACAACAGCAGCGATAGTCTTAACCATTATTTCAGCAGTACTCGTTTTTATTGTCCTCGGTGTTTCAATTGCTGCAGCTCTAGCAAGATCTCAAAAAAGAGGTAGATTCTTTCAGTATGATGAAACTGCCGTTGAATTCTCGAAACTATTCGACTGAGAATAATGATTTGACTGATTTTGGGTTATTAAATAATAGCTGTGCACGCATGTTAATTAGTTTGCAGAAGTCAAGCGTTCAGTAGTGGTTCTATCGAAAGTAGTTTGCTAAAAGAAATTTGGTAAAGTGCCACATACTTAGAAATTAGAAGGGGAACGTCGAAGGTTAATATCTACAAACAATTGCAACTTAATTTCTCTTTTAGATTTTAACATTTTCGCTATAGTAGGTTTTAACAAGCTTTTGTACTGGCTGTGCATACATTTTATTTAATTTCATTTAAAATAGCGTATATATGGAAAACGAAGTTAGTACGTATCAGATGTATGCACAATAGAGATATTAATGCATTATATTGTGCTTTGGAGACTGCGCCAGTACAAGAAAGCTGTATATAAATGCATAATTTAGTGGTTAGATGAACAAACATTATTTTAATCCTTGTTTTTACCCTAATAACGATTCGATTTTTACAAATGTATTATCATATTGCAATATTAATATTTGTCCCATCTATTCTGCAAGGGAGCAGTTCCATTTTTCATATTTTTCTATAAGAAATGATTAACATTTGTCATAAATTATAATTAATTAAAGTTCATTTACCTAGCATTCCACTTCATTTGACTTCCATTTACACTATAGAACGTTTAATAAACTAACATGTAAATATTGATCAACATTTTCTATGATCGCACAAATGTACAAATATTTTTTTATTTATAGTCTTATTATTGAATCTTGTATTATATTAATTGAAAGCGTAACGAATTTACGTACAATATTGAATCTGAGCTTTTTTTTGATGTCTTTTACACGCGTATTCGATTTTGAAAAGCTGCGTTTTTCCTTTCTACCTCTTGTATGTGATCGTTTTTTATTTTTTTTTATTTTGAATATCCATATCTTGTAAGAGAAAATATACATGTTTTCATTTCAAAAATGTTTTCCGTTATTCCCCTTTACGCATTATCCTACTTAACTTGAATAACTGTCAACAGATTGTGTAAGTATTGAACAGTGTATAGTGCACGATGCTTAAAAATATATAGAATGGTTAGATTTCGGCGTTATTTCGCTCCATCTGTATAGTGCATTTTTGGTTGAAATTATAAATCAAGTCAGACCCGGAAATAACGGTAAACGATTGTGACGCCATTACTATCAAGTACGAGTAAAACGAAATGACCGATTATTTTCCAGAAATGTTCTAATTGCCGTTTATTTTTATAAACAGGATGTTTGTTAATAATGCGCAAACGAATGCGCTGGGAGGCCGAGAGGCGTGAAAACTATAAACTTCCAAATCTCTTGGAAAACAGAAGAGGCAAGAGTTTCAAGACAACGGAGAAACGACCAAATCCGCGAGATTTTAATAAATTGAACACAGAACCAGAAACCTCGGAGGACGAATATCCGGATAATAGTTTTACGAAAATCATTTAATAGCGTTTAAAATTTTTTACGTATCAGGCATATGATTTTAACGACGTACCTCTGTTTAAAAAAAAAAAGAAAAAAAGAAAAAGAAACGTGCAGTCTCACCTTCCAATTCAAGCTTTTTACATGTAGATTTGAATGTGGATCTGCATGATGCCAATTTTACGAACTACGATGTTCAAGTTGCGAGATGTTCCAATTAATGCCTCACGATTGTTGCCTTTTCGCATAAGGTCACTTATTATCACTCACGGAGTTAAGTATACGTAATTGTTTTATTATATCGTTTAAGAAAGTATCGAATTCGTTACTTGGGGCTTTGTCGTTGACCGGTACCGACTCCCGCCACTACGCGCTAACTAAATCCAACTGAAATTATGACAGCCCAAAGTAGACAACCGCGCGATTATTTGAATCTGCTGTATCCCTAGCATAGGGATAATCATGTATCACAGTCTACTCGATTCAATTTTATAGAGATTGTTTCGTTCCTGCGTGTTTTAGATAATAATTACACTTGAAGAAGTATTAAAATGTTTCTCTCATATTTGAGAAGCGAGATATATTGAAATATGATATATATATATATATATGTGTGTGTGTTATCAACATTCGAATCAAACCGCGCTTATATTTTATCGAATATTAAATTTGATAGATATCTATATTGTCTTTCACTACTGTGCAATTCGTGTTTCCAAAGAACTGCCGATATTTTAGATTTTGTATTTCTTTTTGAGAGATTTGTTCGATTTAGTTTAATATTTACACTAGCTTTTACATTAGTTTATAATGATAAATTTTGTAAATGGTAAAAATAAGAGTTCAAACTTTCCTATAAGACTATGTAAGAGATGAGGTGCCATTTGAAGTTTTAAAGATTAAAGATTTTATTATTATTTTGAACACATTTGATATTATGTCAGACTATTTTTTATAATGTTAGAATTATAAAACAGCCAATACATAACAAATGCAAAATATCCTGTTTGTGTGAAATAGGGTAAAAGATCGATATATATATATATATATATACACATGATGTACGTTCAAAATTTATAGGAATAATTAACTTAAGAAATATTTATCGCAACATTATAACATACCTGATAATAATGGCCTTGCAAATAGCACTTAAAAAGTGACCAAACTTAAGTTGTATGTATTAAATGTCAATATCTATCTATCTATCTATCTATCTATCTATCTATCTATATATATATATATAAATGTATATATATATATATATATATTTACAAATTATATTATTATTATTATTATGTAACTATATATTACAAATTGTTGACATATCCCTTTAAAAGTACGAAGAAAGGTATACATATATAATTATTTTAATTTATAATTACTATTATATTTATGTCGGAAAATTTTGTATTTAATCAATATCAACAAATGATCACTTATTCAAATGTGTTCAACAAAGGCAGTATTTTTCTAGTACCTGAGACTGTGTATTTTAGTACTTTTAAATGTACTGATACTTACAATGTTTATATATATATATATATAACTTACTTTATGTTTCTTCTTTTCTACTTTCTGTTAATCTCTATATTTTTCTTATATCCTGTGAACATCTTTATGTACTATTGCCACAAACGTAATGTATGTATTCATGAATATGAAAATGTATATTTTCAAATAAAAACGGCGTTTGTACTATTAAGTTAAGTATTCTTAAGTATTAAACATTTGTCAAATTGTTGCTTAGGGTTCGATCAGTGAAGTTATTAAAAATATATAAGAAATCTGATTTTTTGATAATGATTTATTTTACACACTTAGTTGTCTTCTATACACAACTATACAACGATAAAAATTAAAATTTTTCTATTTATCACTAATTAAGGTCATTGACGATAATGATTTGTGTTAAAGATGCATAAAGTCAGTCCATTCTTTTGCGACGCGTTCTATCAAATATATTTCATTGCTTGTAAACTGTACGGGCCAAGAAAAAAAGGAGAACGTTCACGCGAAATACGCAATCAATCATTATCGTTGTGAAATGTTCATGCAATTTAATTCAATCGCCAGCAAGCACGATACTTTGACAGACTCGATCTCCGTAAAATCGCTTTATCCACGCACGCAGCCGATAAATAAATATTATATCTTTCGTACTATTCAACGAGAGACATAACGCAATTTCGCGAGACATTTTGTATATGTCTCGTATACGCAGGTGTTTAATTTTATTTAAATATGTATAAAAACGTCCAAGTCGGTAGGTGTGTAGAAAATATTCCGTGGAGAGAAAGAAACGAGCGACAAGAGAAGAGGAAACAAAAGAATCGCTAAGATCAGTTCGAGTATAGGTTATTTCATCCCGAACGCAAATCGTACCAGCAGGATGAAATTTCGAAAAGACGTCGTCTCGCAGCTATACCGTTATTTTTTTCCTTTTTTTTTTTTTTGTACATTAAAAATCGTATACGTTTCGTAGTAATACACTGACAACTGCATATCGTTCATTTCATATTTATCACTAAGTTTTATCTATGACTACCATAAATTCGTAACTAGAATAATCGACGTTTCGTCGTCACTCGCGATCACTAATGTGGTACCGCTTATTCTTCTTGCAATATCATGTACACGGCTCGTCGCTGTCGAAGAAAAAAAGAAAAAAATGCAACAGCGAGCCTAAAATATCACAATGTCCAAGTATACTTGCGTACGTTCGTTCGTAAATGTGATGTCGTGTTCGCTTACAATATTCAATTATTATTAATTGTTAGACGTATACTCTATTTACAAAACTTACGCCTCCGGTGTACAACAACAGAAACAATCTATAGCTTGCAGCGTTCTAGGATAGTATTCGGGAAATGCAATACGCGGAAGTGCTAACTTGCATTTTAGTTTACTCAAAGTATTGTTCTTCTCGTGCAAGAATCGACGTTACACACACACACACACACACGCGCGCGCACGCACACACAAACACGCACACACAAACACGCACACACGCACACTGTGTTTTTGGAACAAGTGAAATTCCTTGTTTAATACACGTTGCCTTTTCCCGAGCATTTACTTACATTTCGACGTGCTTGAAGAATGAAACCTGTTGGCGTTCAAAGCATAAAGAGAACAGAGAGAAAGAGAGGTTAGTTTCTTCTCCTTTTGCATGTTCAACCTATACAAATTTATATTGGTTTTACTTGTTAAAGCTTAAAGCGATCGTTGCACAGGCTCCTTCCTTTTTATTTCGCTGGAAATAAAGTAAAGTTTGGGTGAAGCGGGTTTGCTGAAAATTATAAGAAAGTACTGTTGCTTTGGTTTTTAAAAGTAGGTTTGTAAAGCCAACGGAACTAGATTTCTGCAGAAAGTTATCAGTGATATCACTAAATTTAATAGTAATAATTATAATCGATCATAGTTGTTACGTCAATCTTTTTACTATATTTACAATGCCATACGTAATACTATAATAACTTGTCGTATACTTTTTCATTACACCGTGCCACGGCGCGAGAATTTATTATCTATGATTCGCAAGATTTCTTCGAAATGGGATGCAAGGTGATGTTCCGTAATGTTGAAATAAACTCTCGTTCGTACGATTGATTTAAATTTC
Source organism: Bombus haemorrhoidalis (assembly GCA_014825975.1). Classification (NCBI taxonomy): domain Eukaryota; kingdom Metazoa; phylum Arthropoda; class Insecta; order Hymenoptera; family Apidae; genus Bombus; species Bombus haemorrhoidalis. The sequence continues at coordinate 15,191,896 of CM026161.1, forward strand.
CATCAGATTAATCGATCGGTTTACGTATAAGTGTAATTCGTGAGGAAGTCAACGAAGTAAACGTTACGCACATTTGTAAAATATTGATAAAATCAAACACATCCGTTTCAACTGTAGCACACAATGATGGAATTATCGGTATACGAACTTTAAATTTGGGATTAGCCACGTTACAATGGTGCATGGAACGTAGCAAACCGTCCGATGAGTATCCGTGATAAAGTTAATATACGTATACTATATGAAGTGATCACTGCATTTTCTCAGCGTTGCACAGCTTCGGTATGACACGAATTCTCTCGATGAAGTTCTCACTAGTACGTTACATCTTTAATTAACGAAGCCTTTCTCTCTTAGTTACTCACGCGTTTGACATTCATCTTTCGAGGGCCTTCGCAATATTTACTCATACTTGTTCGGTCCAACGACTCACTTCTCCCAAATATCACGATCACACGTACGGTTGTCAGACGAAACATCAGACATCAGCATCACCGCTGAAATTTTTACAGCCGCTTGAATCCTATTCACGATTGCAAATTGACCCAGCCAAGCAAGAATAAAACAAATATTAAGGGTACGTGTCTTCTATAACCATCATAGAGACAACTAAAATTCGTTGTTGCTGACTTAGTTTCTAACAGTGACAAACTTTCTATACATGTCCATTGTGCAACTTGAATTTATCATTTTGTCACGGTCAGTCCAGTAACGTAACATCGAAATCCTTCAGCCAACTTCTTCCTTTCCTCCTTCTCCTCCTCCTCCTCCTCCTCCTCCTCCTCCTCCTCCTCCTCCTCCTCCTCCTCTTTCTTTCTCTTCTTCTCCTTCTTCTTTAGTCGTACATAACTCGAGAATAAAAATAACGTAACAACGAATACTCATTATCATCATCGGGATCACCCCAACAGACAGAATCCGGTTCTACGACGCTGTCCATCGTTGAAATCGCTAAAAATCGGAATCGTACACCTGTCGTGGGCGAACAGAGATGCACGCTTTCCGAGCGACAATAACGAGGAGCAGAGAGAAACATCCTGGCACAATGTGTCCTTCCCTCTTGTTACGCGTTACTTCGACCATCTACCCTGCACGTTGACCGTTCGGGACCATCCACGAAGGGAATCCTTGAAACATTTCCCCGATAGGATTTATCGTCGAGTTAATGGTAAAACTGGCAGGGCCTCAGTAAACGGAATTGTACTCCATGTCCTGGGCATATTGAGGAGGTCCTGCGGGTGGTGGCGGTGGCTGTGGACTGTATTGCTGCGACGCATCCGAGGCACGACGCCTAAGCGCTGCGATGCTGTGGGCGCCTCTCCAATCCGACGCCTCGGTTGCGTTCACGTCGGCGGCCACGCAGGAAACACCACCGCCACCGCCTCCACTGCCGGAAGTCGTTCCAGGCGAGCCCTGGCCGCAGTTCAAGGCCGATCCCAACCCGCCACCCTGGCCACCACCGCCCACGCTGGATCCTCCTGGTGGCGAGCCCCGGGACGCTGACACGTGAACACCCCCTGAAAGTTGCAATATCATATTTGACAAGTGTCTGTTTTCGTGTTCAACTGCGTTTCTTTCATTTACAGTATTTATAAAGTATACCCGATGCGGACGCAGACGTTAGGACTGTAGGTAAGAACGTGATACATGCACAAGTCATATCATCTTCTTATACGAACGGTTTAAAGATAACGGGACGACATTATTTGCATTATTTACATAATAAAATTCCTTTATTATCTGGTAACTGCGGTCCTCTTCATACGATACATTGTATATGTGTACCTGCACGATTGTCACATATCTGGCGGTTGAACGTTATCGTGTCGCTACGTTCGCTAATTGTTTGTTGCTCCGTGAGGCTCCTATCCTTCTGACGAATGAAACATCTAGAGAACGGTATTGATAGAGAACTAACGCTGCGACAACACGCGATATAAAGGCCGCCTGTCTGCATCGGACCAAGGCTTGTAATAGAAAGTAAATATCGTCGGCGCTTCGCTTTATAAACCTTATTTTAAGGTTGCCTAGTCGTTTGTCTGGAATAGTCAGTCTAGAATCCTATAGCCTGTAGGATGAGGTAGCGATACGGCAATTTACAGATGCGATACCCGCAGGTGCACGAGAGAGCGTTTCCTTTCTTCGCAGGAGATATTAATACAGTAGGCTTACAAAGTGCGTGGGGTGTGCTACCGGGTGTCGTAAAGTCGTTTCCGTCTTTTCTTGAGCCACGTTGGTGGGCTCGCCGAGAGACAACGGGGAAAAGGGATCCTTTTATGGCGGTATCGCGGCGTGAGTACAAGTTTGCGGAGGACTATTCGTGCCCGCGCCCCTTTTAGCGATGAAGAATGGAATAGCTAATGGCATCGACGCACGTGATATTATATAGTCTCTCTTTGCCCGTTTCTGCGATAATTCGAACCAACGGGTTTGTGAAATATCTTTTTTAGAATTTCGTGAAACGCTGAGACGAGCTATTCGATCTGTATCGAGCTATTCCACGAATCCTTCCTATCACTCAGAATAATGTCCCATTCTTCGTAGTTTCGAATGAAGGAGAGATCGTTTTAATTTAAGGTGAAAACCCATTGGCGGAAATAGGTCGTTGTTATAGGAACTTGGAAAGAATCGAGGTGGTCGTGCGTAACTCGAAAATCGGGCATTTTCGGCCACGTTAATTCACACCTTATAGACGTTCTCTCGTCCACCGCTGCTAGACGAGAATAAACAAAATAGAGCTTCGTAATCGACTTGAAAACCGGCAAACCTCGGCCACGCTACCGTTCGATGCTAATCATCATCGAAAACCGAAAAAATAAGACGTTTCACTAAAAGGTGTTTGCCCTAGGCATTACCAACGAGTAAAAGCGGATAACTGACTGCGGTCAGGCTCATGCTCGCAAGTATTGGCGTCCACATTAAACCGAGATCACACGAATCACACGGACGGTGAATTACGTCTGTGGAACGGCATTTTTTCCTCTCCTTTTTGGTTGACGCTACCTGCCCCGCGGCGATAATACGTGATAATTGACACCTTGTACGTGTTACGTATGTACACAGGTACGTGTTCGCGTTTCAGACACGCTCACATTGGCGCGTACATTGTGAAATGTGGTGCTACTACACACGAAGCCAGTTTCACTACACTACACGGTTTAACCCTTTCTAATAGAATTTCGCCGATTCGATAAAACGTTGCCTCATCGGAGTACCACGATATCGGAAGATACACGGCGAACCTAATTGCTAGATCTAGGGAATGATACAAATATAATACGAAATGCACGGATTAATACACGGAGGACATTTGAAAGCTTTATGAAGTCGTATCCGGCTGTGAATCTTTTTTTTTTTAATGACTTTTTGGAACGCATTTATAACGTTGCTTCCCCTTATTACAAATATTCCTTTCCAATTATCGTTTGGTCGCTGAGGAAGTAATTATGTATGAATGAGCTGCCCGAAAGAAACGAGAACTGATATCCGACGAATAGCAGGATTTTCTAAAAAAAAAAAAAAAATGTACGTATATTGCAGAAAGCGATCTTCAGAGTTGTTGACCTCGGCAGAGGACGGTGTTGGTATATCTGTCGGCATTAATCCGTTTATACGTGTCAATATGCATTCAGTGATTTCTAGATTTCATATAGCATCATAAATTATTAAGCAAATTATAAGAGCGTATAATGGAAAAGGATACTGGACGAACGGACAATGATCGTCTACGAATTTTTCGAATTCCTAGGATCTCAGCCCTTTAGTAAGATCTAGTCAGGGAAAAAAAGGTAACCCTTATTTCGTTATGCAGATACTCTAAATCTTCCTCTATCCTTTTTAATGACCACACGTCAAAGTAACTACGAAACAAACAGAAAACTGGCCGATAGTTCAGCTCGTCTTCCCATTTCTTCGGTTTCTTCGCGCCTATGTTCTCTTAAAACGTTTCGGCCGTATCACCGGTGTATTTGAGAGAAAGAGAAAGAGAAAGAGAAAGAGAAAGAGAAAGAGAAGGAGAGGCCGAACTCGTACGATGGGTAGAATTTTGTGAGACAAAGAATTTCACACACGTCTCGTCTTCCGAAGCAACTTCGAAGGTACAAGGTCCCTGGATAAGCCGAAGCGTAACTCCAAGACAGGTTGCATCGGGATGTTATGGTAAACATACAGCGAAAGATCTCGCACCTAGGTGCGAGACCAGGCTCGAAGTTTGCCTGCGTAAACAGACGAGAGGACGGAGTTTATGTTTCTGTCTCAAATTCCTTACATGCAGGCGCATAACCCCTTCGAGCGATAATGCACCGTAACGTTTAACGACTTCGTCAAAGAGGTACCGGGTTCCTCGATACTGTTTGCACATCGTCTTTTTTAGAGGGCCACGGTCCAAAAGTTTGGCAAGACGATTATCGAACCGCCTATAAGCGTTTGCGTTTGTCCGGCACGTTAATATTCGTCTTTTTTCGAGATAGACAAAATATTCCTCTCTTGAAAGATCCGTTTGTGATCGAGCCAAGTCTAAATCACCGTTTTAAAGACTAACACATAAAACTTTATTATCCCTGGAATACCGTTTCCAACGACCTCATAGAATCACGCGCTGTAAAACGTTGAGTTGCCATTTAAAATTGCATAAATACGATCGGCCTTCTCTTCGTTCCGACTCGCGGTTTAACATTGTACAAAGAGTACACTCGCTTTTGCTCAACGATTAATTTCCATTTCTATTAAAGCCATTATCGCCGGTAATATGAATTATCTAGCTTCCTAAACAAGAGAAAATTATACGACAAACTTATGAACGGACTTGATTACACCTAAAGAATCCTCTTTGGGTTCCAGGCTAGTTGAATATAATCTATGTATAAGGTTAACTTACCAAGAGAATTCAGACCATAACTGGCTTGATAGACGGCCTGCGACGGACTGCTGATCGGTAGCCCGGAATTACCAAGACCTAAGCTCGAGCCGAGGCTCCCTGTACTTTGCTGACCAAGTTGTCCTAAACTTTGGCCGAAACCACCCATTCCCATGCCGCCTTGTCCCAATTGTCCAAGACCTGTAAAACAAGCGGATTTAATCGAACAGCCGCGTGACTCGTTTCAAAGAGGGCAACAGCGGAGGGTTTGTCGATCAAGGAAATGAACGCGGAACGGCACGTACGAATCGTCGGACAGCTGTAAAACCAACGATACGTACGGATAATTTAACCCGTCCAGCACAACGGACACACGAAATTAAATTAGAAGCGGAATACTGTCGCCAATTTTTAAGACAACGTGCCTCCCTCGTATAATGCGTGCGAAACGCCTGATAATCAGATGACACGACGAATTGGATATAATTAATGTAAAACCGGGCGATTTGCTGCCAGTAGATTTAATACTTTGCTCGCGATCGCTTTTCCATCTTTCCGTTTCCGACGATTTTAACAGGGATACGAATTTAATTGGATACTGTGAACCTTGATCGATCTTAATTTTAAAAACCGATGCGTTTGTATCGATGTATTCTATGGAGAACTTAATTCACTGAGATAACCATCACTGAACTGACCTGTTCCCATTGTCCATCTCTCAGGAGGTCCACTAAACATACCAGCACCGCAAAGGTCGGAACTCATCGGTCCGAAAGGAGGCAAGCCATGCGATGGCAGCAACGGACCTGGCGGGGAGCGAAAAACTGGACCGCACTTCTTCCGTTTTTTCCACTTTGCTCGACGATTTTGAAACCACACCTGGAAACGCACAAACGCCGTCAAACTTTATCCCATCACGGACGAGGATTCGATTTGTTCTGTACGATATTGAGGGCGTTATTGATGCCGGCAGCCGTAACGGGGGTAAGTGAAAAGTCTTCCAATAACCGTAACTTTAATCTTACTATGCTTACAACGTTTGAGCGAATCTGAAACCGAAATTAGAAATCAAAACCTACGATAGTTTCCATATCCCGTCTATAGTTATAAATTCACTTACGCCCTAAACTATGCCTGCATACGCGCGATACGATTAGACTGGTGGTGGTAGTCTTCTTAGCATTAGTGTATATTCCCTTGATGGAAAGTGGATTCTTTCACGCCCGCGTGAAAGCAAGCCTCACAGTCGCAAGCCTTGATAGTCGTAACGATAAGCGTGAAATTTTTTCTTCTTTTTTTTTAACACCCGTAACACCGACGAATTATCCGTGTTAATTAATCCGTGTAATTAATCCGTAATGAATCCGTAATGAATCCGAAACTAGAACTAGAAATTACCAACTATTTATAGCCACTTGTTTTTTCGTCCACCAATATATAAATTCGTAATTACACGTATAAATCTCGCTCTCGTGGCGCAATTAAACCGATGTTCCGAATAGCATGTCCTTTCGGTGGGCCATTCTTTCACGATCGCGCGAAAGCAAATTCGAGGCAGGACGTTAAGATGTCCCTGGGCGTTACGACAATATCTTCGACCCCACGGCGAGTAGCTATTAGCCGGCGTTATGAGCTGTTGATTCTGGCCACGTAGTGGCCCCCTAAGCTGCCAGGGTCCCGGGGACTTGATTTATTGATATCGCATGCAAAGCCCACCCCTGTGCTCTCCGATATACCCTCGTCCTACATCCCCACCCACTGCCCTGTTCCACGGACTACAGTCCCTTTCGTGGCACGGTAAAGCGCGCTATAGCCATCTCATATGTGCCCATAAATTAGTACTTTAGCATTAGAGTGCGATGCGCGCTTGCGCCTCCGACGCACACGTAGCAACGCGTTACCTGTGGGAGCAACCGTGGCTGCTTCCGGGGGCAACAGAGAACGAAACAGCCAGCCAGTCCGAGGGGTGGAGACACCCTCTGCTAACATGCAGGGATTATACGAATCTAATTGGATATATGGGATTTACACGCTCCACTGTACTCCAGGTATTGCGAGAAAGCGATCGCCGGATTTCTCCAACGAAGACGGTTTATTATGAGCCGCTAAGTTTCACGATAGAATGACGACCGCTATCGTTACTCGCGTTACTGCTATGCTAGATTTGTGCGCGAACTTTTCGTCTTACGTTGATCTCACTCAGCAACGTGTACTTACTCATAGTGCGGGTTAAGTAGGATTACGATGTTAAAAGTTTGAATTTATCTAAAAGATTCCGGATGACACTCGATGATCGCAGATTCTACGGGAACATTTTCAATAGAGTGTGACTTGTTTTACGTTTTCTTGGGACACGGTACTTTCGGATGTTTGGATACGCTACGTCGGGATATCTTGCTTCGTTTGGCGGAGCTTAGGAACATCTGGCACGTCTGTGGCAACTCAAGGATGAATGCTCGCGACGAGAGAATAGCATTAGAGCCGGATGGGTGTTAAGTGCATTGGGATCGAATCGGTGTCTATAGACCATTGGCGCAGCGTTTCACGATAATGCTGTCCATCGAGATCTCACACACGACGATCGTCGGTAACATCCTACCGATTCTTGCTTCGTGTTTGGCAAGGCCGCCTCGTTTCGCTAACCCCTCGAACGATGGAATCAGCGCGAAAATTATGCAAAATCTGTCATCCCCTTTGCCCTCGCCTCTTTCGTCTTGTCGGCATTTCCTGCGGCATTCGTGGGTGTGGTTACGCCGATTTCACGGTACAACTACGCCAGAACTACGGCCTAAAAGCCCGTGGATAATTCGCTGTTACACGGCACGTGAGCATTGACGATACGAACTAAAAGAAGGAAAAAGCACAAGGGACTGCCGATGTATATATGCCGCATTATCACGGCCCCCCTCCCCCCTCCCCCCTTTGCCACCCCTTACGCATGGCCGATGCATCCTGCATATACGTGCGCCAGAACTTCCGTTAATTAACGCAGGTGAATGCTAATGACTCCTGTTACGAAATAACTGCACACAAAACGAGAGCTTTCGTCGGCGATATTGGATGCTGAGCGCCGGACAATCACCAAACTAGTTGTTTGTGTCACCTAAATCGATTCAACTCTTTCGTCGTTCTCTGTCGTCAGAATTGCAACATTTTGTTCAATGATAAATTTTCTTCTAAAGTGTCATGAATAGACATTTAGGCAAATTCACGTTTTCGCGCATGAAATTGAGAAAAAAGAAAAAAGAAAAAAAAAAAGAAAAGAGAAAAGAAACGAAGGAAAGGAAAAGTAAATGAAAGAAGGAAAGATAAATAAAAAAAATTTGCTTCACCCTCGGGACATTTAGCGAGTATGTCACATTCGACACTCTGTACGTTTTTGTACATCGCGTGTGCTCTATATGTTTAGTGTATATCTGAATTTCCGTATATACAAATGCATAAACATTCGCAGCTTAGTTACAGGTGATAAACGTGATTTATTTTGCTTGGGAATGGCTAGAGATCTTGTATCTTCTATTTAATTAACTTCGGAATACAGGGCAAACGTTAGCTTTTATTTCAGTTTTATTCAATCACGGTAAAACACTATCGTACCATTGTTAATAATCGTCATCGTCGGATCGTTCTACGTTTATGTAAAGCATACCCATTTCGATGATCACGAATATCTATGAAATTGTGTTAATTACACATATATCACGATACTGGCCGCACTATGACAGGAATGAAACTATCGTTCTCTATGATGACACGCGGACAAAGGTGGTTAGCGAGAATGTTGCCGCACTAATTGCATACCTAGTATGATAGATCAGCGATCATTAAATTCATGTATCTTAAAAATCGTGCACTATCGCCATTAAACGACGTCAAACAGATGATATTATAGTTCTACTCAATGTACTACGCAATTCATAATATAATCGCGGAACGGTTGTTGCTCGACTACCTGGGAACGTCGGGCCGTGAACTCGGAATATCGGCAAAAAGAAACATTAGATTGATGCAATTGTACCGTTCTTTCAATCGTTCGCGGTCTTTCTTTCAAACGAATATACGTCGTATATTCAACGAAAGAAATCTCCGCTGTACCGTTCCAAGAACTAAATGCTTGTATTATCCCAAATTTAGAAGAATCGTCAATTGTCGGATTCAACGATTTTTAGAATGAGATTGCTACAAATTCTCGTTTACCGCCCCCCTCCCCCCCCTCAAAATAATTCATACATTAAAAGATTTCCTAGACAGAGTTTACGGGAGGATATATTTAATCCGCTATGAATGTTATATTTTTGTTTGCCACAACTCTCGCCGATAACTACTGGAACTATTCCTGAATATCTAAATTTATGTAGGAAAATCGCATAAATATTCTGGATATGGATCGCGACCAGAGTTATGAGAATTTGATCTCTTTATTACAAATCTGAGGAAACTACTTCTTCTTCGACGTGGCCGAAACGTCAGACAGGTTTTGCACGCATCGATCTTTTCAATCTCAGCCTTTCGATCTCAACCTTAGATGAAATGCTTTCAACGCGCAAACCGAAAGACTTCACCTTTGATACCGTAAAGACTATTTCCTTCCTATAAAGATGCTCGAAAAATTATATGCTCCTTCGTATACATATAAAGGTGTTAACGAAGATTAAAGCATAGAGAATGATACAGATCCGACGAAGGAGTTTAAGCAACCGACTGTTAACACGGTCGGAAGCGGTCCGAATAGGGGTAAAAGGGTCTCAGAAGGGCAACTGGATTGATCGAATCACTGAACACGCCTTTCGATGACTAAGGTTGCTCGACGGATGCCTTTTCGTGGCCATAATACTACCAGCCCGAGACGGGCCGGCGGGTCAATTAGGAACATTGCTTTTTAAAAATTGATCAATCACCGCATCGCCGTTGCTGAGGCGCGTGCGCCGCGGCAGCTGTTCCCAGGAAACACCTGGAATCACGGCAAGGGTGGAAACGAACGCGAACGCTTTCGAATAATCAGCATCGGTCGCAACGATGACTGCCAGCCGACGTTCAAGCGAAATGCATAATCGAAAACGCTCGCGAGAAGCGAATTCAAAGTCCTCGATACACGATAGATCATGTTCCATAAATACGGAGAGATTTTTCTGCATGCAGTTAATTATGCGTTTTATCAAACGACATTTGCCTTTTTCCCTATCGATGCCGGCTAAATTTACCCGACAATCCAGCCACCTACCCATGTTTGAATTTGCATAAACGATTATCCCTGTTTGGGATTCATCGTATGCGCGTGAACTCGCGGACGAAGCGATAAGTTGAAGGAAAAATCGACTCTCGTAAATTTAGTCTTTAATAATACCAATAATATCAAGTTGTCAACGAATAAAGGGGATTATTTAGTATATCGCGTGCAGGATATAGAAAGTAGTCGGTGTATATATTCGAGCACGATTTTCTATATCAACGCGTGGATCTCTGCGGCGCAATCGCGAATAGCTTAGTTTAACCCGAGGAAAGAGTTTTCGAGCTCTCAGGGGGTTCTATGGTAAGGTGGCAAGGAGCAAGGTTTGGCGAGTTCAGGGATGGCTTGAGGTTAGGGTGAGGTTTAGGAGGTGGAAGAGGCGGCGAGACCTCGTAAAGGGGGTTTCAACGGACGCTGATATAAATTGAGCTTGCCATCAAGGCAAGCGGCGGGATCTGCCCAAGACCCTAAGATATATAGAAGTAGCTTTCAGCACGCCATTGAAGAATAGTTCGAGTCGCTTCGCGGAAAAATGGCTGGAATCGCCGCAAAACCGAGATAACGTTTCTCTTACGAGACTTTCCCGGATCCTGCGAGGGCTGAAGCGTTTCTGCGATGAAAACTTAATTTATCAGCCGCCGTTCTCTAGCCCCTCGACGATGGATCTTCTCCACTCGATCGTAATAAGACGAATATCGTGAAATTTCCAGACCTGTCGCGCGCGCCAAGTAGAAACGGACAATCACTGATCAGACAGTCTTCGATACGTCAAATTTCGAATGACGTTGCTATTTTCGAAACTGGATCGATGCCTTACTGTCGATAGTTTAGACACGACGAAATTAATCAAAGCATTGCAAGTCAAACCGGCAATTACAAAATGACAACGAATAACCGAAAATTTTCTATATATATATATATATATATATGGTATTCGTTCCAGACGGTTGGTCGGGACATTCGAATATTCGATCGATGTTCTTGTTTTTTCGTTCTCGAGATTAAAAATCGTAAAATAGTTACATACGGTTAATATCGAATTTCAATTTCAGTCGATGCTCGACTAATATTTTCCAACAGTTCGCGAACACGATTCGTTCGTTCGATCGTTTGACAGCTACGATCTCGTCGTTAATTCGCTTAATTTAAGAAGAAAATTCTATATATTATATATGTAAGAAATGAACGAATGAAAGAAAGAAAGAAAGGGAAAAAGATGGGATCCAGGCCGATGGTGGAAGCGACTAATATTTAATGAAAATAAATACTACATAAGTTGGTAGGATGCGAGCCTGATTGATGACGGTGGTCGGGCTCCTGTCCGAGGGTGGCAAGACGCATTACCCGGACCGCCTACTGTTTCATGTTGCGTTACGTCGTCAGGAGGGACATTTTCGTTGCGCCATTAGTGGATCGTCGTGATCTAACGTCACGACCGAATTAAAATTCGAGAATCATGCCCGAAACTCGAGCAACGAGTCGATTCGATATATTTCCCCCTATACTATTTTCGGTTAACAGTTAACACGCTATAAATAACAAAATTCTGTTATATATCGTCGTATTTATTCGTAGGAACTTTCAGACGCGCTTCTCTCAGTCAGTTTCGAGATACCGGCAGTAAGGTTAAAGCAAAGAGATGCACATTCTTCCTCGTAGTGCGGGTAACCTCGTAAAGGTCGCGGAACTACCGATAAAACGCATACTCGCGGCTCTCGTAGACACGGCGAACCGTAAACTCGATCCATTTATACTTTATTATTATTTCACGGACGCGATATAGTTACCTTAGGATGCCTGTCATGAAATTAGCCCGAATTGCTCGTGGAATTTGGATTTATCCTTCGAAGTAAGTGCGCTCGCAAGAATCCGTATACTTCCGTTATACTTCCACCGGTGAACGATCTATCAATTGCGGCCGTATAGAGTCGCAGTGTTTCAATCCGATCCTCTATTTGCTAGTACGGACGTGCTTACCGTCGATACACCGTTCGTTAAATTTCAATTGTCTGAACAAAATATTCATCGTGTCACAGGTAATCGCAGAGTGAATACGTAATTGTGTCACAAAATGATTATTATACGCTACTCATATCATAAAGTTGCGCGTCTAATGACGAAAGTTTAGACAGAGCCGGTTAACTTCAATTCGACGATAAGTCCGGACGTACAAATCATTTTCTATAATATGAATCCCGCCATGCTGCGAGCTTACCTACCGTCCGCCACTGGCGTTCATCGTTATCCGAATTGTTGAAAAATTTCACCAGCACCACGATCGACCCGATTGAAATTGATTCGCTTTTAATCAAGGGATAACAATTCAATTAGGAAGCCAAAGAACGATTAAGATCGCGCGAGAAACTCTTACTTAAAGTCACGCCGATGGTTCGCTAGTTTTCGAACTTTCGTACAAGATGCACGGCTGAAAGTTTAGCGCGAAGATCAAGCGGCGCGTCAGGGGTGACGATCGGTTTCACCCTAGCAGGCCGTGTATTTTCGCGGCTGTGAAATTATTCAGGACCGGTAGACGTCATAACAAAATGGGCGTTAGATGATGCTCCCTAGGGTCATTGCTGCGACATAGTTTATCCATCGAGAACCCCAATTCTCCTCCATGCCTAGCCGCCGCATATGTACACGGGGATGCTTTTCTCTCCGCCTGTTCGTACGAGTTGATTCGCCTGTGTGCCGGTTTACAGCGGTGTGCGTTCAGTACCCAGCGTGATATTTTTCGGCCGACGACACGTAAGAGCTAATATCGCGGTCTATGCATATTTATACGGCATTAAAAATCACCCCTCCCTTAAAATGCATAGGCTGCTGCATAGCAGACGCGTTGAATCTTCGTGCCGAGTCGCGTAGGCTGAAGCGTTTTGTCACGTTGGGCGTTGCTACTAGACGGCGTCTCCTGCTCTTTGAACTTTTACTATTTCATCGGCACGTTTCCACGAATGTTGCTCGCGGCCGTGCTTTCTGTTTTGTTGGCACCGCGGTGAGATAGCGGTAGCCATGCTAATATTATGGCAGAGCGCGTGCGTAGATCGAAGTTGTAATTGTTGTAAAGTTGTTGTACAAGATTTTCGTACGAATCGTAAACTTGAACGGACGACTATTTTCTTTATTATTTACCTGGAGAGGGAAGGAACTTTGCCACTATGTTTTATATAGTGGTCTATATTTTAACCATGCTTTTATCGTAATTGGTGTTAGGTACGTCCATGCCATTATTTAGCAACGTATCCAAAGACGTTTCGAAACGCGAACATTTTTCATTGTTTAATATTAGACTAATGTTAGACTAATGCCCGTTGTCCCAGTGTATTCTTATTCCGGCAGGACGTTGATTTATTTTCCGGACACGTCTCGCCGCCGGGGCGTATTCGATATTCGTTCGATGACGTTCATACGTTACAGACGGGCCAGAAACAATGTGGCAGTGATTTAACACGGGACAGAACCGTGATCGAGAGTGATTCGCGATGCGGCGAAACTTGACGCGCGCATGTTTGATGCGCCATCGTAAAACACTCGATTGCCGCGTACACGTGTCTGGTTATACGCTGGACGCATCCAGGTAAATGATCAGTGATAGTTTACGGGCGGAAATTTTGCAGATGGAAATTGCATATCGATCATACCTGGCTTTCGATACTCGATTCAATGCCCGCCAATGCGAGGCCATAATTCCATATTGCCCTTCTGCGTATTTTTTCCCTTTTTTGAATAATCCTTTTCCCTCAACACGTGTCACGCGATATTAATCGAACGATAATGATTTTTTATTCATTTTTTGAAGTAGGTCTGCCGTTTAAATTCGAATCGCTAGCGCGAATCGTAAATCTCGTTGCTATAAATCGAAGAGAGTTCAGTCTCAAGCGTCGCGAGCTTCCCGTTGCTGCGAGTGTACGTTGAAACCATTTCCCATTTCTCAGGACAAGACAATAACGAACTACATTTACCCTCGGTGCAGTCACTTGTTTGTCCCAGAGGATGGCCGAATGACACCGCCATTCGTCCACCTCCCGTGGGATACTTTGAAAGCAATACCGAGCATCCGCCACCGTAGGCCGTCTCTCACAACGGCATATGTGACTTTTAGCCGGCGTAGACACACGTTCAAACTCGCATCATTCGCCGAAATTAATTAGGCAAGGCGTAAGTTCGATAGTGAAATTCGTTATCTGATTGTTATTTGAATTTATTTGTTCGCGCGATCGAAGAACCAAGTGAGTCGGGATTTAACGTTCAAACGTGATCCGCAGTTGGATCGTATTAATGAAAGTACATCGGCAGAGACGTTCGCGTCATAACGTTGAGATTCTTGAATCTATTACCTTGTTGGGATAATAGAAGATAATAGAACTGTTCGAATTTTATGTATCCGACTATAATCTATAATTGGAAAATATTAAGCAAGATACATCTGTAGAAACGTTTATATCGCGACTCAGCATTAATCGTAATAAACGGTCATCGGAAGTTTTTAAAAGCAATTTCGAGCAAATCGCAGCAGATAATTTCGCGGCAGATAACGTTTATGAAAGGGACGCATCGGACGGAAGGAGACAAACCTTCGAGAACAAAAGTCGTGAGTTCATAAATCCATAAATCCGAACGTTTCCTTCGCAAGTTGTATTCGTTCGTAGCATTAATCCACGATTAAGACGTTTAAATACCTTTTCGGCAGATACGGGCAGGTAAACGGAAGAGGAAAGGGCGGAAAAAGGAGCGATCGGCATAAATGAGCGATAGTTCAGCGACAACAATTCGCTCTCAGTTTCCTTCGTTTCTCTCTCTCTCTCTCTCTCTCTCTCTCTCTCTCTCTCTCTCTGTTTTCCTTCTCTTTTTTCCGTTTTTCTGTTCTTCCGACTTTTTGTCGCGAAGCTTTCGTGCAGGTTGTGGCTATCGACGGAAGATCGGGTCCCATAAAATTTCTGAGCAGTAGTAATCGAAAGGACCCTTCAGCCTAGAAACGGGCAGTTACCTGAGGCAGTTAAGTTAAATGCCTGTTAGCAGACGTTAACTGCTCGCCGCTATGGGTTCTATTCCGTGGACGATTGCAATTTTAATCGCCTCTTCATTATGATTAAATTTAAATCGGCTGTGTGCAGGTCTAATAAAGCTCGTTCCGCGGTTGCCGCTCTGGAAACAGAAAATGTCTCCTGGGCGGATTAAAATACGCGTAATTAAAACCGTAAAGCGCCAATACGTGTCCCCGAAAATAGACTGTCGGCTTCGCGATAAATGTCTGGCTGAAAAAAGCTTTTTGTCTGAACGTGGGCACACGTGCGCGCGCGCGCTCGTATACGATCACGTACGGCTTGGCGGACATGTTCATCGCTGCACCGCCGGAATGATTGAGCTTTATTTGAAGCATCGAGATCGGTTAATTAATATTCTAGAGATGATTGACGGTAAGGAACGGTGCGTTTGTGTATACGTTTCTAAAATCGTGTAACGAAACGCGAGAGCTGGAACGATACGAGCGTGTAAGCGAACGAGCGCGCGCTCGCACACAAAAAAGAGCCATTGACCCCTGGTCACGAACAGAGGGTTTCGAGAAGGGATGAAAAAAAGCCCTTGGACGTTCCCCGCAGATGGCATTTTTCGCGCATCCACGAGAGCTGCGAAATTATTTATAGCCGTCGAATCGCCGTTTTGCGACGAATAATTTTCGAATATCGTCGAACTTTTGCTCGACGATGCGGCATTTTTCCCTGGACATCCGCGTAATGCGTATGTCGCGCGCCAACGCACTCCACGATTTTATTATTTCCAATATAATATTCGTAGTATCGTAGTATTGGTAGATCGACCGCGACAGACAATGGTTCGCGAGAAACGAATGAAAATCGTAGGACGAATCAAGAGAGAGAGAGAGAGAGAGAGAGAGAGAGAGAGACTGTATTGAGTATTTCCTTCCTCCGCCTTCCTACGTTCGTTTCTTTCTATCTCGTTGCGTTTCGTTTTTTCATATGGCAATATCGGGAATGTCATTGGCAGGGTGTAGAGGATCAATCGACGAACGGCAAACGAACAGAGGAAATAAATAAGCGAGAGTGGGAAGTAAGCAAAGTGAATGAAAGAAAGGACATGTAAAGGGTGTATTTATATTTTATTTGAAATAATAAAAGTCGGTCTAATGTATAATTCATTACATCCATTACATCCATTACTACTAATTAAACCAAGTGAAAGGTCGGTGGAGGGGCGCGTGAATTTTTTAACGATAAAGTTGGCGGCTTTTGATTATTTTATTGCTGCTGATTGAGACGGATTTTCATACGAACCGGCCTCGCTTTCATTAAATTTCTGATTATCACGATAAAAATTGCATCGCCGATGTTTATCTCAGACAGAGGCCGGTCGCTTGACCGTGGTCACGCTAAACGAGTGCCACAATTGAAAACGTTATTATATTAACGACTAATTGAATGCATCGCATAATTCTGGGGATTGGCTACGTGATGCCGCATCGAAGTAATTGTTGATTGTAAAGCAGTTCCGACGAATGCGTTATCGTGCAAGCGATGTAATAGTTGTTAATTAACAGCAATTAGAGACGAAACGGCAATTACATCTCTTTTCAAGTAGTAATAAATTACAACAGATCGATAAATCGTAATATTTCATTACACTATTTCAAGTATTTTGTTGGTAATTAGAAAACTCTTGCTCGCTCGCGCTCTTCGCATTAAAACCGGTCGTTGGTTAATTTTTAGCTGCACCCGACGCCGTTCCCCTGATCCATTCCGTAGCCTCGCAACTACGTCCGCGTTCCGACTCTGTTTCGCTCGATTAAAAAGTACCGATTGTTCGCGCAGGAAATTCTGCAAACTTCATAAGCGAAGTATTCTTTCGGCGATTCTTGGTATCGCCAATTACCTGGTTAAGAACATAATTTAATAGCGGCCCGCGTTCCACGATTCTCGCGCCAATTGTTTGATTCGCTATCGTTCTTTCCCCCCCCCGCCCCCCTTTCTTTTTTTCTCTACGGTTTTACGGCGAATGCGAGAACGTTCCTTCGTTATACGAAACGGCTACTTTTCTGAGATCTTTTTATAGTCTAGCGCGATAGTAAAGCATCTGTTCCTCTTTCCAATTGATCGGAAGTAATCTTATCCGGTTAGAAAGCAAAGACCGACTCCTTTCCTTTCCTATTATCGCAATACTGAATAGTCACGTTTCTCTGCTTACTTTATACATAAACAGCTACGTTTCCTGGCGATATTCCATAAGATCTTCACACGACTCGAATATAGGAATTAGTTAATCGTTCGATTTTCGAACAAGTACGCAGTGTTTCTATATTAAAATATGAGAAAATTCTGACAACGGAGTCGATCGGTTTAATTCTCGAGCGGCTTGTACCGCTACACGTAAAAGCTGTTACGGCCCTAAAAGTGTCGGCTTTAAAGTTCTCACGTAGCCAAGGATGTTCGAGGCAATTGTTATCGCGACTAAATAGTAGTGGCAATTCCGTTAAAAGTATACGGATCTCGAATTGAACCGAGAGGAGTGAAAATATCGTAAACGGAAAACCAAATATTTGCCGTTCCCTCGCGAAACATACATCGAATCGCGATTAATGGAAAAGCGTGTCCGTTCAAAGGTGGAAAATGCGAAAACGCTAATAGGTAATGAATCGTAGGGAGTGCGCGGCGCACCTCGCGATGCACAGAGTGCAGAAGAGCCACGTGTGCACGCGCGGCACAGTCCGGCACATCCACGGAGGTGGCCCAGCCCTCGTAAAAATGTTGAACGGCGGTCCGCCATGGCGAGTCAAGAAATCTTTGATAGCGACGCTCGATAGTATAGCGACGCTGGGCGCCGGCGCCTTTCCCTAGCAGCCCCATTGGTGCCTGAGGCCCTCTCCACACGAGAGCCCGCCGCCGGGTTTCCTTGGAAACGCTTCGTTCGCTCTGATGTCTACCCTCGCCCATGGAAAACCTCTTTCAATTAGGCAGCCAGCAACCCCGAGCACCGACCGTCGGATCACCCTCTCTCTTTTTCCCTCTTTCTCCCCCTTTCTTCCCCACTTTTTCCTCTCCTTACCCCTCTGCTCGCCGGCTCTGCCCGCGATACTTCTCCAACGCGTATCTATCCGCGTCTCGAGGTACAGCCTTGCGACGAGCTCTTGTTCGCATCGACGACCCTCCCGCCTCCCCTTTCCCACGATTCGTCGTCCGTTTTAGCGATTTCCTTCGTTCTTTAATAATTATACTGGATGTTCCGAGGCTGGGAGACTCGACGATAGGAAGTTACGTTACGCTTGAAAGCATCGTGACGTTTCTCGAGTGGAGAGGGACGACGAAGAATATATATATATATATATAGAGAGAGAGAGGGAGAGAGAAGACGTTGGAGCAGGAACGAAAGGAATCGTAGGCGATATATTAGGCGATCGGTTGATCCGACGGGTGTCGGCGGCCGGGGGTTGAACGTTCGACCGAGGAACGAAGAAGATCAGTAGATGAAAATAATCTGTGGATTTAAACGATCCGAACTGTCGTCGTATATATTTGGAGAACTTCGATCGTGATGTCATGGAACGGCGAGATCAACGTTCGTAATAACCGCGAACGAATTTCCTGATAACCATCGTACGAAAGATATCAAGAGTCCGGTAGGAGCGTCGCGCACACGCCGTTCTCCACATGCATGTGGACACGGGAAAAGGAAGACGAGCAAAAACTGTTTGATATGCAGCACGACGCCCGGCTTGACTGACGCTTCCGAGTTGCGAATAAAATTTTCATGAATTTCTATTAGCTTCGTTTTTCTAGACGTGCCCCGGAGACTTAAAAAAAGCTCCAGCCGGTTGTTGGCTGAGAGGGAGAAGCGCGAACCGTATCTCTTGGTTCTTGGTCAAGACCCGAGTATCGGTTTTATCAATTTCCGCTTTAAAGCATCGGTACATTTAACAGCGATCATGAAATTCTCTCCAGATTCATTGTCTTCTATCCGATATTTAAATACTTTCTCGACACTTACTTAGCGACAATACTTAGCGCAACAGATACCTCGCTTATATACGTATCTCACAATAGAGTAGAGGTGTTTAGATCTTCTGGTTACACGATCAACATCCTTTCTGAATATTCTTCCGGATAAGTTAAATAAATACGAATAAATTTCGATGAAACGCGATGAAATGGTTTAAAAGCGATTGAAATCTCGCTAGCGTCGTCTAGCTGTGCAATTTCTCCCGGTTGTTCCAATGATCTTTGAATTTAGCGTACGCACAGAGATAGGGAAAGTTTCGAGAAAGTTTCGCGGTTAGCCCGCAGCAAGTCGAAGTCCACCAAAATTCGAGACCCCGTAGGGCGAAGGCTTAACGCTACTCCAAGTTTCAGTTTAATCCGAAAAGCCGCGGGTAGGCCAGCGAAATTGATTTTGAGACACTCGCGCTACCACCTAGTTATGCCTATTAAACGTGTCTCTTGTTGTTCAAACAGCGACGCAGAATCAAGCATTCCTGCTTGAAATATTACGGGAGAATATGTTGGGGAAGAATCTCATTGTGTTTAATTCGTTACTCTCGGCTCTTTTCTCGGCTGTTCGAGCGTTATTCGTTATTCGGGCACTCGATAGTGAAGTGAAAATATTGTCCGAGGCATTTTTTCGTCAGAAGTTTATATCGTCGAGCCGTAAAGATGGTTTGCAAAACTTACTTGTACTCGACTTTCCGTCAGGCCAATTTTCACAGCTATCTCCTCCCTGAGAAAGATGTCCGGGTAGTGTGTCCGATTGAAACACCTTTCCAGTTCGTTCAGTTGGGCCGGTGTAAATCTCGTTCGGTGCCGTTTCTGCTTGGCAGGTTTGTCATCGCCTTGTCCGATCGCAGCCGCGTTTCCTACGGTGGGAAATAAAATTCTCCATCTGTTCTATTCGATCGGATAACTTATCTGCCTTCGTTTACTTATGAGTAATTCGGCTAGATTAAATTAGACGCACTAGTCGGGAAACCCTTGAAATTCAGACAGTTGATGTAAAAGCTAAGGGTAGCAGAGCGAACATAATGATCGATGTTATAATAGAAATTGCATTTTCGCGATTCTGAATGATCATTTGTAAATATATAATCTCTAAATAAATATAAATATAAAATCTTGTTTTTTTTTAATTTTTAATTTTAATTTTTCTGAGACAGTGGCGAATGTTGGCCACTTACATATACTTTCGCTTTATCGAATTGAATCTACCTTACGCGAACGAGAACTTCTATTGTATGATCTTTCAACAGAATCGCCGACTAGAATCGTCTTGTTACACGGACTCTAATTATAGAAATTTGTCCCTTGAGAAGTTCGAACAAATGAAATTCTACAAGTGCAGGTTCCATGCTTTTAATAAGAATCATTGAGAACTTTCAATCATCGTCCTTCTCCTTCGGACCTGTCGTTTCAAATTCTTCACGCCTGACGCTGGATCCGCCGATTTCGATGCGATCTTCCATTACTTTCGCGCCGAGTCGCTCCGTCGATGAAGCTTGCACGCGAGAAAGCGAAATTTCGAATTTATTCGAAACAGCGAAACGGTATCAGGGCTTGCTTGGCCGTGGACGGAGAATAAAAAGAACGAAGGGGATGGCGGGCGGGGGAAAAAGAAGAAAAGGAAAAAGAAAAAAAGAACCGGGTATACACGGTTCGAACACGGTAAAACGCTTACCCGTGCCAGGCATCGTCATGATTAATTCCTGATGAAGCGTGAGGCCACTGCCGGCAGACAATCCGGTGCCCAAATTCACTCCCAGCACGCCGTCCAACTTCTCGTGCCTCTTCAGGTCCTGCGCATGAAGATCCTTCGCTCCTGCGAACGCGAAACGCGAAAAAAACGAGCCATTACAGTTCTCTGTTACTCCGCGGCCGCCACCGGCCCCTCGTCGCGCTCACTCCCTTTTCTGCTCTATGTAGTTTAAATTTGTATAGGAGCAGAAGCTGAGTGGCCGGTGGGGAGGGGAGCGCGTACCACTTAGCACGAAGGTGCGAGAATCGTCACCGGCCTCTGGCTTCTAGGCGAGCAAACACACACATCGAGATCTGCCGTCGTACACGGACACGTGTTCGCGCGCGCGGACGCTCACAGCTACGTGACCGTAGGAAATTTCTAGAATGCGTGGGTGGAGAACGACTGAAACACCCGCACGGGGGACACGGTGATTGCGCGGCCATAGCGCGTCGCTGCGCTCTGTCAAACCTGATTACGTAATCAACTAAACCTGTAGTTCCCAACCTCCGAGAGCCTGATCTAGGGATCTTTTTTCAGTGTATCAATAAACAAACAATGACGCGAGTGATCAGCTCGGGGAGGCAACGGAGGGAGAGGAAACACCGTGTTCAGTACAGCGGGTTGAAATTTAAAACGGCGCATAAGGCACATGAGTGTGATGGGAGCTCAGCTTTCGGATTACCTGTCTGCAAAATTAATCGTAGAAGCGAAGTACTTTTCCTTGTCGGAAGTGTGAGAATTTTGTTCAAACAGAGCGTTATATTATATCATGCGATCTCAAGAAAAGATCGTTTTAATTATTTTTCAATGGTAATCAAATATATATATATATCTAATATATATATATATTAGATTAGGATTAGATTTGATATTTCGACATCGTTAGTAGCCAGATTCTACGAAACGTTTGTTCTCGTTATTAAATGTTTGAACGGTTCGTCATTTTCTACTTTAACGTTTCCCACCCTGCCTCTTTTACTTATCAACCCAGCAAACCAACCACATTAAATAGGCAGCGGAACATTAAATTTGAAAGATTCATCGAGTCTAAGAACGCTGTTACAAGATAACGAGGAAAGAATTATTAAAACCACAACTCTCTACGTTGGAAAGTAGATTTATATAAATGAAAAATTGATTTGCTGGAATATTATGCTTGCAATAACGTGCGGCACGTTATTATGCAAAATTGACGATGAAAATTTTCCTGAATATTCTATTACTTCTCAAATCGCTGGACGGTAAGTCGCCTGCATTCGGATCATCGTCGCGGTCGGTACATTCCTCTCGATATCACAGATGCTGTTAATTAAGCGTCGGATCGTACATCAAACGTTATGAAGTCACACGCGTTGCACTGGAACGATAATATAGTAACCAAGGAATTTTATTGGTTTCATAAACACGCTGACCGGCCCGGCAGTTTTGCATCGATATTTTATAATCCGGTCGGCTAATAGTGATTCATACGGCGCGTTTGGGCCGGCGTGTGATCCAAAATGCTTAATGCGACTGTACACGCATAATAACGTTAAATAGCCTGGAATTTGAACTGGTGTTGGAAAGATCGCGGCAAAATGTTAGAAAACTTCGATCGAGCCGCATATTTTCGCGCTTTTTACCGAGCTATGCAAATCTCTTACGCAAAATCGTTTTTATCGGACCGATATCTCATGCATCGTGTACGCGTGTTAACGTAATTTGTATGCCTGACGAATATCGACTGCAAAATGTTTCATCCGCCATAAACTGCGAATCGTGCGCCGTGACTTTGCACATTTCTTGCGTTCCATCGTCCGCGCTATTCGCGATAGAATTATCTTCAAAGTTTTAATTTGTTTCCATTTTTCGCTTCGTTTTTCGTTAAATTATAGGTCATATAGACGACAAATCGCTCTGACATAGGAAAGAAGAAGAAGAAGAAGAAGAAGAAGGAAGTGGTGAAAAATCCGATATGATTCGAAAATTAGATTCATAAAAATACAGCGTGCTCGACGTGTGTGAATTATAAATGATGCAAGAAGTTGGAGCAGTCGACGAATCGAAAGGATCATAAAACAGAGGAAGAAATCTCAAAGTGTCGAGGAGCATGGTTCGGAGGAAGGGCACGATCCTCGGCCACCACCAGCGTGCAGCAACCGTTTACTCAATGGGAACTCCGTATGAATGAATGTTTATGACTGTTCTTTATTTTCGTTTTATTTTTATGGATCTTGATGATTTTATTTCGATTTTACTCGGGTCGAGACCCGGTATTTATGAGCAACGTCGCTCTCGCCCATCCAAAATTCGGTAGGTTCCTTTGATCTCTTCGTCGTGGATTTTTGTTTCAGCGAAAACAGCGGCGAAGAGAGACGAAGAGAGGCACGGGGAGGGACAGAGACGACCACGACGACGACGACGACGACGACGACGACGACGGATGAAAAAAGCGGGAGAAAGAGAGAACGCCGATACTGGATTCTTCCATGAATTTTCCAACAATTTTGTGCCGCAGCTGCGAAGCTTGCGCTAAAAAAGAGCGCGTTGAATTGAATTGTCACTATGTGATCCGCGCCATGACCCGTGTAATTTAATTCGTCTCGATCAAGATCAATTTGATTCGGCGA